>JPFL01000057.1:5024-135503 GCA_000733385.1 Paramecium biaurelia
CTAATTTATAAATTAATAATAATATTATTTAAAGAAATGAACGAAATTATGTATAATTCAACTTTAGCAATTCAAATTTTAATATTTATGAATTAAGCATAATATAGAATATATCAATACAAATTCAAATTTTATAATTTATGATTACAAAATTAGCATTACAAGTACAATTAATATAATTAAAATCTTATAAGTTATGAATAAATTATATATTTGTTAATAATGATAACATTAAATATATTGAATATTAATTATTTATCCAAATATAATGTTAAATATTTAATGAAGCATTTCTTAAGACTATATAATCTTTAGACACTCAGAAAAATCGAAAAATGTTCATGTCAAATCAAAGGCTGATTGAAATCATTTTGAATGAATTTGAATAGAAATTTTGAACATGCATATCATTGAATCAGAGCGCAAGGAGGAATATATTTTCGTGGATACAGT
The DNA here is from genome assembly GCA_000733385.1 of Paramecium biaurelia. Lineage (NCBI taxonomy): Eukaryota > Ciliophora > Oligohymenophorea > Peniculida > Parameciidae > Paramecium > Paramecium biaurelia. Next base: position 5,478 of record JPFL01000057.1, read on the forward strand.
AATTTGAACCAAAATAATTTTATTTAATCTTAACTCCTTTTTAATTAGGCTTATGATTATGCTAATAAATTGAGTTGAAAGCCCTACACATTTGCCATTGTTTATTAATTCCTTCGAAATGTGTAAGGAGATAATTAAACTTCTAAAAAAATCAAACCAATATTTTAAGGATTTTTCCATAAACAACCATAGAACAGCACTAAACTGTATCCCTAAATTAGGAATAGAAACCCAGAAATCATATGCCTTCAATTGCAATTAAGTTGAATTCTTTATCCAAGTTATATTTAATATATAAATAATAACATTTATAATCAACAATATAACTCTTATAAGAATTATTTAATTTAGGTATTATTTTTTTAAATTTATTTTCTAATATTAATTAATCCAGTATTTCATATCTTGAAATTTAATAATAAATAGTAGAAATTCTAAGAATTTATCAAAATAACTTTATTGAGCATTTATTCAATTATAGCTAATGATTTTTTAACCAAAAAGACTTCCATCAGTCTATTTAATAAATATCTATTCTTTGAAAAAGAAAAAGGTAATTGGTAAATTTTACTTTTTATCAGACTTTTATAGATAATCAATCAATCATTTCCACCTTCTCTCTCCATTCATTGTCTGTTACCTCTTGTTAGGTTTATCCCCAACTGAAATACTAAATTTTTTTTTTAGAATTTTATAAATACTGAGTATGAATAAGACTTTACTATAAAATTTAAGGATTATTTTCAAGTTTTTTACACATTCAAAAATGGATTACTATCAAAATTTATATGTTTTCTATTAAGTTTAATTAATAATGAAATATTTAAATGTAAATTATACAGTATGTAAGTTCTCAAGTGATAAATAATAAAGAAACTAATATTTAGGAAGAAATATTTTAATAATTAGTTATAAAATAATCATTTGTCAATGAGAATTAATTATAAATGAAAAATTATATATTAATTAGTTTTCATTTTGAAAATAATGAAACAAAAAAAGCATAAAGCATATAAAGAGAGTTAAGAAGGAAAGGTGAGTGATTTGATAAAGAAACTTGAGAGTAATTTGAAAGTGAATGAGAAGATAAACAGTATGATTATGAAATTGGATAAACTAAAACAGTAACTCACAACTCAACCATAGTCTTAGTAAAATCTGAAGGAGACAATTACATAGTATGAAGTTGCTATTTGTAATTACGAAGAAGAGAGAAAAATATAAAATCTCACATTAGAAGAGAGGCAGAGAATATTAGATAATATAAGAGCTTTAATTAATTCGATTGAAGTATTTGTTAAATACAATTTAGCCATTGCCTGCCCATAATCAAAATGAAAAGCAGATTCATAAAGATTTGAAGAATCTAAATAGAATAGAAGAAAATTTTTTAATATTAAGAACCAAGTCTTCAGATGAATCATTCATCATTGATTCATCCAAGATCATATGTTAAGTTGTTGAAAAGAAAAATAAAATAATTATGATGATTGACAAGACAGAAGATGATAACCAAGGAGTCACTTATAAAATGTATTAAATGAAGATTCAGAATGAAGATTAATAGGCTGAGACACCAACAATGCTACCTGATGAAATTTAGAATTATGGTTTAATAAAAGATGAATAGTCTTAAAGAAAATCAAAATAATCATTATAATTTATTGGAGAAATACACTAATAATCTGAAAAGAATTTAAGTTAATTTGAAACTCCAACAGTTGGTGGAGATTCTGAATTTAGTGATATCAAGCTAACAGATAAAAATATTGAGAGTAAGCAAAATTTTGATGAGTAAACAAAAGAGGATTAATTGAATTACGAATAAATTTGTGAAGGAGAGAAATGTCAAATATGTTTTGCAAAGAAAAGAAGATACGTAGCTATTCCTTGTGGACATTATATTTATTGTGAGGTTTGTAAATAATTAGTTGAATAAAAAATGAAATGTTTACTTTGCCGACAAAATGTATGTCAAATGTTTGAAGTTTATGCATGATGGTCTATATATATTTAATTATTATTTTCTAATTTATTATTTTTAATGTTGATAATGATTATTAATGAAAATAATAATTATTTTTCATTTATTATCAACATTAACATTTCTATTAATCTGATTATGGGGTTTGCTGATTTTATGATTATATTTAAATTTTATTAGAAATTGTAGGTTATTCAACTTAAATAAGACTATTATTTACATTCTGTAGTTGGTTATTCAACATCTTGAATTGGACCTAAGAGTTTCAAGGCAAGATTTTTAAAGGTTTATTAGACATTCGTTCCCTCCTTGGCTGAGACTTCATAGTAAAGTAAATCTTATTCTTTTGCAAACTTCTCTCCTTCTTATGTTGTTACAGCTCTTAAATTAAATCTTTCTAAACCTTTCTTTAATATCTATTTTATTAGCAATAAGCACTCCCACTACGTCAGATCCTCTTTCTTCTCTTACATAATCAAGCCATGATTTAATGTCTATAAATGATTAGGCATCTTAAAATTATTTTTTAAATAATACTTGAAACATCAAAACATAGAACAGCTGCATGGGAATCTCTTATATAAGATGGTATCAATGATCTAAAACGTTCCTAACCTGCAGTATCCCATAATTATAATCTTACTGTTTTATTTTCTACTTATATGCATTTAGAAAGAAAATCGATTCCAATTGTAGGCTATTATCACAATTAGAAGGATACTTGATGTTATTCTGGAATTTGTTCATATACGAATCGAGCAATGATTGATGTCTTACCAACAGCTTGATTGCCAATAAATACTATTTTGAATTTAGCTAAAGTTTTTGATTTGTTTGCAGAAGTGGACATTTATAATTAATTTATATTGTTAAATTCAAAATATGCTAAAATCTTTATTATTAGTACTCCTTTTAGCTCTGGTCACGTTATCAAAGCATATTGGAAATCAAATAATCGAATTAGAAGAAGTCAACTACTAAGTAATAATTAAAGTAATTGATTCCTCAGGCTATGCTTTATCTGGAGTGATTGTTAATGTTAAGTACGTCTATTTTATAAATTTAGGAATCTTAATACTATTATTGGAGAGAAAGATTAAATGTCTGATGGAACAGGTATTGTGACATTTACTGGAAAATTCACAAAACAAACTTCTTACCAAATTACAGCAATTGCAACAACAACTTTTAACGACATTTCAACATCAGGTAAAATAGATGGGGTTGATGATTCAAAAGGCACAATTGTTTTTAATGGCAAATTACAATTCCCATAATCTGATGTATCAGTTCAAGATGTGTTTTAACGAGGATTAATAATAGTAAATATCAAATCTAATTTCAGTTAAAAACCTAATCAAACTCCAAACCTCTTCCTGGTGTAACTGTAATGTTTACAGCCATTTACTCAGAAGATAAAAAAACTAAAGAAATAAATTTCAAAGCCACAACAGATGAAAAAGGTGAACAGTATGTCAGATTTTTGTTGCCTTCTCAAAAGCCTGCATTTATTATTCTATACACTGCTTCAAAAAATGAATATTGGAATACTTAATAAATGAATCATAATGCTTAAGAATTTGCATTATCACCGTAAATAATTTAAAATATATTTAATCTAGTGTTAAGAAATATGAACTACCAATTACTATAAATTTGGATCCTGGTTAATTTAAGTTCATCCTAACAGCATTAGTTTAAGACCAAACTTCTAAGCCACTATCTGGAGCTAAATTATAAATAGAAGGAATGAATTTTGGATCAAATAAAGAGTTAGAATCACTCAATGCAGCAAGTGGAACAGATGGAAAGATCAGTCTCACTTTACCTTTAAAAGCAACTGATAAGATTCATGTCAAGGAATAAATTACAAAGGATGAATATATTGGATAGAGCAAGGAATTTGATGAAGCGTTTGATCTCAATGTTAGAAAGGAATAATTCACTCATGATTTAGGGATAATAATATTGTAAGAAGCATCTGGAGATCTATAAGTATGTTAAGTAAATATATTATTAGATTTCTGGAGTTATAACTGATTCATCAAAATAGGTTTAGTTTATACAAGGAGCAACAATTGTATTTACAATATTAGACAGTATATAACCTGTATCAGCCACTACAGATGCTTAAGGTAAGTTTAAAGCTGAAATATATGTTCCTGCTAATAAAGATTTATAATTAAAAGCAACAGTGACAGCTAAAGGTTTCATGAATAAGATAGCTGCTCCTAGATCAATTAATGTTTCTTCTAAATAGCCTCTGTAGATAACTTTTGATGTTGTTTTGGATAGAACAATAAAAAATATAAAAATAAAAGATAAACTTTTTGACCCAAGTGGTAAGCCTATTTAAAATGCAATTGTTAAAATTATTGAGAGTAATCCAACAATGCCTGATAAGACTTTATATAATAAAGAGATAATTGATAATGCAGAGTAAGTTATTTATAATTATAAATAGTGGTTCATTCGAATATCCGTTTGGCTGTTATGAAGATATCAAATTTTAAGCAACATTTGTATTTCAAGTACCTTAATTTGTACCTGTAACATACAAAACAGGAGATTTAGAATGTAAAGATTAAGATTTAGTAAAATATTCAATGACTTTGTCAAAATAAACATCTATTCTCTTAATCAAAGGATAAGTAATAGATGTGGATTAAAAACCAATGAAAGGAATAGCTCTTAAATTTAAGTCAGATCCAGTATTAGATATCCCAAATCCTAGTTTAGTTACTGATGCAAATGGTAATTGGTAGATTGAAAAATTAACTGTCATACCCACTACAACTTATAAATTTACAATAGAATATACAAATGATATCAAATAATTAGTAGAAGTAGTATAGACATTTACTCCTACAATGGATAAAGAGTAGACTTTCAACTTTCCAGTTATTGGATTTTAAAGATATGTTAAAGCAAAAATTGCTGGTAAAATAGTGCCTGCAGATGGCAAAGCAGCTATACCATTACCTTTAGTAATTACCTGTGATGGTAAGGGAAAAGATGGAAAACCAATTGTTATAGAAACAACTACAAAAGAAGATGGATCATATTCAGTTGATGTTGAAGCACTAGTTGGAGCAGATAAACCATTATCATGTGTAGTTACTAATGGTAATAAGGATAGTTCAAGTAGTGGAGGTGCTGGTGGTGGTAGTAGTAGTAGTAGTACTAATACTGCTTCACCTGTGCAACCTATAAAAGTTGATGTTAAAGTATCTGCTCCAACTTGGAGTAGCAATACAAATATTCCTATTACATATAATACTGTTGATATGATATTAAAAGGAGTTGTCAGTGATAAAACTAAAACAATCACTACTGTTGAAGGTGTTGATATTACTTTAATTATCACTCCTCAAGATGTTTACATTTAAAATCCAGGTAAGCATTTACTTGAGTCATACATTTTATATAAAAGACATTTTTAGAGTACATCTCAATCCATATTGTAAACAAAATCAGGAAAAGATGGATCATATGAATTTAAATTTAAAGCTGTTTAAGCATATCCATTAAAATTTGAGATTTAAGCAAAAAAGGATCCGTTTTTTTCTCTTTATGAAAAGAAAGGAATTGAAGAGAAATGTTAAAAATCAGAAACCCTAACTGAAAATATAGAAATTGATAGAATTAAAATGTTAACAAAATTACATTCTATAATCAGTGGCACTGATAAAAAACCAATAATCAATGCTTCTATTAAAATGACATCATCTGATCCAATAATGAAAGATTCAAAATATTACAATTTACCAATTAAAAATGATGATAAAGGGTCCTTCTTTTTGGATTTTGAATGCTATAAAGATTTTGATTATGTCGTTGATTTATAGATAGATGTACCTCAATATGTTCAATAAAACATAAAAAGTTCAAAATTTAAATGTTCATAAGCTCTAACTGAATTAAATCCAATTACTTTAACTTTAGAAAAAATATAAATTAAAGCTATTCTTTCAGGTAAAGTAATTGATCCTCAAGGAAATGGAGTACCTAATTTAGCATTGAGTATATCAACAGATCCTGATAGTGCAAATCTAGAAACAAAGACATTAACAGATGGAACATGGTCTTTAACTGATCCAAAGATCTATCCTAATACAGAATACAAAGCAATAATCACTTATCTAGATGTCAATAAATAGAAGTAAAATGTAGAATAAAAATTTACTATTCAAAGTGATAACTAAAAAGTTCAAATTCCTGATATAAATTATTAAGCTATTGTGAATGCCAAGATTTAAGGAAAGATAGATTTAGAAAAAGGGACTTTGAGTTCGCCTGTCAAAATTAATTTGACTTGTCCCAAATTTAAAGATGCTAAGGGGGCTGATATCAATCAAGATTTCTCAACAGATAATAATGGAAATTTCGATATTCCAATATAAATATTGGCTAAACATGATGATAAAATAGAATGTATTTTAAAAACAAAAGATACTGTATAAGAAACTACATAAAAAGTAGAATTAGTAGCTCCAAAATTTTAAGTTTAAGGTATTTCAATCAAGTCTAAATTGGTTACTACTATATTTACAATATCAGGTAAATTAGTAGATAATTCAAAATTGGAAGACAAATTACCTGGTTTAAAAATTACATTAACATTAAAACCATCAGATCCAATATCTAATCAACCTATTATAAGTAAAAGTGCTAATGATGGAACATATTCTATAAATTTTGAAGTTTTAAGAGGTGTAAATTATGAGGCTACAATCACTATAGATGCATAACCATCATTTAATCTGATTAATGAAAAATTATAATTAGTTGGTAAAGAAGATAAATAAACCATTTAAAAAGATCTCACTTTAATAAGATCTGTTGTAGATTGTACTATTAGTGGATAATTAGTTGATATGAATTAAAAACCAATTCCTAATTCTAAAATTGAAATTTAAAGTTCAGATCCTCAAATGACAAATACTTAATTATATAATAAATATGTAGCAGCTCCAAAAGGAGATTTCTCATTACCATTTTAATGTTATAATTCAGTATCTACTACTTTAAAGATGGATATGGAATCTGATATATATCCTAAAACAGCCTTATCTCCTTAAGTGTTCACTTGTGGAGAAAAAGAGATTAAACTGAAACCAATAGTGGTATCTACAAAATCTGTTTAAATAACTGTTTCTGGTATCCTGACAGATAGTAGTGGAGTAACCAAAAATGTATAAAATGCTTAAATAGAAATAACCCTTAATCCTGCTGACCCTTTAGCATCAAATTTATAAACAAAATCAGATTTAAATGGTAAATATTCTTTAAGTTTTGGTGCTGTCTAAGATTAGATATACACAGCTACTATTTCAATAACTAGCTCTGACTTTAATCCATATAAATCTTCAAATATTTAGATTAAGGCCGATAAAGTTTAAAGTATTTCTCATGATGCAACTATGGATAGAATCATTCTTTAAGCAACTCTGACTTCAACAATTACAGATCCATCAGGTAAACAACCTCCAGCATCTACCTTAACGGTTGAATCCTTATAACCTACTGTTAAAGGAACCGAAAAAACTTAAATAACAGGAAAAACAGATTCTGCAGGAAAATTCAGTTTATAGGTTCCTTGTTATAAGAATGTGGATGAGTCTCTTGTATTGAATGTTTAAGCTGATAAATACAGAGAAGTGAAATCTGATAAGATTCAATTTTCATGTTCTGGTCCTGCAATATCTATACCTCCAGTGAAAATCAAATATGAATTAGCACCAACTAATACAAAATTAACTGTTGGAGGAGATATCATTGGACCAAAGGGTAAAGGTCAATCAGGTGTGAATGTTAAACTAACTTCAGATCCTGTTAGTAAAGAATTCGATGCTAAAACTGGATCAGATGGTAAATGGTCAATATTAGATGATTAATTGCAATTTGGAACCAAATATCAATTGACTGAATCTTTTAATGATGCTAGTGGATAAAATCATAAAGTTACATAAGCCTTTTAAACATAAGATGAGAAGTCTGAAATGACATTCCCAAAATAGTATTATGATGATTTTGTTGAATGTGAAATTGATGGTAAAATAACAACTGAAGGAGGAATATTTCCATCTAATGTCCCTGTCAGTTTGTAATGTGATGCTTTTGGTGAAAATAAAGTACCCATTGATATTAAAACAAATACAGATTCTACAGGATAATATTAATTCAAATGGAAAATGCTCATGAATGCTAATTCTAATGTTGATTGTTTACTTATTTCACATGAAACTGCTAAATTTTAATAAACCAATAATAGATTCAAAATTAATCCAACTAATGATGTTGTGAAGATCACCAATTAAGCATAGGTTACAGAATAATTCAAAGCATAACTTACTAAGTATTACCAATATTCTATTATTAATGGTGCAGTAATTGCTGAATTTGATTGCAATTCAAAATTAGAATGGAAAGGATTAGAAGAGGTAAATATTAAACTTAAATAATGGAATGGAATTTCTTATGCAGATCTTAAAATTGAAACAAAGAGTGACAAAGATGGTCTCTTTGTTATCAAACATTAAATGCTTAAAAGGTATTTATTCATTTACATTAAATAGTTAAATTTAAAATGAAATGAGATTAGAATTTACTAAATAAAATTACATTCCAACTACAGTCGAGTTTAATCTTTATTCATTTGATCCTTAATTAGATGGATCATATCTAATCTAATTATCCAATATTAGGATGGTCAAAATTGGATAGCCAGACAAATGCCCATCGATTAAGAAAAATAAACATCATCATTGATATACTATAATATACAAATTGTTAATTGTTGTTAACCTTATTAATCTAATATTATGAGAAACCTTAAAAAAAATAATATTATATCTTATATTATCATTTCTTATTTAAATATAATAGATTGTAACTTAAAAAGATAATTAGACAACTCATAATACTAAATTTTTATATTCAAATTATAATAAAAAGTTTAAAATAAATGTGAAAAATAACCTGAAATTAGATTAAATCATAATTTTCAAGTCGATTTTAGAGTAAATTATATTGCTTCATATATTGTCAAAAATATAATCAAATAATTATAATTTATCCAATTATTGATTGATCAATTAATATATTAGTTTCATTAAAATTTTATTGGGAATTATTAAAGAAAATTTAAAAAACATATATAATTTCTGCTCATTTGATTATAAAATAATTTATTAAAATATGCAATTTTAAGTTCATTAAGAAATAATTGATAATAATTCTTTAATTAAAATAATAAAAATGAATTTCGAGGATGATTATGTGAACTACAAAATGTAAGGCATGAAGGGAGCAATCAAGGTATTTACATTCATTATAGTTAGAAAAAGGATAGGCATTTAGTAGAAGAAAATTTAAGAAAGGAGTATTGTGAAGAAAACAATATACAATATATTCCAAAGGAATAACATAAACAAGGAAAGGCAAATGAAAAATAAGCATATTAAGTAAAAGATAAATAGGAAGCTCGTGGATAAATAAAATAAGATATTTAAAATTAATAAGATAATTAATAAGAGAAGTAATAACTAAATCAAAATCAATAATAAGGACAATAAAAATAAAAAGAATAAAGAGGGTAGGGAGAGAAAAAAGAAAAAAATTAATAAGGTAATAATTTTTAGGAAAAAACCAATAATAAACAATATTACGAAAAAAATTAAGTCTAATAAAATAAATAATAATAACCTAGAAAGTAGTAAAATTAAAAATAAGGAAGTAGTAATCAATAATAAACTCATTCCCATCATAATAATTAACCATTCATATATCCATATATCGAAGGATAAGGAAATAATAATAATAAGGAAATGAAAGATAATCATAATAACAAAGAAAAGAGAAATAATACGAATAATCAATAAAATACCACTAATAATAATAATCAATAAAATAATAATACATAGAGAAAAAACAATAATAAGTAAAACTAATAAGATGAATATCCTCACTATAAGTAAGTAAGAAGGTAGAGAAGAACTGAAAAACATATTAGGTCAGTATAATCAGATTAGAATAAATTATTGAAAGGCAAAAAATTCAATCATTATAAAAATAATAATTTTGATGATGATTACAATAGATTAGATGATGAAAATTCATTTGATGATGATTATTATTTTAAAAATAAAGAGAACAATTAAAGATAAAGATAATAAAGAAGAGACTATGATAATTATAGAAATAATGAATAAGGAAATAAAGATTATAATGATAAAAGAAATAAAAATGGAAATTGGAGAGGAGGAAGAAATAATAAAAAGTATAATAAGAATTAAAATTGTGAATAATATTGGACTGAAGAACAAATTTAAAAAGGAAAAGCTGAAAATGAGATTTTTGAAGGAATATTTATAGCTAATGAATATACTAGAGAAAAGGGAACAGTTAAATGTCCAATTTTTAAGAGAAAAGTACATATTAATTGTAAAATCATTATTCTTAATAATAGCCTTTGTTGATTCAAATAGAGCATTTCATGGAGCTCTTGTTGCATTCAAAATTACTAAAATATAAAAGACTCAAGAAGAATCAGATGATGACTTGGAAGAAGAAGTTACTGAAAAAATACCAGTAAAGAATACAAAAGTAGAAAAGGAAAAGGAAATATAGTAGTAGAAACCTGAAAAAGAAGACAACGATGAAGATTGGGAGGATGTAAATAGCAAAGAGGAAGAAGAGGATGATATTTCAGAAGTATCAGATCTCTATGTTGTTAAAAAGAAAGTCCCATTGACAAAGATTTAATAATTATAGAAGGCTCAACTTATAGGTAAGATTGTTGGAATTAGAAAAAATCCATTAGAAAATAGATAGATGATTGGAAAGATATGTTTTAATGAAAAGCATGGATTATAAGATAAATAAATAAAAACTAAGGAGGAATTAATAAATTATATGGAAAAGAGCTATTATGTCTCATTTAAGTGTGTTAATAAAAGAATAGCATTTTTCAATGTGAAGAATTTGCTTACATTTAATTATGAATTGGACAGTTAAGAACCTGTATAAAAATTCATGGATTATGTGTCATAAAGATATTTTTCAGCAAAATTTTTATCGTGGGATAAAAATAGTAAATATCCATTGGCTGAATTGATTAAAGAAGTTGGAGTTTAAGGAAATATTGATGTGGAATGTGAAGCTATTTTAACAGAGAATTCAGTCTATGACAATGAATTTTCAGATATATGTAAGGAAGAAATGAAGGCATTTACTCATGATTCTATAGCAAAGGAAAGAGTGAAGAGAATGGATTTAACAAAAGAATATATTTGTAGTATAGATCCTGTGACTGCCAGAGATTTAGATGATGCATTAAGTATTAATGATTTAGGAAATGGTATTTATGAGATTGGAGTACATATTGCAGATGTTTCTCATTTTGTCCTTCCCAATAGTGAAGTAGATAAAGAAGCAATACTTAGAACAACTTCTGTTTATTTAGTTCATAAAGTAATTCCAATGTTACCAAGGATTCTTTGTGAAGAGTTGTGTTCATTAAATAGAGACGTTGAGAGATTAGCATTTTCTGTGTTCTTCAAGATGACAAGTGAAGGAGATGTTTTATGGGATAGCTTTAGAGCTGTAAAATCTGTTATTAAAAGTTGTGCATAATTAAGTTATGATATTGTAAATCAACTAATTGATGGTGAAATTCAACAGTTTAGTTAAGGAGAAGCAAGATATAAAGTTTCTGAAGGATTTGATGAAAATTTATTGAAAGATAAAGTTTTATTATTGAATACAATTGCACAAAAAAGAAGAGCAAAGAGATTAGAAGGATCATTAACATTTGACAAAAGCAAATTAAGATTCATTCTTAATGCAGATTTGTTTCCAACTGGTTATACTGAAGAAAAGAGAGGACTTGCCTAATTTATGGTAGAGGAATGGATGTTGTTAGCTAATTAATTTGTTGGCAAGAAGTTGATTGAATATGATAGTAAAACTGCTATTCTTAGATAACACATATCACCTAAATCTGAAAAACTAGAGTATTATCGAAAACTATTAGATGCTTGTGGATTAGAAGAGATGGCTAAAAATTTAGATGTTTCAACATCTAGGAATTTAAAATTAACTATGGGTTAAGTTAATGAAATTGAATCTGAAGAAATTAAATTGATTTTAGGCTTCCGTCTATTAAAATTAATGGAAGCAGCTCAATACTTTGTTGTTGATGATACTCCAGAAATTGAATGGAGACACTATGCCTTGGATTTTGATGTATATACACATTTTACATCCCCAATAAGAAGATATCCTGATATATTAGTACATAGAAGATTATAAATTGCTCTCGAATAACAAGAAATAGATTAAACTGGAGAAACCAGAGATAAATTAAAAGCAATTATGTAACATTGCAATGATTGTAAATTAAATTCAAGAAGAGTTAGTGATTAATGTGATTAAGTATATCTAATTCAATATATTCTTAGTTATTTTTAGCTTTACTTTTAAAGGCTAATCCAGTAGAAGTAGATGGATATATTTTGTCAGTTAATAAATAATAATATGAAGTTATAATTCCAAAATATAATTTAGAAAGAGTATTTATATATATTTATATATTATAGAGAATCGAATTAAAGAATTTAAAGAATACTTATAAATTCACAGTTGAGGAAATTAAAGAGAATAAATATGAATTAATTGTTTCTTATAATGATCCTGATGATGAAAAAGGAGTTAGATTATATTTTATTAAAGTAAGTTATTTCATTATTTTAATAGTAATTTTAATAAGTAAAAATAAAATTATCAGGTACTGATACATTCCCAATAGATTATTAAATACAAATAATAATTAATAATAAAGTTTTAATATGATTTGTATTTATATATAAGTGACACCAGTATTTAAAATATACAATAATAATAATATTTTATAATAAAAATGTAGCTTTAAGTTAAATGCAACGAATAATCTTGGACATTCAGAAGACCATTGGCTGAACTTTCAATTTAAAAAATTGTGAAAAGACTTCCTATCAGAATTACTAACCTCCCCAATTAATTTACACTTCAATATGAGGACTTCGATGGAGATTTGATTGATGTCACATGTGATGCTGACTTACAAGCCATAAGAGAATGTTAATTGGATAATCAAGTAGTCACATTGTAATTATTTATTCACTTATTATAGATATGTACAATAAGTTTAATAAGGAGGATTTAAAAAAGAAGAAGCCATCAATAGAAGAGAAAACAGAAAAGACCATATTAAATAAATAGTGAACTAACAGATCATGGAACTAATCCCTGAGATCACTAAGCAAGTTAGACTATCAATGGCTACTGATGATGTTTAAAAAAAAATAGAAACATTATCAATTAACAACACACTCGTTTTAGAAGTCAATGAAGCTAAAAAAGTAGTCCATGAGTAAGTTATGTGTGATGGATGTGAAATGTTCCCCATTGTAGGAATCAGATACAAAGTAAATTTTTCAAATTATAATATAGTGTGCAGTATGCAAAGACTTTGACTTGTGTGAGAAATGCGAAGATTTAGGCACCCATGAACATGCTATGTTGAAAATTAGAAAACCAGAATAGGCTCCTTCAATTATAGTGACAGCTATTGTATTTAATAATTTAAATAATTAGGGTGATAAACCTGATCTACCATAAGGAAATACATTAAGAAGCCAAATATCTTCTATGATCTAATAGATGTAATGCCCAACAATATGTGATTCAATATCTTTCCCATTCCCTTCAGATATTTCATAAATCCAATAATAATAAGAATAATAATAACCAATTTAGGAAACTCACTTAAATATTTCCACCAATCCTATAATTGTGGAATTATGTGAATTATTGGGAATTAGACCAGAAGTAGCTTAGACAATAATAGAATTATTCCCCACTCAAAGTGCTTAGGGAATTATAGATATTATTGGAGATGACTTAGAATACTTGAACTCCCTTTAAAGATCAACCATTTGATATATTAATAATAATCATCCATATAGCTATTTAAAACCTTTTATTTATTCTGACAATCATATTCTGACAATCATATTCTGACAATCATATTCTTACTATATGAATTTAATAATTACATAAATCCTCACTTCTTATTGAACTGGTTAATTACCTTTATTGTTTTCCACTTTTTTGCATTAATCATTTTCATTGTCCTCTTCAAATATTCAAAATCTACGTTCATATTATATTGATCTTCAATCTAAGTATCATTTAAAACAGGTTATAATCAATCAAGAATATATTCTTTCTAGGAAATGCCATCATTTAGTATTTCAGTTTCTGAAATTTTATCTTCTTTGTTTCTAAAAAAAATTCAATCATTTGTTCTTGTGTTTCTTTATTATTTATATCAAATACTCCTTTTCAGTCTTTACAATAAATTTAATTTATTACTCTTTATTAACATAATATTGTTACAGAGTTTCTACACTTATTTCATACTCTCTGTTGTAATATATTGTAATTTCTTTAGGTATTCAATAAAGAACTCTCATTTTAAAGTGTTGAAATGCTATAATTACAAAAATGAGAATTGGTTCCATAAAATATTTTTGCTAAACCTGATTCAATTACTTTTGTATGAACATAATCATAATATATCTGATTATTTTCAAAGAGAATCCTTGAATAATAGTGATTTTATTAAGTATCTAGCCATAAAAATATAAGCATCAACTCCTATCTAATAATAATAATCCATATGCTTTTAAATATAGTACAAACAATTTTTTATAAATTAACAAAATAATTTTATAACACTTTATCATAGATCTAATATTTAATTTGACTAGTATAAGAATGAATTTCTGAAATTTAACTCATAAAATTCAAAATTATTCTTCAATTAGAGTATTTTTATTATTTGTATGATTTGCTTTAGTTTTATTTACCATAAAAAATGATTATTATTTTATTAATCTTAAGTAGGGTTTAATCCTTAATTTATTATCCACAAAGTTGATCAAAAACAATTTCCAAAATAAAATTTTATAGAGTATGATTTCCTTATCACAATTTTTACTTGAACCTTGTTTCCTTAAAATTATTGATCCATTTTGAAAAATTGAAAGTGAAAAATCAAGTCACTATCAAGATTCAAATCTCTTAATTGCCACCTAACTTAATGAGTTAACTTGTATGTATTCTCAATCTTATTATCAAGAAGGACTGATTTTGATAAACAACATCAGTAAATGAAAATAAAAATTATTTTCACTTGCCATAATATCATTTATTTTGAGTATTGATAATTTGAAATAGAGTCTTATATTTATAATTTATTGATAGTAATTAAATTTAACTTCATGTAATGGCAATTCAAATAAATCAACACTATTGATCAATTTTAATTATATATATCACAAATTGCCGTACTAATTAATACTATATATATTTTAAAGCGATTATCTCATTTATAATTCTTTGGTCTTACTATCCCAAGTTATCAAGTATTCTGCGTTATCACTTAATTGACCAAATATTAATCCTGTAGACTCTTAACCAAAGCTAATTGATTATTCAACAACAAACTATACATTTTATTGCTTTTGAGACTCCTTTACTTTTCTCTCGATAACTTTTATGATATTAATATGAAAACCATTTTTATTGATTAGTAGATTTTTTTCAGAAATATATTATTAGGGAAAGAATATTCTACAATCTTAATTACCTCCCTTTACCTGTACATCGAATGATTTTATAAATTGACCATTTTAGTTTAGCTCGTAAACATCCATTAAATTAGCTAATCTTGGTTGAAATGTAAACATATTATTACCAATAAAACTTAACCTAAATCCAAATTGCTAGACTTATATTATTTGAGTTACTTTCCATTCTGATTGTACAAGTGAAATTATTAATATTCTTGAATCTTCAGAGCAAGAAATTAATTTATCTTCTTTTTGGGATAAACTCAAATCATAAATATTATGAGAATGTTAATTAATAGTTTATATACAAGACCCCAAAATGCAACCATTTTATATGTAATTACTTTATTTCCAAAACTTTAATGTCGTATCTCTACTTCCAGTAATTAGTAGATCTTCAGCTTGATTTAGAGTAAAACATAGAATGCCATTTAAGTGAGCATTAATTTTTTATAGAAATTTTGGTCTAGCCATTTATGTGTATGACCATACTCTTAATGATTTATCTTCACTGGCAGAAATTAAAATGTTCTTATAATTTACTTTCATAAATTGTGTAACTCTCACATTATCTACATGACCAATCATAGTTGAAATAAATTTCAATTGACCTTTATTTATAACATAACCTTTGATGTGTTTTAAACAAGCACCAACTAGTAGCTACCTTGACTTATGAAAAGCAAATGCACAATATTATTTATCTGATTTGTAAGTCAACTCTTATTATATTTATTAATATTATTTATTGATCTGGCCATTTATCATTGGAACGCCTTTTTCTTGAATAAAATCTTGTAACACATCTTCCACTGACATTGAAACATTTATTGATAAAAACGGGTAGGATGCTAGCATGCATTAAGGAGGTGCTGATTTTTTGTTGAAATTTTAGAGAACTTCATGACATTTCTGGTAGAGTTAATTATTCTTAATATTATCTAAAACTGATTTTGCTTTTGGAATCCAACTTTAATGAATATTTTCAACTTCTTTCGTAATTACTTATTCGAATGCATCTTTATGAGACACCTGAGTTATCAAGGAATCTAATTATTTTATAAAATTTTCATTTTTTTTTTCTGTAATTTTGGATTGCAAATTGAGCATCCAATTTTCTTATATTCGAATAAGCTCATTAATTTATTACATTAGTTATGATTTTAAATTGTGGGTAATAAATAGAAATTTTTCTAGTTAGCATACACTACTTCCCACTAAGGCCTCTAGATATTGAATTTTTTGGAAATAAGTAGACTCCATCAAATGAATAACTTCTGTAATTAATTTTAAATCTTCTTGTACAATGATTTTTTCTTATTTTTAAACTTTTAAAGCACATTCATTGCATAATAGTCTTTCTTCCATTTTTACATTTAAATCAAATAACACATAGCTAATGGGCTAATTACATTTACAGAGCACATCTCTATCATATTGCTGCATTGATGTAATCAAATTTAAATCACTAATTTTTATTTTTATTTCAATTATCAAAATATATTTTAATTACTACTTTGATGTGCATATTTTAACCAGTTTCTTGTAACTGATATTTACACGTTTAATTATAATATGCGAAAGAAGTAGAAATCAAACTTAGTTCAAAAGATTCATTTAAATGAATAAATGTTTGAAACCTTGTTGGAATGGGGTGAGATTTAAAGTTTATCAAATTGGGAGTAGCATCGATTATCTAACAGTAATAGTTCTATTTGACAATTACTTTCAGAAAATCAATTGAAGATTTAAGATTATTAAATATTGGAATACAAATACTGTCAACTAGAGTTTTCCTTATTTAAAAATAAATCTATGTTAGATTGAAATTTTATAGAAAAATGTGAGTATGTATTTTAACTTGCTAACTTTTCATTTCCTTTCCCCTTCTTGTTTCATAAATCTAACAGGCCTCCTCCCATTTTACCTTGATATATTTTTCTTATTTACATTCTTTGTAATCAATGAATAAGTCTAGTGGATTAGTTCATTTACAATTAATTAAAAGAATTACTCACAATTCCTTCATAATTTAATTACATATCTCATATTAGATACTTGTTATGTAAATATAATTATGATTAGTATATATATATAAATATCATTAATCATTTTCACTTAATGCTCCTTCTTCTTCATCTATTTTTGTCAATAATCCACTTATTTAGTAATCCAATAATTCTTTTAATTTTTCTTACATAAATTCATCCAAATCTAATAATTAAATTATAATTTTTACTATGTTCATGAGCAAATCTGGCTGCTAAATCTGATGATTAATCTCCTTCATAAACTACTATTCTTTCAGTCTTACTAGGTCCCAAATTCACATCAACAAATAACAATGGAATTCTCTCATCTTATTCTATTAATCATATTTATATATTACAGCTACCAGTTCTAGCAATACTCTATTCTTCCTTAGGTTAAGATTCATCCATATGAAAATTCTAAGATTGAAAAGTATTCATTTATTAAGATTCTTATGATTAAATACTCTTCTATCTAGATGATTGAGATGATTGTTTTATTTGATTTTATGATTCACTTCTACTATCCTTTTTTTATGAAATTGATTAAACTTATTATTATTAACTTTAATTTCCCTTATTACTTTTATATCCTCTCTCTAACATACCTTATACTTCCTCTCTTCTTTATCTAGCCTATTTCATTCTTTAAACAGTCTTATCAACATCCTTATTTACAAAATGATTATCTTATTTTTATTATTAGCTAGTTTTAGTTTAAAAACCAGGTTAAAATGTGCATTCTTCTAATTATTTTTCATATTCAATCTCTTCAGTTGTTCTATCTCTTTTTTAAGTTGCCGGTTTGGCTAATGAATATAATTATAGATATTTTTCTTATTTCTTTGATGAACTTTTTCTCTCTTCATTATTTTAATTATTCAACAATTATGGCTTAAAAGGACATTAATCTAATTCTAATTACATTATTTCTTGTTTCTTTTATTCTTTATGATATTCTACTGCTTTCTTTTATAAGACTAATAAATCTGCATGAGTAATCTAACCATTTTCAGGAATATTGACTTTAATTAATTAATTATCAATTAAGGTAGCAGTTTCCTCTAACAATTTTTCTCTATATTAATTAGCTAATTGTTTTGATTAAGGTAATATTTATGGTTTATAAGGATTTTCATCTTTCCAATTAGATTTTTTGAGTTCTTCACAACCTAATCTATTTCTATATAAAATATCAAATTATTTTTATATTTTCTTTGTTTCTTCAAATGTAAATATTATATTTCCATCCTTATCAATAGTTCCCAATTTAGGTCTATCATTAGGTTAATGTGCAGTAACAATTTTATGTTATTGAGGTTAAATAGATTTCTAATAATTCGGTATTTCTTCATTCTAAGCAGATGGCAACTCTTTTATTTTAAAATCTGTAATTCCAATTAATGTCAATAAAAACAAACAAAGATTTCTTTTGCTAATACCTCCTAATTCATCACCTCTCAACACTGTCCATATTTCACATAATAATGCTCTCTCCTCAGATAACCTCAGATTCTCATATTCCACTGCTTTTTCATTGTTTTCTTTAGCTTACAATTAATTAAGAAAATCTAATCTTTAAAGTATTTCTCCTAATTTCAAATAATCAATTGAAAAAGAGACATTAGAAGGTCTATCTTATCCTGTTTAATCAAAAATCCAATCTATTACTGTCTCAAATTCTCTAATGAACTTTTAAGCTACTATTTTCTCACTATTATTTGAAGTATATTTAACATTTACTGTTACAACTTTAGGTGCATTCTTTTTATCTTATGTTTCCTTCTATTTTAATTATCTTCTTTGAGCATCTTAATAAAGGATATCTTCTACTTTTTAATTTCGAACTATATTTGAAGATTTCTATTAAATTACAGGTTTAAAATCAACTGTTGATTCTGATTATTACATTTTTGGTTCAGAAGGTTTCTTTTAATTTAAATTATATAATCTTTCATAAGTAGGAATAGATTCATCTCTAGATTAAAAATTAAACTCATTAGTTTTTGGATGATAAGGATGTTATAAATCTCGTTCCATTTCATTTAATTTGATTTATTCTAATTTTTATTCTATTTTAAGAACATGATTCTGTTAATCAAATAAAAATTAATAAAGTGATCTTTTTTCCTAACCGTCATTTAATGTTTAAGGAGCAAATGAACAAGGTCTCAATTCTTCTTATTCATAGTAATCTTTTAGCATTTAATTATTCTATTTAAAAATTTCTGCCTCTTAATTCAACCTCTCATATAATATTTCATTATTTTGTTAAACCATAATCTTTTTCTAAATTACCATTTTTGGCACATTACTATTTTAAACTTTAAGAGGGAAATCATCTGGTTAATCATCTCCCTTTAGTAGAGCAGGACATACTGTCATATGTTATTGTTTTGAGTTCATTTAATTTATCAGTTAAAAAATAAAATATATATTGATTCTCATTGAAATATTTGATCATTTATCAAACTTTATTTTAATAGTCATTACTTTGGTATCTAAACAATAAATCATAATAAGGGATCAGAAAATATTGTTATTATTGTACTGTCAGAAGTGTAGATAAGATCAATCATATTTTTGAAAAAGAAAAATACATTAGCTATTTTTTGACAATAGTTTAATAAAGATTTTCAAAGTTTTCTAACTTTAATCCAGAATTGAAACACAATTAATTAAGTATAATATGTGGATTTTAGGTATTGATTGGGGATGAAGAATCTAAACAATTTCTTAATAATGATCTTGTTATTATTCTTCAATTGAAGTTATTTTACATTAATTTCAACCAATTTTTTTAGTGAATCTTCATATTGCTATAAGTTACTTTGAGACTTTTTTGCACAAATTTCTATATTAATGGAATGAAAAATTAACATAGATATAATTTCTGTATTTTAAAATCGATTGCTTTTATCTCTATAAGCAAGCTGAAAATTATATGCAAAAAAACAATTAAATAATAGAGTTTTATGTTATAAAAAGGTTATTAAAGTATTCTAATAATATTAGTAAAGAAATTAGTTTAATTTAAAGTCTGGTTGTTTTATCAATAGATTTCATTATTTTCTTAATTAACTCATAAATTCATTTATTAATTCAATAATTAAAAATGATACTACTGTTTGATGTTTTTTATATAGGTATGTTATAAATCATAATATATTTGATAATGATTACGTTTATATTATCAATTGGTCAAGTAAAATGATATATAATTAACTTTTATTTTATTACTCATAATTATTAAATTGTAAGTGATGTAATATCAGTTATTGAGAATAAAATTATTTTAGAAAGGAAGTCTTTAATAATATTCTAAAGTTATTTAAATTTAAGGCAACTTTTATGGATTTACTGAGATAATTTATTAGTAATTTTTTATTATTTTCTTATGTTGATATATCACAAATTTAATTGTTTATTTATTTCTTTCATTTTTTTAATCAATAAAACATCTTATTAAGTTTCTAATATTCTTTGATATAACAACAACATTATTTGATTTGCTAATTTATTATAAAAATAATTAAAATTTCATTATAAATTATCTCAGAATATCTCACAACTTTTACAACACTGGTGGTTATAGGCAACAGGATCAACTTAATTTATTTCCAAATTTTATCCTTAAACATCTTCTGGTTATATTATTTTTGTAGCAGATGCATTGCTTACAATTTATAGTTCTTCTTCATGTTAATTTTTATTATTAACATCAGATTCAACTTTTTGAGTTTATTCTTGATTCTATTATTATTATTAATTATTTTGCTATTCAGGTGATTACTAAACTTCTTATTCAGGTTCCTATTTAGAAATACACCCTTCTTGTTATTAATTATTTTAAACTTAATTTTCACCTTCTTTGCTTTCTTCAACAATATGTTAATGTTAATTCTATTAGAGATTTTAGTCATTTTGATTTTATATAATTTATTAATTCCCTTTGTTTTCCTACACTAAAAATTAATTATTTTAATCATTTTCTTTTTGCTGATCTTAATCATTCAATTCTTATTTTTAAAGTTATTCTTCTTAATTTTCATTATTTTAAGGTGCCTAACCAAATTCAGCTGATTTCTTTTGTTCAAAATTATACAATTATTTTTAAGTTTCAAAAAAATCATTTACATTATCTTCAACATTGTCATATGGATCATCATTTTGTTTTATCTATTTTTCATCATTTCTTAAAGGAATATTCTGATCAATTTATTATTTTTATTTAGGAATAGTTCTTCCATCAATTAAATCTAAATTATAAGGAGGCCTATTTAAATAAGATATAGATACCAAAAGGTAGTTTAATTGGGTTATGTTCCTCCAAATTTTTACTCTAATTGATTTGAATCAATAATTTACTGTAATTTTATAAATTCTTTCTTTTATAAAAAATTAATTTTTTCTGCAGTTTCAGGATCTAAAAATCCAGATATTGTTTTCCATAAAAAATTCAAACCAGATGATGGATTTAAAATGAACATCTTTTCTAAACAACCACAAAAATTTGTGCTCATTGTATCTATAACCACTTATAATGCATTTACTGGCAAACCAAAAACTCCCAAACCATTACTTTCCAATAAGAATATCCAATTTTCAACTTTATAAGGAATGAACATATATTTTTTAATGATTCCCATTTGAAATGACAATGCCTAAATTATAGTTTCTTTATCATACTATTTAAAATATTGTTAAAGTCATACTTTCTTTAAATCAATCAAATGAGCATTTAAAATGACAATAGGACGATATTGTTTATCTCTTCCAAATATATAACATATACCATTCTAGAGAAATTTTTCAGTTGCTGGATTAATTTAATGATATATTGGATTGGCTCTCCAAGCCAGATGTAATTGCAATTTCTAAAGTTATAATGATTTTATTATTTACTTTAATAACTTCCTTCATTTTAAAGCGACCTGAATAGCCAATTTTTAAATAATCACACTCTTTCCAACTGATTTATAAAACAAAATAATTACTCTGATGAAAGCTATATATTTAATTTTTAGATTTCTAACTTGAGTTCTTTAATCTTTTCTTGTTCAAAGTTATCGTAAGTAACACAATCGTATATTTTACGAGCTCCTTTTTCTCTTTCATTATGTTTTATATAATAATCTATGGATTGAATAATGGTTCTGAATACCTGTGTGCTAAACTGAATGAGCTCCCAAAGGAGGAGCTAAATATGAATAGTCAATACTCATAATATATATATATATAAACTTATAATTAAAATCTGATAAAATGAAAAATGAGATAATGATTACAAAATAATAATTTATATTATATATATATACTCTATTTCATAAATCTACTTTTTTCTCTTTTTCTCTTAAAGATTCATATGCAAAGATGGATCTAACATTGATAATGTATTCCTTGTTATCAATTCTTGTATGATGAACTTCTGGGAGTTTAGCTAAGAGTTCATCTGCATTAAAGTTGCCAGCCCTTAAGTCAACTAATAATTAATGTAATCTTTAATGATTGCTCTAAATTAATGATAAAATAAAATACTCTTATTGCCTAAACAATAACATTTCTAATTGGTAATTCAGCTGTCTTAATAGCACTTCTCATCATATCAAGTGAAAGTAACATTTTACTAAAATATTGGACAACTAAATTAACATCCAAGGACACATTTTCATAATCAAATTCAACTCCTGTGCATCTAAAGCGAGTAGGATCAATATCAAAAATTATTGAAGCACTTAACCTAAAAATCATACTATTTTAATTACTTCTCTATTTTTACAGGGATGATATATTAGTCTTCTATAATTACATCAAGATTTACTGTAGGCAAATGGATTTCCAAAATGTCGTGATCTACATCAAAATTTACCTATTTTGATTAAAGAAATGAATTACGTTCATCTAGTCAAAACCATGAATTTTAAATTTGGTTATCCAATAGTCAAATGCAAGTTTCATGTTTCCAATGTGATCAAGACCTTCTGCAGAGAGTGCATCAAAATTTTATGTGAATCCAGATACAAATTTGTTAATCAATTCTTGAGCTTGTTAACGATGTTATATATCAATGAAGTAAGCCTAGGTTGAGTTCAACAATAAGAGAATTGTACACAAGGAAAGAAGACGTGTCATTTTTAATAAAATTATTATTTCTGGAAGTTTCCTTATTATGTACATTCCATATGAGAATATTGATTTGATTATAAAATATTTCAAATATATTCATTTAATATATTATGACTAATAAATTTGTTTCACATTCGATTTTAACATCTAAAGATGGACTAGAATATTAAGAAGTGAAGCGAAATTAGCCAATTCAAGTTTAAGAGAAAAAGCTATCCTTTATGACTCTAACAGAATAAATGGTTGAATAAGAAAAGCTAGATTAATTGCTTAGACCAGAGGTAACCAAAATGTAAAGGAAAAAATAAACAAAACCTAACATTTATGATAAGGCTAAACCATTAACAGATGAAGGTATCTTAAGTTAGAATATTTGGTAGATAACCTTGAGTATGTTGAAGAGAGTGGGTTTAAATAGGAAATATTTAATGAAGAAGATTTCGATTTTTTTTAATATTATGGTTAATTAAGAGAAATTGAGAATAGAAAAATAAAAATTGAAAGAGAACACATTAAGCTATTTAAATAAAATAGATCTGAATTAACTATTGATAGCACACCTTAGATTATTGTTTAAAAGGAATCATAAACATCTGATAAAACCTACTCTGTTGGTTAAATCAAAGTGATCAAATTAAAGATTAAACCTCCTTAATTTTTAGAAGATCTTAATCTTTAAAATAATAAGGAAAAAGTTAAAAATGTTGATAAAGAAGAAAATAATTAATAATAAATTAAAAATCCAAATCTAAAGAGTTTTAAACCTCTTGTAAATGATGATGATGATGACAATATACAAGAACCTAATGTATAAAAGAAGGTAAAACTTGTAGAGTATGATTCAGAATGAACCAATATTTTATCTAATAATAAAACCAACCATTTAAATATGAAGCAATTAAGTAAATATCGTTGTCGGCCATACTAAGCCTAAAGCACCGGATCCCATTCGAACTCCGAAGTTAAGCGGCTTAAGGCGAGGTTAGTACTAAGGTGGGGGACCGCTTGGGAAGTCCTCGTGTTGACAACCCTTTTTTTTTTAATTAAATTAATTTTAATTATTGATGAAATTTCAATTTAATTCTTTATTAAAACATGCTTAATAATGACTTGTTTATACTTCATTTTAATGATGTTTACGATATTCAAGAATAAGTTAAAGATCCTGTTGGAGGTGTTTCGAGATTCGTTTATGTCCTCAATTAATTGTAAGCCAATTTCAATACGCTCACTCTTTTTAGTGGTGACATCTTTGCACCATCTGCCTTATCGAATATATACAGAGGTAAGATATGTTCTATTCATTAGGTGATTAAATGTTGTTTCCAATTCAATAATTGAAAATTGATGTAGCATGTCCAGGAAATCATGATTTTGATTATACATTAGAACATGTTGAATCATTATTTTAAAGGTCAAATATACCATGGGTTTTGTCTAATGTTTTTAATGCAGAAACCAAATAAAATTTTGCTCATACATTACCTCATTTTACAAAACAATGTATAATTGGAAATCAATCCATTAAAATTGGATTTGTAGGTTTGGCTGAAGAAGAATGGCTTGGATAAATAGTTGAAATCCCTTAGAATTTAATTGCCTATGAAGATTATCTACATTGTGCAGAGAGAACTGTAAAATATTTAAGAGAGGAATAAAAATGTGGATTTATCATAGCCTTGACTCATATGAGAGTACCTAATGATCATAATCTGATTCATCATCTTGTTGAATAGAAAATCGATTTAGTCCTTGGAGGACATGACCATATGATTTATTGTGAAAAAATTAAATAGAGTCTATTTATGAAGAGTGGAACTAATTTTAAGAATTTAGGTATCATTAGAATAAGTTTAAATGAAATTGTAAATAAAGATTTAATCAACAATTTCATTAATGATAACTTTTCTAATGAAAAATAAATCTTAGAATTATAACGTGATTTGGCATTGAATTCAGACTATCATATATAGGTGTCCATTATGAATATTATTAATTCAATACCATAAAATTAAGATATGAGGCATTATGTAGATTTGAAAATAGAAGAATATAACAATTGTATGAAATTTAAATATTTATAAAATAGAAAAATCAAAAATTGTATGCTATGCCAATTGTGATCTAGAGTGCACTTTTCATGAGGTCAGAAACAAAGAAACTAATTTATCCAATCTCTATGCAGATATCTTAAGGTATGAATTAGATTCAGAAATATCATTCTTTAACAGTGGTACTCTTAGGGCTGATGATATTATACATAAAGGAATTATTACTTACAAAGAATTAGATAAAATATTCCCTATGCCTGATTAAATAGTCAAGATTAATATTAAAGGATCAGACTTACTTAAAATTTTGGAGAATGGGTATAATTATATAATTATATCAAAGAGTTGGAAAATGGCCAAATTTTGATGGAAGATTTTTGGGGGTATCTGGTATCTCTTTTGTATTTGATTCAAGTAAACCTTAAGGATCTAGAATTGTTAATGTGAAAATTAATGGTCATGATCTAGAAATGGATAGAGTATACAAAGCAGCTAGTTAGTGTTATATTACTATGGGTTTTGATGGATTCATTAAGATATAAGATGATCAATACATTATTGATAAAAATGCAGAAATCTAAATTTTATAAACAGTTTTAAGAGTGTTAGATATCTGTAGATTTCATGAGGAACTACAACTATTAGATATATAAGAAAATGAGATTAAAACACTTGAACAATTAGATTTATAAAATCATCAGATTCATCATTATAATAAGATTATTAAAGGATTAACAAAAATAGGTGGAGAAGTTTGTTCAGTGATAGATCCATAAATTGAGGGTAGGATAATTAAAATATGATCTGATTTAGTATTGATTTAGAGATAATATATTAATATGTTTTGCAAATACACACTAGTAACTTAATCAATCTTTTCCCCAAAAATTTTTGAATATAGTTAAGTAAGTGGATTTGATTGCTGCTTCCTAATATAATATATTAATTTTACGTCATAATGATAGAAATAGTTTATAATTCCCATAGCAAGACCGAATAAGAACAATTCCCAACCCTTGATATTTGATACATATCCTCTCTTTTTAAGTAATCTCCAAGCAGTTTCTAATGATTTTGGGAATATAAATAATGCTATTTCCTATCTTCTACCTTCAGATTCTAAGAAAAGTGCTGAACAAGCAACAGATGCTCCAAGTGCAGGGTTCCAACCTAAAGATCTTAAATATTATTTACCATCTTCTTTTTATCTAATATTTTTAAGCTTGCATAAGGCATATTTGCAAATAGCAACATAAAGAGATACAAATAAAACCGATTTGCCATAATTATAAAATGCCACTGAAATAGTCTTCACAGGTCTTAATAAATTAACTGATTTTCTACCTTTGCATCACTCTCTTCCTTTTGAAGATAAGAAATGGAATTAGATGTATTGGAATATAGTATTTGTACGATTTGGGAATTAATTAAAGTAGCCTTACAAAAGAAGCATACAAGCATGTTCCATCATGAAAATCATTGCATTCCACTATGCCCAAGTCATTGATAATACGCTCTTGCAATTCTTTTGATAAACCTCTATTATTAATGGACATTGATATTATTATAATACTAATTTTAATTAACTTATAAGATAAGATTGAATACCTAATAAAAATACAATTCTATCTTTATTTAACAGTAAATCAGAACAATAAAATGTTAATATATAGATTTTTACATAAATTAATGCATTTTATTAATTTTTATACTTTTATTCTAATTTATTATATGTTTCAGACAGAAATACCTTAAAAAGAAACTCTGAAAAGTTCTGTATCAACTCTGAAACCAAAATTCAGATCAATTCATAAAACACAAAACGATGAAGAATTAAGCGAAAATATCGAAAATTCAGAACATCATTTAGAACTTTTCAGATCATTAACTACTAAAAATGTGATCAATGTAATCAGAGTTTAAACTGTCAATGATCGATGGATTGGAATTTAGCTTAGAGATCCATATGTAACTTGTGGATGGCTACTATCAGAAGTTATAAGGAAATTTAGTTAATTAGATTTAAATTATGATCCATTTAATATTGTGGGATTCAAAACTGATAATATTCACTTAGATTATCATCTTAGTTGTTTACACTTATTATTACCTAACTTAAATGGAATCCTCCTCATTCCATAATTACGTAAAGGATTAAAAGAACCAATTAATATAGATTGGTTTGAAACAATAAAAAAATTAGGTGCTGGCAGCTTTTCTGTTGTTTATTTAGTTAGAAATAAAGAAAATGGTTAATTTTATGCAATGAAGGTTACAGACAAACAATTAATGGTAGAAAGTGATAAGGAAGAACTAATTATTAAAGAAAGATAGATTCTTATTAAATTAAATCACAAAAGAATAATTACTTTACATGCTGCTTTTTAATCTGTATGATATTTAATTAAATTCAATAGAAATCTAAATTATACTTTATTTTCGATTATTGTCCAGGTGGAGAATTGTATTATCATTTGAGAAACCAGAAAAGATTTAGTGAAGATTAAGCTAAATGGATATTTGTATAAATATTAGATGCAATTCAATATCTTCATTCTAAGAATATAATTTATAGAGATTTAAAACCAGAGAATATTTTAATTGATTTAGATGGTTATCCTAAACTAATTGATTTTGGATTAAGTAAATCTGTTGAAAGTCAAGATGATTTAAATTTTTCATTTTGTGGATCTTTAGAATATATGGCTCCTGAAATGATAGAATTGAAAGGTCATAATTACACAATAGATTATTATTAATTAGGTATATTATTGTATGAGATGGTTGCTGGAATTCCTCCTTTTTTTGCCAAAACTAGACAAGAGATGATTAAAAATATATTGTCAAAAAAAATCAATTTTCCAAATTTCTTTTCAAAAAACTTAATTGATTTAATTTCTAATTTATGCAATAAAAATGTAAACGAGAGATTATGTGGAAAAAGTATATAATAATATTGAAATTAGAAATCTTATAACATTCTTGGCTCTAAGGTTTCATAAAAAGAATGCCAATTAAATATAAAATGGATTCTTTTCATATAGATAAGTTATTTAACAATTAATTGACTTACAATATTGAGAGTGGACCCAGATGCATAGTTGAAGAATTTAATCTTTAGACTATGGCATAATCAGTAAAAGATGAAGATTGGTGTCATTTCGAAAAATTTTAAACTTTTTACTACAAAAAACAATGATTGAATATAAAAAATGATTGTTATAATTTAAAATTAATATATGTAAGATAGTTAAAACTTAAAGGATTTATAGATTTAGCTAAACAGATTTATCAGTAGGCTTGAAGAATTAGAACGAGAAAATAAATACTTAAAGGAATAGGTATTAAATTAATAATGTTAATTGATGTAAAATGTAAAAATAATTGATGCAAAATATTAAAAATTCATCGTAAGTAAATTAAATAACTTATATAAAGATATTTGAAATGTCTATATAAATATGGAATGTCTTAAAGTTGTCTAACTAACATGATTACACAATATAATAAATTAATAGATAAATTTAGTATTGATGACTATATAAAAATGGATCTAAAAAGTTGTATATAAAAATATGGAATTATTTATGAAAAGAATAAAATAATTGATGAAGAAGAAATGAAAAACATTATAAATGAAAGAATCTCTAAAGAAAGTGAAGAAGTATACACACTATTTTTTCCATCTAAAGTATATCAATACTTAACAGATAATGATTCATTGTATTAATGTATAATATTATATGTAGATAAAATACTAGTACTTTTTAATCATTATAATCATAAAGATTTAGAATGCAAAATTCTTTATAAAATAATTCAGAAATGATCACAGACAATTCAGATGATACAATTATCAATAATTTAACAACTTAAAGATACTTAGAAAAGCTTAAATTCGACTACTAAAACGATTAAACTTTACATTATCCAAAAACCTTTAAAGTTGAGAAATTATTATAATAAACTAATCGAGATTTAAGTTTGTAGAATATTACAGACAGATCATAAAAATCGAAATTTGAAAGAAGAGTAGAAAAAAAATAAGAACAATTCAAAATATCACCTTTAAAATCATTAAATTAATCAGGTATAGAAGATAGAGTGAAAAGATTTGATAATTAAGAAAATGAGGGAGGATGTCCTAGAAGGAGATCAAGAGCAGATAGAATTAAATAACAATAATGATATATGAAATTAATTTTACTGTATTTATAAGAAGTAATATGATAAATTTTTTATAAATGAATTTAATTCAAACTGAAAATAAACACCTTAGGTTTTGATTTTGATATAAAAAAGAACTGAATTTAATCTTATATATATATAAATAATTTAATTGATTGAGTTAAAGTAAATTAAATTGAATCAATAAGGAGAAGAAGGAACATAATTGAAATTCTAATTACAAATTAAGATGATATTTATGTTTAATATGTGTTTAAATAAATATTTATTTGAGAAGGTTCTGAATTAAATGTTTAATTGGTATTTTTTGAATCATAAGGAAGAATAGAACATTCTATTATTTTCTAAGACATACTAAATATGTGTTTATATGTGAGATTGTTAATTAAATATATTATAAATTAATGTCAAAATCTCGTAGTCAATCATCTATACCTGCATTTCTATAGAAAACATATGATATTTTAGAAGTATGATACTCTATTATATTAAAAGAATCCTTAATTGTAAGATATTGTTGGTTGGAATGAAGATGGTTCAGGTTTTCTTGTAAAAAACTTGATTGCTTTCTAAGATTAGGTACTTCCTATGTACTTTAAACATAGAAACTTTGCGTCATTTGTTCGCTAAGTAAATTATATTGAGTTCAATTTAATAGATGAATATGTATGGGTTCCATAAGTCAAGAAGTGATTTAAAAGAAAATGAATTCATTCATCCACATTTTTAGAAGGACTAAAGGTAATATTAAATGTAATTGAAGAAATCTTTTGAAAAAAATAAAAAGAAAATAAGGTGAATAAAATGATGAGTAATTTGCAATAATGGAATTGAAACCACATAGAAATACAAATTTATAAGATGTTTATTATTAACTTTTATTATTAAATTAGAAATAAATATAAGAAATATTAACAAAATAATAGGAGTTAGAGAAAGTATGTAAAATATTGATTGAATAAAATAATAAAATATTACAATGCAATCAACAACTAAGAAATCAATTGGTTTAAGAGAGGTATATATATATATTTGAATTTAATTAGATTTAATGGTAATAAAAAGATTCAAAAGTTAAAGGATTACTTTTTAGGATAATAATAGATTCAAAATCTAGAAGATGATCCTTTATAAGTAATTAAATTTAATTAAGCATTAGAAAAGATAATCTACAGCATTGTATTCAGCCTTAGAATCTGATAATGAAGATATGATTGTTGTTAATTAAAAAAAAGTGAAGGATGATGATTCTGATAGTACTATTGAAAAAATGGATCATTAATATTTGAATCCACCTTTGATGTTGACAAATGTCGAACATTTAGATGCTTAAGATGTAAATGATGATGGAATAATTCAATTGTTGGGAGATCAACAATTGGAAGATTTATACTTTGATTGATCTATAAAATAATTATGTATATATATATATAATAAAATAAATTAATAATTAGGAATTTAAACTAAACTTT
This sequence comes from Paramecium biaurelia, assembly GCA_000733385.1. Taxonomy (NCBI): domain Eukaryota; phylum Ciliophora; class Oligohymenophorea; order Peniculida; family Parameciidae; genus Paramecium; species Paramecium biaurelia. The sequence continues at coordinate 37,008 of JPFL01000057.1, forward strand.
ATTATAAACTAGTAAATATCTGTATTGTTATTAAATAATCTCAAAGTAAGGAGGCTATTTCAAGTTATATAAATTGATCAAGTATTACTGCTGTTGAATTAATCAATGGTTACTAATTGAAGAAATCATATACAATGATCTTGCCACAGGTATGAAAAAAGATATTTAAATTGATTAATCATTTCTATAATAAAAAGAGGGAAAAATCTTTTACAATATTACATGTATAAATGTGTAAGATTTTAAAATAAGTGTATTCGAAAAAACTAAATTAACTAATATTTTACTTAAGATAACTAATTGATTTGATAGACTCATTTGATTTCAAAATTATAGAATTAACAAATTAAAAGAAATATATTGATTTATGCTTGCCTATCTAAATCAATAATAATCCATATCAAATTATTTTATAGTTTTAGGCTGATAGTAACTTACTTTTGTTAAGAATTAAAGTAAATATCAATATTTACAATCATAAAAATTTCAACAAATTTATCTTGAGGATCAGTTGATTTAGATATGATTTTGAACACTCTATTAAACTAATGTTTTAAAATACATATCTTAAGCTGTTTACTCATTAGATTTTTATGACATATTTAGGAAAAGAGAGTAAAGAATAACACTAATAATAACATTGATAATTATATAATTAATTAATAATCTTGTGTAATAATTGAATAATATTCTGATCTAGTTATATATGAACAGTTAGATCAATTCTATTATTGATTCAAGTTAGATTAATAATACAATTTCAAGATTAATTAAAATCATAAAATATTAAATGAACCATTCTGAATATTTCTTGTTTTAGGGATGTTTTAAAATTTATATTGTCTTTAACTTTTATTAACCCAAAACATATAATGAGATGCAATTGATGTTTAATAAAAGTATTAAACAAACTGATTTAAGTATTTAAAAAAACAAATATTAATTTATCGGCTGTCTTATACTATTTAATTAGTTTGAGTTATGTAAATTTAAATTTGATAAATATCATAGAATGAGCTTTTTTATTAATTATATTATATATTAATTACTAATGTATAATTTTCTTTAAAAACTAATTAATGGATCATTTGAATATCTGTTCTGCTGATTTAGACTAATTGCACATTGGAATTCAATAGAAAATATTTGGTAAAGAAGATACCTTAAAATGTTTGACTATTAAATTCATAGAGAAATATAAAAAAACAAATATTTTAGAACTTGATAAAAAGTATGAAATCAATATATTTAGACTAATAGACAGATTTTCATTGAAACTCTCAGAATTAATGGAGAAATGCAAAAATTAGGATCAAATAGATTATTTAATAAACATTCAAAAGAAATTAGTTACAATGAGTTTCATTCGATTTCTTGAAGTTTTACATTCTACAATTGATTAGAAACCATAAGAAATAGTAAATTAACAAAATAAATAATCCTAAGGATGGCAAATCAATAATAAATTAAACAAGAATCTGTTTTAATTTTATGAAGATCAATTTTGGAAATTGTATGGTCTTCTTTCATTGAATTAGTATTAAAATATTGATATGAAAGAGATCACATAGACAATATGATATAATATTACTAATCAAAATAAGAGAATATAGAGAGGCTATTAAAACTTAATATGGAACGTAATAAGTAATTCAATTACTTATTACACTAAAAACCACCTACTTAAGTTGAAGTTCTACATAGACATCATAAAACACCAGTCTCATTTTTGAATAGGACAATAGATCCCTCTCGACATCATAGAAATCAAAGAATTCGTGAAGCGTTGACTTCGAATCCAAAATTAAGCAATTATACAGTTTTAACAAGAAGTCCTAAAAAATAATCTAGACCTACTTCTAAAGAGGTTCATTCTGAAAATGAATAATTTTTTTCATAATTATTGGATAGAAGATCAAAACTTACTTCACAAGAGAAATCTAATAGTTTCTATTTGTTATGTGAATCTAATGCTAAAGAGAAAATATTGAATTCAGTACATTTACAATTGAATTCCTTTCCATAACAAAGTTCTTTAGATCTTAAGGCTTCTGCTTAAAGGAAGATAAGTTCGATAGATTTAAATTGTAAAAATATATACATATAAATTTATAGAATCATTCAATTAGTTTATAATATAATCTGAATCAGCAACTCCAAAGAAATAATAAAAGAAATAGAGATTCATTTAAAAAATCAATTAAACATTTTATTAATAATTGTTTCCTACTTGTAAAATAAGAAATAGAGGTTTTGGACCATTGAGAAATTAGTTATTTAATGAATCAAGAGCATTAAATGGTTTGAACATTACTATTAGTAATTATAAAGCATGAATTCTTGATTAACTCTAAAATTGTGACACATAATCATTCTAATTGAATAATTGTTTAATTGTAAATAATATTAATTTTAATTTCTGTAAACATGATTATAGAGTGCATAGCATTTTTTATCAGAATCACTCAAAAAATATTTGAATTTCTAAGATTAACACCTTTGATAGTATTCATAATCAAGAAAAGTTTATGGTATGGATTCTTTACAATTTTGGCATTGTCAACAATTTTAAGAGCATATTTCTCTTATATTCCTTAGATGAATTAATAAGTTCAAATTCAGTATCACTTAATAAATGGTAAATATTATGGATTTGTATTTGATCATTCATTTAAAAGTATATGCTAAATTTCGAATTCAGATATCATATTAGAATTTTAATCTTCTACATTGAAGTTCTAAAAGAATTTTTTATGTGAATCTGTTGTGTTTGAAGGTGATAATGAGATTGAATTTTAAGATGAATATTATGAAATACAATTCAATATTGATGCAAATTATTTAATGCCTAATTAAAAAACTATAGTGGAATTAACTTCATATCTATTAACTGATGATAATAATAAGAATTTTAAATAACAAAATCTAATAAAATTAGGAGAATAATATCATTTAGTAAATTACATATTATATATATATAAAGTCCATATTTAAATTCCTTCCGTTCAGAATTATCATTAAAGTGTTTAAGAAATTATCTGAAGTTTTAGATTTACATGATAGTTATGCTAAGACTGGAGAAATTAAATTATTTAATCATATACCAAATTAAAATATAAAGATCAAAGCAATAATTCTGGAAATGATTGCTTATGAGTAATTACATTTATTTAACAAGAGCCGCATAGTTTAGTTCAGAAATTAATTTTGTTCCACATCTGTCTGGTATACGATATTACTTATATTATTATTTCATTTCAACTCTTACTTTAGGAACTATCTTACTCACAATTGTTTTCATAATATTTTGGGAAGTAAATTAAGTTGTATTAAAAAATAGATTGTATTTAATGTCAATCTTTGGGTTTTTATCTTAGGAATAATAAGATCCATACTTGTAGCTTTAAGAGAATGAAGTATTTGTTGTTTATATTATAAATGGATAATTTTTATAAAAAAAAGTATAATAACTATTCAAATGGTAATCACTATTTGACGTATTAACACAATTGTTAATATTATTATTAATTATATCACTAATAAACAAGATGGATTGCTGCTATATATTATGTCCTTGGTGCTAGGTTAACGTAGGATTTCTCAATTGTTGTACCTGTCATAAGCAATTTGAGATGTTATAATGCAATGGTTTACCTGTTGCTTGTCCAATCTGTGTAAATGTAATTATTAATGCTTATTTCATGAAGATAAGATTAAATACATATTATCAAAGTGATGAGGATGTTGAATTTCATCGAAATTGTTATAAGAATTTCAAAAGAATGTTCTATCATTGTCAATGTTGCAATGGTTATTTCTGCCCATGTGTGTAAGACATTTCTATTAAAACTTTAAGTGAAAAGCAATTGAAAAAAAAAATTACCTTAAATCCCTGTCCACTATTAAAAAAAAGGCCTAAAAAGTTTGAAATTATCAGTTAAAACTTTTGATCTCGACTATTTTTGTATCTATGTATCGTATATTAATATGAAATTTTGATATTACTATATAAAACAATCACCAATATTAGGATTTTGTTTCTTTAATAATATATTCCAATAGGAAACTAAATCCAGTTAATTTTTATTCATTTTATTAACATCAATACATAATTTAAAAAACTGAACTTTCCAACAATTACATTTAAGCTCAGAACTTAGTTTTTGTAATTCTCAGTAAGTTTTTTATAGGTTAATGATAAAATTTATAATATATTAGCACGTGTTAAGTGCTATTCCTTAACTTAATTAACTTATAATTTGGGAAGTATTGAAATTAATATATTTGAATAATCAATTAGAAATTCTGTAGGTATAAAACAATAAGATTATTCCCAGATTCAATTAAATTATAATTTAAGTATATCAAACTTTATGGTTCACACATTTTCTTTAGATAAATTTGTTTTTATTTACTTTATTTTGTTTGTAAGTTCTTTAGAATTCACTGTTCGAACTATTAATTAATATAAATGAGAAAATACTTCTAGCTCTAGGGGATATATATCTATTTGTCAATATTTAAGTAGGAGCGATTGAATCTTCTTTTTGTTTAGATCTTAAACTTAAATAAAACGATAAAATCTTAGACAAACAGTTGTAGTATTCATTGTTATAAGTGATTTCGTTCTTAAATTACCTACAATCTAAACTTTATTAGTCATTTGAATATCAGCATATGTGTTAGATTAAAAATTAATAGAATATAATAATTTAATATATCTCATAAGTCTTTGACTTAAATTATTCTTAGACTATAGAAATGATTGACTTTTTAATGCCTAGATTAACGAAATGAATTTTAAGTTATTTATGAGTAAATTCTTTATTTTTAAAGATTAACCCAACAAAGAAGATTTTCACAAAATTTGTTCTTATTCTTTTAGTTTGTTTTTAATTCTTATTCTATAAGAGTGTTTGTTAATTCACTATTTTTAATCATTAATATAGTTTGTTTATCATGAAATTATTGATTTAGTATTTTAAATTAAGATTGTAATATATAATTAATATCTCTATATTAGTAATAGATTAAACGAATTATTTATATTCAAGAGTTGTTATTCCAACATTAGACTTGAAATCACTTTATGAAATTCATAATAATGATTAATGTATATTCTCTCTTGTTCAGTTAATATGAACTTTATAGTTTAAAATTATTCCTTTTATTGATGATTAATCTGATGTTAATTATTATTGATCAAAAAGAGAGTGATGTTAAATGATTGTATATGTGCTTTTAGTTTAATTAAAAATTATATTAAATAAATGTAATTTAATGAAGACACAAAGAAGTTCATGACTCCTGAAATGATGAAATAGATGTCTTAAATGTGTGCAAATATGAGTGATGATCAATTAAGATAGTATGCTTAGATGGCTGGAATGGGAAATGTAGATCCATCATTTATGAGATAATAAATGGGTCAAGTCAAGAATATGAGAGATGAAGATCTATAAAGATAAGTTAATTAAGTATTATCTTTAATATTTATTTAAGACTCGTCCAGAAGATATAGAAAGAGCAAAGTCAAGAATTTAAGGTCAATAATAATAATAATAGTAATAACCATAGAGTGAGTAATTTCCAATTATTAACAAATTAAAAAATTAAGGAAATGATGCATTTAAATTATAGGATTATGAAAAAGCTGCATCTAAATATTATGAAGCAATATCTGAAATAGAAGAAATGTGGGAGAATAATGCTTATTTGAAAAATGACACAATTAAAAAATAAGAATTAAAACTATTAGAACATTCTTGTAGATTAAATTATTGTAATGTGAAAGCAAAATAATCATAATTTGATGTTGTATTACGTTAAGCAAAGAAAGTTTTAGAAGATGATGATTAAAATGGAAAAGCTAATTACAGAATTGGTCAAGCACTCTTTGAAACAAAAAAGTATTAGGATGCTCTTGTATATCTGGAAATTGCAACTAAGAAATTACCAAATGATGAAACAGTTCAAATTATGTATAAACAAGCAAAAGAGTAAATAAATAATTTAAATGTAAATAATTCTAATATTCAACCATAATAAGAAAAGAGAAATCAAAATGAATAACCTTAACAATCTTAAATAGATTAAAAAGAAAATTAAGAATAACAATAAAAAAAACAAAAAATTAAATTATCTTCTGTTGATACCAACTCTGAAGAATTCTAAAATTTAAAATAGAAGGTGTAATCTTCTAAAGAGGATGGTATAATTATTGAAGAAGAAATTTCTAAATCTAAAAATTCAATCAATTAATAAATTACTTAATAAACAGAAACTTAGAATATAAATAAAATAGCAGATAATCCATAATTTCAATAGTAATTTGACTAATTTAAAAATATGGTAATATCCATAGCTATTATAGTCTCCTGAATAATTAAATTATATGACTAATACTTTAAAATCTATGGATAAAGGGTTTTTGAAATAAATGATGAAATAATAGAGTGGAGTAGAGATATCAGACTAATAAATAGAAATGATGTAAACTATGATGACACCAGATATGTTAGCATAAATGAAAAATATAGATCCAGAAGTCTTAAAATAATAAAAGTTGTCATAATAATAATAGCCTATTTAATCAAATTAATAATAAAATAATCAAAATGATTCTTAAGTTCCTTAAACTTCTTCTACTACTTAATAAATGCCATAAAATCTATAAGGTTTAGCATAGAATCCTTAAATGCTAGAAATGGTTATTGATCAATTAAAGGCTAATCCTTAAATGTTAAAAATGATGGCTCCTGCATTTGGTGGTAATAATGCAATTACATAATATATTAATTCTGCAAGGTGAGTTATTTATATCAATTGTTTTAGTCCAGAATAATTATCTAAGGTTGTTGGTAGATTGGCCATATTCTTAAAGTTCTTATTAATATTATATAGAGGATGGTTAATGGCCAAAAATTAATGGAAATTTATATTGGGATTCCTTTTGGCATACTTATATTTTAAATTATTTTGAATTCTAAAAAGAATAAGTTATTAAATTTATATTTATTAATGGACACACCTATAGGCAAGGATCTCACGAATTCTGTCATTGGCAAAGTTTATAAGTTGATCAAGAGAATAGGAAGTGGAGCTTTTGGAGAAATATATCATGTTGCAAAGGGAAAGGAAGAATATGCTATGAAATTAGAAAGAAGTGATACTAAGCATCCTTAATTGTTTTTTGAAGCTAAATTGTATACTTATTTATAAGGCTCTGATCTTAGTGATAAAGGTACTTGAAATGTTAATTAAAAGTTAGGAATCCCTAGAATATATGGTTAAGGGACAGACGGTGATTATAATTACATCGTCATAGATTTGTTAGGTTAAAGTCTTGAAGACCTATTCAACAAGCATAATAAAAGACTATCTTTAAAGACTGTATACAGCATTAACTTATTCTTAGGTCTTGATGTTAGGTGATCAAATGATTTAACGAATTGAATTCATTCATTTGAATAAATTCCTTCATAGAGATATCAAACCTGATAATTTCCTAATTGGATTAGGCTAAAAAGCAATCAGAATCTATATTTTGGATTTTGGATTAGCCAAACGCTATTAAACAAAAGAAGGACACATCCCATATAGAGAGGGAAAGAGTCTAACTGGAACTGCCAGATATGCATCTATCAATACTCATTTAGGAATTGAGTAATCAAGGAGGGATGACTTAGAATCTCTTGGCTATGTGTTAATGTATTTATTAAGAGGATAGCTTCCTTGGTAAAACATGAAGGGAAATACACAAAAAGAAAAATATTAAAGAATTATGGAGAAAAAGTTAGAAACATCTTCTGATGTCTTATGCAAAGGATTTCCTATTGAATTAAGTCAATATTTGAATTATTGTAAACATTTAAAATTTGAAGAAAAACCAGATTATGTTTATCTAAGAGGATTGTTTAAAGTATTTTATTCAGTATAAATATTATTAGGATGCCTTTAAAAAGATAGGTTTTGAACATGATTAAAGGTATGATTGGATAAAGGATGACAATGTGATAAAAACTTAACAGGATTTGATAAGTGCTGAAAAGTAATAGTTACATTAATAATTGATAATGACATAACCATTACAATAATAACCTCCAATACTTCCAAAAGGAATATTAAATGGAATAGATTCAGAGAAAAAGATATCTAATATAAATAACTAATAATTAAGTACTTAATAATTGACTGCGCAAAGAAAAACATTATAATAACAATAGCTAAATAAGATTTCATCAGTTGAAAAGAAAAGAACTAGTTCTTAAAATAGATAGCATATACCCTCGAAGGAAATGGTTAAGCCTGTAACCTAAGTATTGGCACCAAAGATAGTAACTACAAAAGAACCTCCCAGAAAATATTGATATTCTTCAAACATAAAATATTATAATAATTGATTCTCAATAAATATAAAATTACCTAAATTATGTATTATCAATATACACATTATAAAATGTAATCTATATATACTACTAAGATGAAATTATATAATAAGACTCTAAATTAGATAAACCAAAATTACATATATTATAGATTTAAAGGATCATCACTCCTAGTAATTATAATAATCATTTAATGACAATATATTCTGACCATTAAATAACAATCTAATTATTAATCTAAAAATAAAGAATTCTAATGATATGATTTATATAATATCAATTAATTTTAATAATATTATTATTATTAATATATCAATCATCATCAATAGATTAATTTTAACTTGATTTGTTTAAACTCTTTTTTGATTTCTTTTACTTTGTTGGCATAAAACTTGATGTAACTGTTAAGAATCTTCCATCTTTAAAGTTGTTGACTTCCAACATTTTTTAATTTAAATGTGTAATACCCATTCTAGTATTAGTAAATTTCTTAATATATATTTTTATAACTACTTGCATGAAACTAGGTAATAGGGAATGTTGATCACATTCCCTATCTAACATGGTTTTAAAATTAGGGGCTGTTGGAGAATTAAAGAGTTAACTTTTAGGTTTTTTTGAATATTCATCATATTCAAAGTAACTTTCGAAAGTATAGGGAGGTATCTTAGTCAAAATGTCTTTTCTTTATTCTAATTTATAGAAGGGTGCTCCACAACTGCCCAACTATCTAATTTAACTAAATGAATATACTTTTTGCCATATTCAAAATTAGGTTTATAATCAGGTGCAAACTCTTTCTTTTTATATATCAACATCTGATCTCTTGATAATTACTTTTCCAATTTAATTTAAGGTTATCTTGGTATTTTACTCCATTAGTTAGTTACATTTAAGTATTGAAATCGATCTGGATGAGGATTGGGTCTTCCTGATAGTATGTCAGCTCTATTTTAGAGAGATGAATAAACCTTGGTATTTATCTTTACAAATCTACAAAACTCTCATATTTAAATTTAGGTTTTTCAATGATTGAAGGAATACTATTATAATAATAGGTGAACTTTACTCTTTAGGTAAATCTTATTAATGTTTAGAGGGAACTTCTATTGGAAGAGTGAGTTTCAAAGTCTTATCATAATGTGGAACTGAATGTACTGCTCTTTTAAAAGTATAGAATATTGATATTACTTGTCTAGTTCACTATATTTGATATGATATTGTCCACAGGATGCTTTTCCATTATTTCCAATTTAAGTGTAATGACCAATTTTTCTAGAGATCTATTTTGAAAAGGGTTAGGACAATTTGAGAAGTTGTTTTAAATGATTTTGTTCTATTTCGTTAAGTTATTCAGATTGAGATGGTACTATCTTTTTAATTGAATCAGGAGATTTGCTTGGTTAAGGAGTGTTGAATTTTTTAACAGGATGATCATCTCTATGTTAAAATACAATATATTTTTCAGAAGTTATTTTTCCTGCCTTACTAAACATATTTTATAAGTCATTTTAATTATGTATCAGAGCCATTTTTAATAAATAAATAATATTACCAAATAATATTAAGAAAGTGAAATTTTATTAAATAATATAAATTATAATGGAAAAAATGGAAATGGTTTCATCTCATTTACCTCTTGTGAAAGACAGAGGGGAATGGAATCAATAGAAATTTATAATTAGACCCAAATTTGAAAAGAAATAGAGACAAAGCATTGATAATCAATTGGAGATACAGTTTCCATTACATAGAGACTTTGACTTTGTGGCTAATCATGCCATGGGTTTCAAAGGGAAAGGCAATGTAGATTTATTTAAGTTCTATTATCGATTATACTTGAAAAATAAATTTACAATTCAGAAAATTAGAAAGGACAAGAAAGTCAAAGATGGATAAAAATAGAAAGAAAAAACGAAAAAATAATAATTGAACTAAACTGAAGAACCAAATACAGAAGAGATACGTAATGCATATAAAACAATAGAGATTAAACCACCATCTTAACAGAAATAACTGAAATTTGTTAGAGAATGCATTAAGAATTTATAATAATAAGCTGCTATTGTTAATAAACATGTAGAATTACCTAAATTAGTATCTCCATAAACTCAAATAAAAATAGTAAATATTGATACATAAAAAATCCCTTAAGTGAAAACAAGAGATTCTCAATTGGAATTAGAAGAACTAATGTTGAGTAGAGTAGTATAAGCTATTTAGGAATCTTCAATGGTTTCCCATGAAGATGTAAGAAAGGTAAGAGAAATCATTATGTAACGACACAATTAATTGAGTGAAATAGAGAGAGAATTATAATTAAATCAAATTCTTGGAATCAAGAAATAAATTTATGAAAGAGAGATTGCAATGAAAAATGAACTTAATAAACCACCAGGAATTGATAATCCTGATAATTTTAATGAATTAAGTTCTATCTAAGAATTATCACTTATTAGATCCATGCAATTTAAATCATAACCTAATGTAAGTGTTACTGAATACAAATTTAATCATTATGAAGATGAATCATAAGATATAAAAAATAAAACAAAAATAGGTTTATAATAGAAATAAGTAGAAGAAACATTAATTTAAGAATAATCAACTGAAATGCAATCTATATTATAATAAATAAGATCAACTTCATTAGTTACTAAAGGAAATGAAACTGAACATAGTAAAGAAAAGATTTAAGATAAGAATAAATTATTACCAACATTAAAATTCTTAGAATAAGCAAAATAGTAAATTGCTTAAAGATCTGAAAATGATAGTCATTAATTCTAATAACCATACTTTTAACCTGATATTGAAGATACTAGCAAATCTAAGGTTTAATAAAGTCTATCTATGGTATCATAATTACAAAATAAAACAAGTAAAACCATTAAATCTAGTGTCAATAGATCAAATTAATTAGTATCTTCCTCATCCAATCATCATTCAAATTAATTAAGTCTTGAAAAAAAATAAACTGAAACTATGAGAAAGAGTGCCTATAGATTAAATGAAGAATAGAAGGCTAGATCATCAGCAAAAGAACTTGATGTTAGTGATGACATGAAATTTGAAGAATAAAATTATTATGAAATGAAATTCAGTCAAATTTTATAAAGAGTAATTGATTAAAAGAAAATTCAAGGAGGAGAAGAATCTTAAAATTCTCAAACTCTCTCTTAAGTTGAATCTGAAACTGTTTAAAAAATCACTTAAAATCTAATAGCTAATATCATTAATATACATAAAAATCCAACTCCAATTATGGATTAACCATCAACTTACAATTATTTAGATGTTGATTCAGATGATTAAGAAAAGGCTACTTAAAGTATTCCTGTATTAAAGAGTGAAGAGATACCTGAGGAATTACAGAGACATCTTTCTTATAATAGAGACATTTCTCATTTAGATCATACATTTAAAATTGAAAGTTAAGTGTCTCTTTCTGACAAAAAATTGAATGAAGAATAAATTGCTAATATTATCTAATAGATTTCATAATAATTGCAATAAGCTCGTATTCCTCCTGATTAAATTTAAAAATAATTAGATGAAGTCACTAATATTTTACTTTAACATCCTATTAATAAATTATCATCTAAATTAATGAAGTAATCCACTACCGTTATGTAAAATGAACCAAATAAGAAGATATATTTAGAAGAAACTAGATATCCAATTAAATCTCCTAAAGTAACTCATAATAAAGAGTAAATTGATTATTTGAAATTTTATGAAGAAAATGCACCATCCAAATAAGAAAAATCAAAGAAAAGTTATAAAATACAAGATAGTTCCAAAAGATCTAAATAATCTGCTATGCTCAAAAGTATGTCTGAAGATGAACGAAAACAATTTTTAGATTCTCATAAAATGAATCTTTAGGAAAGAGCTAATTCTTAAGAAATGGATGAAGAATTACATTTTCTATAAACTGTTATTGATGATCAAAAGAAATAAAGAGAATAAATATTCATAAAAAAATAATCTTAACCAATTTAATCAGGTAAGAATACATCCAGAGATTAGATTGATATTGATGAATCTAGTGAAAAATAATAAAATACATTTAGATCCCATAATCCACCAACCAATATTAATTATGAATCTGATCAAATTAAATAAGGTTAAACAGAAACTAATTTTAATCTCAGAAAACCTTAAATCAAATAAAAAACAGATTAAACTTTCAATAAATCTGAAAATACTTAACAATTTTAAGTCTCCAGTTAATAAGGTACTTAAAGATCAGATCCTTATAAAAGTAAGACTAAAAGAACAAATCATGATGAATAATATAAACCTGATGGATCTTTAAAATCTAATGGCAATTAAGAGAATAGAGAAAGCAGTGATAAAGATAATGAAAAATAAGAAGTATAATCCCCAAATTTATCAGTTAAGGAAGTACCTCAATAAGTAGATAAAGAAGATGAATAATTTGTAGAAGAAATTTAATAATAAATAGATGAAAATGGAAATACTATTAATGTTGTTACTAAGAGAACTATGAAACCAATAACTGAAAGATCAAAGAAGTCAGATGAAAGGTCTAAAAAATCAAAATAATCAGATTAGTAATAATAATAATAGCTATAAGTAGATAAATAAAATTAAAGAGATAAAACATAATAATCTTAGTCTAAAGAATAAGAATAACATTAGGATTTATAGTAAAATTAATTATAACATTTAGTTTAATAACCTAAATAATAATAAGATTAATCAGAATCAATTAATACTACTAACAATGAAGATAGATAAATTAAATTAAATTTTTAACGTTAAGATAGTAATTAAAATATTGCTGAAAATTCTTAATCTTAATTAATATATTCTTAATAATTAAGAAATAGAACTAATTTATAAGATATTTAATTGAGAAGCTTTTAACCTTCACAAAATTAATCATTAATCAATAGTAGTGGAACACCATAATAAAATAATACTCCACTTTAACTACCTGGTAGAAAGCAAGGGAGTAAGAAGACAAAATTTGAAGATTAAAGTAGCAATAATACAAATAGTAACACACCTTAAGCAAAATTATAAAGAGTGAAGACTAAATTGTCAAGATTTTAGGAAGCTGCCAATAATAATGATGATGAAGATTATGATTATGATTGGGATGAAGAGGATCCAAGTAATAAGAAGAAGAAAAATGCTTCAAAATCTAGTAAATCTACTTTGAGAAATGACATTCAATCTCCATCTGTATCTCCAATGGCTAAATAAGCTACAATAGCAAAAAAGAAAGTGTATGATTTAAAATAGGAATATGATTTAATTGCAAGACAGAATTTGAGTTTAGCAGATCTAAAGAGTGATATTGAAAAGAAAATTGCATAATTATAGAATCCAGATGATGAAGCCAAATATAATATCTATTTATGTAAATTTATTTGATAAAACATTTAGATGAATAACGTTAAAAGTAATTGAAGAATTTACCTCAAGCAAAAGAAGGATTAATTAATGATAAGAGGGAAAATGAAGATGGTTGTGGTGATACAATACACAAATTTCATGAGAATAGAATGAGATATAAGGATGTGATAGAAAAGGATTAAGCACTTAAATTTACTAATTAAATTTAATTAGATGAAGAATAACAAACTTAGATCAATACATAATCTCATCTTGATGAATATATGAGAGAAGTTTAAATGAATATTTAAAGAATGATTCAATAAGTACAATTAGGTAAGTAGTATTTAATGATTTATATTAGAGTAAATGCGAGATCATCCTGAAGTAAGAAGAGAATGTTTTGACTATGATACAAGTATTATTTAATAAAGGAAAATGGAATCATTAACAAGTGAAATAGTTTAGAGTCAAGCTCAAATGTAAATCTATGAAGAACCTACTTAAGAGACTTAGAGAAAGACAGAGAATTTATAATAAGATATGGTAATGTCTAATTAGATTGATAACAAATTTGATATATTGGCATAGAAATTAAGGGCATTGAAATTTAAGAATCCAGAGAAGTTTAATTAAATTGTAAATACAGAGATTGTAAAATCAGATTTATTTTTGTCAACTACAAAACATAAATATATATTAGAATGATTAAAATATTATTAATTAATTTAATTAATAAATGAACAATATAATCTTAAATATTGATACAAGATGTAATCAAATGTTTGTAAACATTGTTCTAAAGTAAAATAGAGTATACAAAAGACGACTTGATAGATTTCATATTTATCTAGTAAAGAAGTATACCCACATTATTTGTAATGATTTGACTAAAAAAATATTTATTTGAATCTCTCTATTGTACTTTTGGGCTGACAATAATAATAATTATATGTATCAATATGTGTCATAAAAAATTAAATATGCTTCACCTTGTTATGGTTGTTTTGTAAGAGCAACTTTTATGTCAGAAGTAATATACCACTCACATTTCTTATATGATTTATCTCGACTCATTGATGATTCAAGATCTTAAGCAAATGTCCTTTTAAATGCAACATAATGGCCTAGAAAGATGATTTAAGATACTCACCACAGTTGGAATCACCTAAATGACAAACTAATGCTGAGAAAGTGTATTCTTTATTAACAACCTTAAATGTAGTATCCAAATAGACTGGATCATCTAATTTAATCAATCCATGATAAGGATGTACAATGAGTCTATTGACAAAGAAGCAAAATGTTTTCTTAATATATATATCAATAGAAATACTGGATATTTTGCAATATGAGTATAACGTGTCACTGTTCTTTTAAGACATGCTTTCTATGGGTCTATCTAAAATTGATTGCCTTCTATAGCATTTAATTATTGTATAATCTTTTTAAGGATTATTAATGAATCCTCATCATAACTATTGACTGATAGATATTAATCAATAATCTTCTGTTAATCATTCAGAGTATATTTCTTCCTTAAAAATTACAAAGAACAATAGAGACAGATATATTCGGTAATGGTTTCAGGTTTCTAAATATAATCTATTGCTTCTTAAATTGTTCTTGCATGATTGAGATGAAAATGGAATGCGTAGTTACTTTCTACTTTAAGTGAATTAAACTATTATAATAAAAAGATGATTACAGAATAATTACAAGTATTGCATTTAATCTGAACTTTTGTGTGATGAAGAAAAGGATTCTTAGATTTCATTTGTTTTGATCTCAACATAGCTAAATCAAAGGAATTAACTTGGTTATTTGCTTCTTCAATGTGTTTCATTAACATATTGAAGAGTTCATGAGAATCCTATTATTGATAAAAAAAAGAGTAATCCGCATTTTCAGAGAGAAGATATATTAAATCATTAGCATCTATTACTTCAATATCACTATTTAGATATTTCATGATTTTTGCTAATTCTAAACAGATCTATTAATCTAATGTTGTTTCTCCATTAATATGTTAGACTAATTCAAATAGATATTCTATGAAATTGGGTTATGAACTTAAGGCCACTAATTATGTAATTTGTCATACTTATAATACAGAATTCAAGAAACATGTGTTTCCATTGTTTCTAATTCCTGCTGGTTTCTTATTGTAATCAAGTGTAGTGGATGATTAAAGTAGACTGAATTCTATTTGTCCTGTTGACTTCAATTATTTGGATTTGATAGTATATTTCAATGCCCCAAGTAAAGCAAATACAAAAGCACCTCCATAGACCCAATGTCCTTTATTTTTAATCATATTTATATTTAAAATTATATATTAATATATTTAAGTAATTTATTTCAATAAATCACTTTTTGTAATGTAAGCAAACACCAAAGTCCCTGTGGATATCCATAAGACTCTTGAGGATAATTTTAAAACCATCAAAGAGCAGGGAATTAATGAAATTTTCAATTTCATGTTATCCAGTTTACGTGATTAAGTAACTAAAATTTAAATAAATATCCAAGGATTTACCATAACATCTAAGATTATAGTATTTGTATAATGTCCATTAGATCAATTAGAAAATGAGTTTAACTGAATTGTGCAACAATTAATTGGAATTGAACATCGTAAACAATATTAAATATGTATTCTCAATGCAGTATGATAGAGTATGGGTAAGATTTAGATTAATTACTGAATTAAATGGATTCATCCCTAACTCCTTCAAGTGAATATTTGAGACCCATCCCCTAAATATTAACACCATAATGGGAAGAGATTTCACCTCAATTTATACTCCAACCAATTTGGGATTATAATATTAATCCATTCCTCTTTAGATTTTTCTTAACATAAGCACAATCCACCAAACTTTCCCAATAGGATCAATTGATGATCTTGACTCTATTCAAGCCAGAATATAAAATTGATATCATCCAATTCAACAATCTAGTTGAACACAATCCTTAATTAGTTAGTGATATCATTACAAAATTACATTAATCTGGAGTTAATGTTCATGAGTAAATCTAATCCATTATTCTCTAGATATTTAGACTTTCTCATTCAGATCAAGGTCACCATCTAGACTTTAGAATTAGTGAACTAACTCACCAAGAATATTACTCTTCCTGATCAATTCCTTAATATGTTTATTACCAGATGCATTGTTACATGTGAAGAAGTCAAATAAGTAATATTTTAATTTCATTATCCAATTAGAATCAATAACAACTAACAAGATAAGTCAGACTAGTATCAGTATTCATTAAGACTCTGATCAAATAAAAGACCTTCAATCCTAAAAAGATTTATGTTGAACTCTAAGGATTTTGCTTAGAGTTTTCTTCTATTTAAGAAGCAACACAATTATTTAAAGCCATCAAAAATGCAGTCCAAGAACAATGAGTTTAAATAACAATATAATATTTTATTATTATTTCTTATGAGACATTAACGAGTTGAATCACTAGGTCCTATGGAAGATGTAAGAAAGAAACACACTAAAAGTGAAATTGTATTGTCTTCTATGTTCAAATTACCTAAGGTACAAGTACCACAAAGTAACATCAATTTTATTACTATAGGTTCAAAGAATGCTTTATCTGTCAACCCTAATTGGTCTCATTTTAACTATCAAAATGATAATTAAAAAACAAATAATACTTTTGTAGAAATATAAGAAATTCTTTAACAATAAGTTCTATTACAATATCCTAATATTTTACCATCAGTGAAAAAGTTCATTTAATAATCCTAAATGGGTATCACTTTAACAGAGTTATCTAAAAATAGTTAATTAATTGACAGCTCAATCAACCTTTTTACTTAATCAATTCAAATTATGCTTTAAATCATTAAAGAAAAAGAACCAAAAAAAATTGATATAAATCCTTAAGTAGAAACTGAAATTTAAAGAAAGTTTTCAATAGCCTTAATAAAAGAATCAAATAATAAAATAGATAGAGACACTTAAATCTTAAATAATGAGTTAAAACTTATCAATCATAAATTATAAATTGAACTCAATCAATTAGCTACTAAATTAAGAAATCTAGAGATAAGCATGGATGTTGATCTTTTAAAAGAAAAAATAAAGGACCTAACAGAAGAATTAAAATAAAGAACTTTAGAACTAAAAATTGAAATTTAAAATAGAGATCAATAATTGATTAAACATTTACAAAAAATTGCTTAATTGAAATCAATAATATAATAACATGAAGAGAAAATAGAAGAATTATAAACATATATCAATAGTAATCAAGAAAGATTCACTTAAATGGAAACTACATTCATGTCTGTCTATAATGATAGATATTATTGGAGAGACATTTCATAGATGTTGGAAGAGGACTTATTAAGTTAATAAATGAGATATTAGAAATTTTTATAAGATGAAGCAAAATCAAAAAAGAAACTTTAATTACTATAAAGAGAATTAGATTAGATCAAAATAGAGAAAAGTAAAAGAGTTGAAATTCCAGAATTTAATAAAGAAGCTGAAGAAAATCTTCAAAAATTATTATATTTATTTACAAAAGAGAAATTCCATATGGTTTAAATGAAAGCCTTTATCTAAGACAAAATGAGTAAATTAAATGAACAAGAATAACAACAATATTAATTTATGAAAAATCTAAAATTAGATCACATTTATATGGATAGACTCAATAAATATACTTATCCCAGACAGTCTTTCTTAGTATTTTATGAAAGTCAAATAAAACTTATAGAATCAGAATATAAAAACATTAATAGACATAAAATTTCTCTAAATTACTTTGCTATTATAAGAGCAATTTTAGATGCTAAATTTAATGAGTTTTAATATTTAGAGAATTTATAAGTAGCAACAAAGTTTGCAGATTTTGTTTTTTCTTGGATAAGCACTTTTTCATTAGATAAATATACAAAATAAATCATCTCAGTTAGTTAAGATTAATTAGATAATATTCGTTTAGATTTTCTAATGGATACTTTAAATCCAAAATTAGGTTAAATAAATGAAGTCATAACATTTAAGTATTTAAATTAAAATAAATAGTTAATTTTTATTTGAGTAATCATCTCTAGATGAAGTATATTATTATTTGCATTGTAGATATATGCTTTTTAAGGGATAGATTAAAAATCTCTCCAGATCAAATTTTGAAACAATTATGTATGTTCAATAAGAATAAGCAGAATAATTGATCTAAGAAATTATGCGTAAATATTCTGCAGAATAAATTAATTATACAAAAAATGTTATTAAAGAAATGGTTGTTACTAAAAATAAAATTAGATTAGTTGATGGTCATTATGTGTTAAGAATTTTACTTGAACTTTATAGATAAGAAAGATAGACCAGATTAGCAGTTCTGAAGGAAATGTTTCATTCTTGTTTATCCTTATAAAGTTTTGGAAAATATGGGGTAAATTATAAAAATTTTAGAAAAATCTTTTAATTTAATTTCCCAACTTCATCAGAAATTGAAATATGTACTCTCTTTAGAGAAGCACATATGTGTGGTGATGGAATTGTCACTGCAGAATCATTTTTTACTGCTGCTACTGAATAAAATTTCTTTATTAAATAATTGTAATTACAATATTTGATGCATCCTCCACAAGTTGAATTTTATAAACTTAGTTATTGTGAATTTAATTTACCTTACTTAGATTTCTATAATCATTACAGTCAAATACCTAAAAAACTTATACAAAATGTTTGTTTATCAATGGGCTTGGAATATGTAAATGCTGAATTAAATAAATATTATTAAATTATTGATGCTTTATTTGCTCATCCATATAACATTTATTCTTTATTATAGATGATGACTAAATTAATTAACATTTTTAATAAAATACAAATGCTTAAAAATATACAGAGAGTACAAGAAGATTGGACTAGTATTGAATTAGAAGCTATAAGATAATTAGTAAATTAAATTCCTGGAGTTTTTGGGTTGATTTTAGATTTGGATTAAGAAGAAAGATTAAATGTAATATAAAAAAATTAAAAAATTCGTGCTTTACAATTAGTAGGTAAAAGAAAAGCATTAAAATTTTATTCATTTATTTCAGCTATGTTGAATGCTAAAGTCAAATAAGAAAAATAACCTGATGCATCACCAAAGAGAGGAATGAGAAAATCAGGTAAATTTTGATTTTATTATTGATTGTATTTTTGAATTTAATAATCAATGATTTATAATTAATTTTATAATTTGTATAACTTGTTCTCATTTTTATACTAATACTGCTTTAAGCAATTAATCAATTTGTAATTTATTTTTTATAATTTAAGCTTTAATATTTTGTATTTTAGATTTTTTCTCTTTTATTACCTCTTCAACTTCAGCTATTTTATCAAATAATGGTTATTATGCCTATATATTTATAATAAATCATAATTACTTCTTCAGTTGCTCTATTCATATCTACCATCTTTTATTTTGAAACATTATAAATCTTTCTCCATTATTATAATTCCCTATTCATATTCTCAATATCATCTTAGATAAATTCAATTTATTTAGCCAAAGGATTTACATTTTGACTCATAGATTAGATTAACTTTTGCATAACTATTGTATCAGAAACTTATGAAGTGCCTAAATTTTATGCAATTTCTTCTTTGATTTTATCTTCCTATAAACTTTAATTAAATACCTTTTTAAACATTGACCTTTCCTATCCTCTTCATTTTAATTCCTTCTTAAGGTTAATCTTTATCTTTTTCTTTCTCCTCTTCTTTACCCTTATCTTAATTTTTCATATTATCTCTTACAAATTTTCCATATTCTTAGGCATTAATATCAGCATTTGGTTTCACATTATTTTATACTATTATGCCATCATCATCATCATTATTTCCTTTACCCTCTATAATTACATTTGCTGTTCCTCCTTTTTTCTAATTCTGATCTACTGAAACTTAATTAGTAGGTAATTAAGGTGGTCTCTTTTTAGCTGTTGAAGGCCTTACATTTCCCTCTTATGTTTATTAATATTATGGAGGAGGTTATTATTATTTTTGTATTTCCTTTGGCTATTAAGCAGGTGGTTATTAAACTTATTATTTTGGCTTTAAATCTTCCTTTGGTTGAACAGCTTTTTTCTCTTCAGGTTTCTTTTCTTCCTTAACTTAAGGTGCAGCTTATTCTTTTGCAGGAGGCTATTAAGGTTTAGGTTCTGGCTTAGGTTATTCCTTTTTAGGAGGTTCTGGTTCTTTGGCTCCTGCTCCTCCTAATATCTATAATAGGAATTATAAAACAGTAGTACTTTCTTAACAAAAGGGTCACTATTTTTACCACTCACAGCTGCTCTGTAAATTGCTTATAATAATAAATTAGTATTTTCAGGTTCTAAACCTGCAGCTATTTTACCAGGTTTTGCAGCCATTTCTTCTTTCAACATCATGGTTGTCAAATCTATTATCTTCTATAAGAATAAAAGTTTCTTATCTTTATTATCATATGTATTTCCATCCAATTCATCACCAGTATAGAGTCCTTTTCCATAACCTAATGTAAATTTAAATTTGAAACCTGTTTATTTAGTTGTCTCCATTATTATATCAAATATATATTTGAATGGAGGCTTTTCAAGTAACTTCTATGACATTTTTGGCTTCTCGAATAGAGCACTATACAATTCAGCTGTAGGTTTCCAAAAGTCTGCCATTATTTTATTAAAAAAGAAATAATAATTGAATATTGATGTTTTATAATTTAAATCAGGGAATCTATCACATTACTAATGTGAATTTCACCATGAATATGAATATAATACAAATCAATTTGACTTAGAATGTATAGAAAGATGAATTAATAGAAATTTAAGACTAAATGAATGTAATTATTAGATGTGTAATAAAGAATTTTATATTCTTATAATAATTTGGTTAAATTATACTCTAATTTTAGAAGTCAGTTTACAAATTAAAATGCCTCTTTATTTCTTTTGATTTTACAAAAACCATAGAGTAAAAAACTTAATCAAATTTAGTAAGAACCCATTAAAATGAACTCAAAATATATTTACAGTTTTAATGTCATAAACTAAATCGTTTAATCTGTTAGAAATGAATCGATTACTATTTTCTATTTATTTGAACATTCCAAATCGATCTTCAAATTCAGTCAATTATTTCATTATTGAACTTTCCATTACACGAGTATTCATCTTGTATGAGTCATTCAATATTAATTTAAATTAATTATAACTCTCTTTTTTACCTAGTTTCGAAAACTATTACATTACTTCAACTTCTTTATCTAAAAATTATTAATATAACAATACTTAGTAATTTTTATTTTTAATTTAATATAGTTTATTCTAATTAACGATAAGAATCATCACATAATTTTTTAAAAAGATCTTCTAATTTATCTTAAAAATCATAAAGAACTTGTAAAAAGAATTAATCTGGTTTATTTTTTTTTTAAATTAATTTATTTTCATTATTAATTGTGAAATTTTGAAGTACTCTTAGAAATATGGTATCCACTGATTACCAATCTCTGAGTTTAAAATTCTTAAATATCCATTCTATCTCTTAAAATCGAATATGAGATTTAATTAATTTATCTACTGCAGAAAGAATTGCTTTTTCACTTTTGTATTCATGTAACTAATTCATGGTTTAACTTATTTTTGTAATTATCTAAAATAAATTTGTATCTTTAAAAGGAGTTTCCTTAATTTGATTGACTACTTCTATGTTTAAATTTATTAAAGAATTATTCCTAAATTACATTTTTCTTGAAAAAAACTAAGGAGATTAATATTTGGATAATTAAGGAGATTTTCTAGCTGTAGAAACTATTTATTTAGATTCAATAGCTTAATCTGAATTGTCTATTTTTAATTTCCTATACTGTCTAGTTGAATCTGAAGGCTATCGAAAAGAAGGTTATGGAAGTTCTGAATGCTTAAATATTCTTTTTAATTGGTTCTTAGATTTAGTACTCGAGACAGCCTCTATTGAAGGCAAACTATCCACTCTTACTTTCATTTCTCTCTGTTAATTCAATTACTTTGACATCCTTTTAGAATAATAATAGCTATAAATATTAATATGACCATGAATCTATAAATATAATATATATATAATTAATATATAATCGTTTTCATTAAATGAACTGATTGTTAAATTATATTCAGAAATTATTGTATTGAGCTCAAGGCCTTAATATATTTCCTAAAAGTAAATAGGCCTGTTAATTAATTTTATGCGTGTTTTAAAATACAACAAATAAAATTAATATGCAAGAGTTAAATTATACTATAATGAAGACAATTATTAATAAAATGAACTGTATTTGTTAGATATTTAATATCCTAATTAAATGATATTGATGAATTAATAATCATAGTAATTCTTAAATCTTTTCTGATTAATTTTGTATGTCTTCTTAAAATTACAAAGAGAAAATATCAGAATTTGTAATTTATTCTAATTGCTTTTTTAATTCTTAAATTTATTATTCCTAATTTAAAATAATATTAGTTTTCTTTTATAATTCCTTCTCCAATTCTTAAATATATACTTGTTAATTATTTATAATGTTCTTTAATTCTATCTACTTATTTTAGACAGAAGAAATCTACTCTTATTGTGTTATAATTGATTTTTTGCTTTGATTTTCCTCTATATTCTCATATTATATGGGACTAGCTCCTATGGCAGCTAGAATCTAAATATATAGAATGAGATTTACTTATTCAACTTGAAGATCACTATTATTACAATTCATTGCTGCTCTGTAAATAGCTTATAATAATACATTTGTTAATTCTGGTTCCAAGCCTGCAACTATTTTAATAGGTTGAACCTAAAGTTATTCATTTAAAGTCATAGATGTTAAATATATTATTTTTTGTAAGAAGAATATCTTCCTATCTTTAATACAATAATAATTTCCATCCAATTCATCATCTTTATATAATCCTTTTGCATAACCTTATGTAAAGTTAAATTTGAAACCTGTTTATTTGATTGTTTCCATTATTATATCAAATATGTATTTGAATGGAGGTCTTTAAAGTAGTTTCTCTGTCATTTTTGGCTTATCAAATAAAGTACTGTACATATCTGCTGTAGTTATCCAAAAATCTGCCATAATTTAATTAAAAAAGAAATATTTTGTTAAATCTTAATTATTTATAATTACTATTTCCTTGAAAATTAGAATGAGAATTAATTTATAAATAATGTTGATTACCATTAAATAAAATTTGACTAAGATGATAAAACAAATATCTACAAAATGTTGCTTTTATTTCTATTTTTAATTTAGAATTAAGATTTATTTGTTTAGATTTTCATTTTCTGTATATTGATATTAATTCAATTGTCTTTTTTTATTTTAGAACCATTATTTATGTTATTAAATTAATAAAACTTATAATAATATTTTTGGTTTTGTTCAAATGATTATCTAAGTTATTCTATCTGTTAATTTAAATTTGAAATCTTGAATGATGCTAATAACCTTTCTCTTATGATTTCTATTTCTTATATGATTATCTAGAGATTATTTATAATTTCAAATGAATGTATTATTAAATAAATGAAATCTTATTTTAAATATTCTCCTTTTCATATATCAAAAGTTATTAGCATGATTATAATCTGAGTTTTGTTTTTTTAAAGAGAAAAGAAGAATAATAATAGAGATTGATGATAAGTATATAAATAATGTTTTTGCAAGAGATTGAATCTATATATCTAAGAATGTAAGTAAATTTATTATGAAGTAGTGTTTATTGTAGATTATAGATAGAAAGGAAATGAATTTAAGAGATTGAGATGATTTTGCATTTGTTTTTGGAGGGTAATAGTATTTGAAATATTTATTTACTTTAGGAATAGTAGAAGTGGGATGAAAATTTGAGGTAATGATTAGATAGAAATGGTTAATAGATTTAGTTTTTGATATTATGAATATTTAAATATTTATGATGTTAATTATTATTATTAAAATAAAAATGTCATAAAGTGACCCTGCTTATTTTGAGAAGCAAAAAGAAGCCTTGAATAATTTTTTATAAAATAAAAGCGAAAGTTTTTCAGAACGTAATATCTATGATATTCGTGATCGATTAAGCAGGATTTCAGAGGAATCTCATTCAGAACGAAGTAGAGATCCAAATCATGTATGAATATTGTTTAATGGAAATTTTAGTAAAATTTACAGAATTACCAAAAGTGGTTTATTGAGAATAGTTTAAACTTCATGGTTTATGTATTATAAAATGTGGAGTGTTAAACTAATCGTAATGTGAAGTATAATGTTAGAGCAGCCACAATTGAATTACTATAAAAAAAGATTCTATTGTAACATATGACTTAGTTAGTGGTTGATCAACTTACTATAGTGTTAGAAAAAGACAATGAGAATAATGCAGCCACAGCAATTAGAATTATGAATGATTTACTTAAGACTAATCAATAACAATCACATTAGTATTAGAGATCTAATAGTATTTTCACAGATGCAATTCTCTTGAAATTATTCAATTTTTTTGAATAGAGAATTGAATTTCTGGTCAAGTTTAATAATGAACTAAAGAAATCATAATATAAGAAATTAATGGGAGACAATTAAATTAATCCATTTCATGATTAAACCTATGTCTTATAACATGAGAATGATGATAAACGTGAAAAAGACATTAGATTAAATAGTTTTAGTTTATCCTTTGTGACTAATATACCTCCATTCTTTATTCATACAATATTTGCCCTTGATTCCATTGTCAGGGATGAGGTAAAATAGACAATAAAGCTAGACCAAAACATAAATGAGAGATGTCTTAAAGAGAGCACTTAAAACCATGAATCAAGTTATCAATGAAACCAACTTTCAAGACTTATTACAGAAAGTACCAAGAAATATCGTTTAAGAACTCTTTAATGCATATTCAAAGTTCCTATAACTATTAGCACTTACAATTAAAAGAGATGAAGGTCAAATTTAATCTTAATCCAGAATTATTAAAGATTTAGCAGATACAGTTAAATTAGATTAAGTTGTAGCTACTATCATTAAAACACTTAAACATTGTCCAGTCGACATTATGCATATAAGAATTGATATTAGCAATCGTCTTAAATAAGCTATGATATAAAGAAGAGATCCAGTATAACCAAATGAAATGTAAGATAAAATAGTTGAAATTAATGCCAATGTTATTGAATTAATAGATGAAGAAACTATTGTTGGTAAAAATCTTAAAATACCACCATTCCAAAAATCTAATATCTATCTTAATTGGTTAGAAATTGTTAAACAAGTTGTTTAAAGCTATTTACCTAAAAGTGATCAACCTATTTAATAAATGACCAATCTAGAAAAGATGTAAACTGATTTTATCAATAATCAAATATATATGGATAAAATCTTTAATACCATATTTAAAGTGTTATTGGATTCATCATTATAATTATAGATTCATGAAAAAGCATTAGATTTAATTAAAATATTTCTAGATTTATTTAGTAAATAACCTGCTTATTTTGTTGATAAAAATTTACTTTAATTTTATGTAGATTAATCTCAACAATAATAAAATGATTCAATTTTTAAAAAGGTTACTACACACAGTCCAAAATATAAATTACTTGATAGATTATTTTCAATGATAGGAATTAAATTAAATCAAATTAGAAAATAAATATAGTAAATCAAAGAAATGCTTAAAAGAACTTAAAGATGGAGTAATACAAAGAAATCTACTCATTAAACTAATGTTGCTTCAATCCCTAGTAATCCAGATTCTCTTAATGAAAAGTATATCTCAGATCTAGAATAATATATTGTAGAATCAGAAATTGATATCGATCAAAATCTAATTACACAACAAGATTAAGCAGCTACTTAAGTTTATACTTATGATGATGAAGAAGAATATTAAGTCAATTCTTTGAGTATCAATACTTATATATAATATGTTGAATTTGCAAAAGATGTGAAATCTAAAATTTTTGATTAATTAAATGAAATTTTATCTAAGTTATTGATGTTTGTTACAAATACAAATAAAGAGATTGTGAATAAATAAAAGAGTAGACCAAATTATATTATGCCTCCAAGAATTACTCCATTAAATTAAGTTATTAGTGATAATAAACCATATCTAAGTAATTTATAATGTCATTATATGTCTAAAATTATGAAAAATGGATTAATGATATTTGATGAATTGCATGATCATTAACGAAATCACTTTGAAATTCTTGATTATAAGAAAAAGACTATAACTTAATTTATGCAATTCTTTATTTAATTTTAGGATCCAATCAATTTTAAAAATATATTTGAACCAAATTCAAAATTAATATTAAAGATTTCTGTGAATTTAACCAAAACTTGTCCTGAAACTAATTGTCTTATCATATTATTATAAGATCATTTGGGAGTTCTAAATTAATAACCAGATCCTTAAAATCCTCATAAACAATCAGTAAAATATTATATAGAGTTTTTATTAAATCTATATTTAAAAGAATTATAAACAACACCAGAATTACCATCAAAATTTGGATATTGTAGAGGAGGGTAATTAATGAGTAATTCAATGAACATACAATAAAAAGATTAAGATGAATATATCTCTTTAATATAAAAGTTACTCAGAATACCAATACGATTATTTCCAAGAGTAAAATGTCAATAAAATGAAGAACCAATTGTCAAACCATTAGTAAAATAACTTATACTCTTTTTTGTAAAAAAATCTCATGAGACATACTATCCAATTGATTTTTTAGGTTTATTATTATCATTAGTAAAAAGAATCTAAAATAATGATTAGGGAGAAGGATTATCTAAATATTTTTAATAATTGTGTGATAAATATGATAGAAATGATAAATAATAGATGATGCATAGATAATAATATGAACTTTATCATAGATTAAGTTTAAGTGGGGTTAATATAGTATTAAATATGTTTGAGTTATTTTAAACAGGGATAGTTGAAATTTAAGATATAGTTGCTGAAGTAATAGCTAATTTTCCATTATAAAAAACATTATAAATTAATTTAGCAAGATAATATCCAATATTTGCATAATGTCTATTTAGAGCATTACATAATATATCAACAATTGAAAATTAAGTAATTTAAAAGACATTGATGATGTTGGAAAATATTGTTACTAATTTGAGTATGGAAGAAATGAAAGAATTCTTTGGAGATTTATTATAACCATTTATTGAAAAATTACTTACATTCCCATCTGAATATAAGATGGCTGATATCTATTCAAAATAAGTAAATTTATTTTTGGATCCTTCATTTAAATCTTTAAAAATACTCTCAAAATTGGGATCCTTAGTTAGAAAATCAGAATGGCCAATTGAAGTTAAAAGAAATCACACTGATAATCCTTTCAAAAGAAATTAATATTTAGAAATATAAATTGAAGGATTATAATCATCACTTAAAATCAATCTTACTGAAACTGTAAGATGTGCTGTAGAAATATTATAAAATGTATTGGAACAATAATTAGCAACCTATTTATTCAAATAATCATCTATTTAACATAGTTATTCTATTGTTAAATAGATACTTTTAGGATATTATCAAATGCCTATTGAATTTGATTATGATTTGTATAATTATTAAATACCATAAGGGATGGCATTAGAAATGAAATTATAATCTCGTTAATGTGAATAAGATCATTTGATTTACTAGGATGAAGAATTGATATCTGCAGTAACTAAGGTTTTCATTGGTTTAAGTAATTTCCATAATATCATATAAACATTAACTACTGCCACATTTCATAAGATAAAGGAAGATGTAGAGAATGTAGTAACAACATTATCAGAAATGTTTTTCATTTAATTAGCTGATGATCATTGTGAAATGATTGAAAAGATCAAATATGCAAAACCAGACATTAATTCTCTATATACAATGACAGAATCTATTGTTTAAAATTATCTAACTGATAAACCACAATCTATTAGATGGATTTCTCATCTTTTTAAAGGATTAAATAAAAGATATATGTTGACTGCTGAAGAAAATATGAATTTCAAAGATTTCTATATTCAATAACATGAATTCATTTGGAATAGGTTATTAATGGGTAATTGTTTAAAAAAATATAAAATTATTCTAGAAAAACATATGATAAATCATTAAAATTAAAAATGGGCATATGATGTTTACTATTATGTTGTTATTAGATTATTTGAAGAGTTTGTATATGAAAAGTTTGGAAAGTAAACTTAATTATAAAAGGAAGATGATCGTCGTCGTAAAATTTAGATAGTTTAATGTATGATTTGATATATTATTTATTTTAGCATATGGAGGAACAATGATTCCATCAGAAGGATTAAATTGTAGATCTATCTCTATTGAATTATTAACAGAAATTCAAAATCTATTACCTAAATTTGAAGATTATTATACATCTATTAAGATAGTT
Source organism: Paramecium biaurelia (assembly GCA_000733385.1). Classification (NCBI taxonomy): domain Eukaryota; phylum Ciliophora; class Oligohymenophorea; order Peniculida; family Parameciidae; genus Paramecium; species Paramecium biaurelia. The sequence goes on from JPFL01000057.1 coordinate 66,223, forward strand.
GGATTACCTTACATTCCAGATTAAAGAATCATTGAATGTTCATTCATGCTACTCAGATAATTACCAGAATCTATTAGAGTGATTTCTCAATAACTTACAAAGAATTTATTGAATCAAACATTAAATTAATTGATAAAGAATCTTAATTATGATCATTCATAATTTGAACATTCTCATCAAAGTATACATCTATTATAAGAGAAATTACGTTGTTTCATTAAGATTATTACTTAGAATTGTCTTACTTATAAGAAATCTATCTTATAGATTTGTATAGATCTATTAGATACTGTGATTACTCACCATTTTAATGAGAATGCAGGGTCATTATTTTATATGAATATTGGCTAAGACATGAAATGTAATCATGAAGAGAAGATTGAAACAATTCCATTAGACCATTTATAATCATTAGGAAATGGACCTAACTTTTGGGTTAATATTGATTTTTCAGAAATTCTTATCTCTCCATACACTCAAAACACTGTATTGAAAGAATTAATTATCATTATTAAACAATTATGTGAAGAATAGAAAATGTCAGATATTATAGCATAGAAATATGCTAATGGATTTAGAATTCTTACTTATATACTTCGAAAATATGGATTTAATAAACAAGGTTAATATCATCTTTTCAAAACTGTAATTCTTAATTAAGAACCTCTTTTAGAAAAGAGTATAGAAGAATATGTTGATAAATCATTTAAAATCTTACAATAAAATGACGATTAATATTCTAGGTAATCAAAATTAATATTGAATGGAGAAGACGCTTAATAATCAGCATATATTAATGTAGCACATGCTTTAGATGATTTAGATTATAAGATTAATATAGAAGATATAGATTTTGAAATTAAATGGTAAAGTCAAATGGTAGTTGCTATTTTTGGATTTCTTAAATAAATGGCTACTACCAATTATATAAATGCAATATAAAAGTACTTACTTAAATCGATTGATAAAAATATCCCATAAAAACCTACAATTTTGTCTATGAAATATAAGACGGTAGAAATTTTATATGAAGGATTACTTAGAGTAGAGTAAAGCATTAGACAATCAAGTTATAAATATTTATAAGAACTCTTACAATAGGAAGGACTTTAAAATGATAAGACTTTATTTGAAAATGATGAAAAATTAAAAAAGGTAATGAAATCTTTATTAACTTGTGTACAATCAGAAATATTTCATTATGTTCCATCTTTCTTAAAATCTTTGAAATTGATATTAAAATTATTTAGCAAAGTGTTTCATAGAACTTTGTCTGATAAATTATTAGGACATCTATAAAAGATAGTACAAGATAATACTTAGTAATTTCAGAATGTTATTTAATTGTGTACAACAATGGAATGGTCGTATTAATAATAATAATCTTAAGAATCTTTAAATTTTTAAATGGGTATAGTGTCTGGATTATTAAAATTATTTTAACATTTAACTTCATAATTGACAAATTAAGTTAATGGACCTTTAAATTATAATATAGTTTAAAAGATTATATAAGATACAAATGCATTAAGAAGAAATTATATTTTCAAAATTTCATCAAAACAATTAAATTAATCAATTGATAAACCTTTAGATAAATTTTTAAATACATTGGCAGCCAATTACTTTGATGTCTTTTAATCATCATTTTCTGTTTCTTAAATACAATAATTCTAAAAGCAATTAGAAAATGTGAATTAATTATTGTCTAATCAAGCAAGTATAAAAAATCTTTAAGAGTAATTACGTGAGAGATTATAGTATATAAAAACAATTAGATAAGTGATCACAGAACCTGCAGCATATCCTTTAAGAGAGAAATTATGTAGAGAAAAGTAATAATTATCATAAAAAATGGAACGTTTTAATAAAACTATTGAAGAACTTAGTAGTTCTTTAGAGAAAGGTCTTTTATCTAATTAAATTCAATTAACATAGGAATAATTATAAAGTTTTCATCAATCAACTGTTTAGAAAGTAATTAATGTGATTAGTGAGATCAAAATAGAAATAGTTTAATTTGGATTTTAATTATGTAAACGCAATCCTTCTTGTCTTAAAAAAAATACTTAAATACTTGAAAATTTTATATTATCAAATATCCAAGAACTTCTAGATCGTTAAAAAAATAATAATTAAAATAGAACTCTACAAGTGAATCAATTATAATTTGCTTATAATTAATTAATACTATCCAATTAATAAATTAATAGTTTATTAAATAGACATTGTAGTATGCTTAAATAATACATCAATTAGAATGAAGATAGTAAACCAGCAATTTAGGGTATGTTGAAGTTAATACTATATTCCACTTAAGATAAAGTTAGAAAATGGATTATGAATGTTGCAATGAATAAATCTATTTAATTAAGAAAGAGTATTATAGAGATTTGGATGGATAATTTCAAATATGTTGAAGATGATTCAGTTAATTAAGTTTAGATGACAATAGGTTATTATGTTATATATCCAATTCTATTTTATTCTAATTAAAGAAATGATTTAGCATAAATTAGTTAACTTAAATTATTCTAAAGAATCAAAGATATCAATGAAGATTTAGTTAAATAATATAGTAAAATCTTAAGTGATATTGAACATCATGCACCAATGAATTTCACATATAAACTTTAAAATGGTTTAGCTATCAAATTATCAGATGTAAATCATTATTATAAATCATCTGTTATTGACATGTTACAAATTAGTTCATATCTCATATGTTTCTAAGAATAATAATTACCTTAAGATTTAAAAATGTCTTATTTATCATTTGGTTATGATATGATTAATAAATCTGATAAGTTAGTGGCCTTCTATGCTAATCTTTATTTTAGTAAATATTTGAAAAAGAATTAATTAATTCAAAATGATCCAATTTCAGTCAATAAACGTATTGTTAGAATATACACAAGAGCTATTAAGTAATTAGATGAAAGTGGATAATCAGAATAAGAATTATATAGTTTATGTAAGAAAATAATAAGTGTTGTCTTACCATGGTTAGATGAAGTAGATGTACATGATTAAAAAGATTGGATTTAAGCAACTTAATAATTATTAAAATAAGAATAACCTAGTTTAGATTCTGAATCAGCATAAAAAGTAAGTAGATTCTGGTCAATGTTTGTTAAAAATCATAAAATATTCCATAAACATCATGAAGCATTTACAATACATATTATAAACTCTATGTAATAAATTGGATTTTATAGTTCAAATCAAAATATTGCAACTCAATTAGTTCAAAATAGCTATTAAAATTATAGACGTATCGCACTAGATATGGCTTTCTTATAAGTTGAATGGAAAACTAAATTGATAAAAGGAGAAATCTAATAGAAATCTAAAAAATTCAAAGATTCATTTTATTAAAATGAACCTCAACATCATGATGAAGCTCTTTCTAGTGAAATCTATCAATCATTCTTTATTAAATAATCTTTAAAAGCACACAATATAGAAGATTCAGAATTATCTAAACGAGCATTATATTTACTTAAGAAAATATTGATAATTGCTCCTTTGACCAATCAGAAGATGAATATGGAAACTTTAAAAAGGAATGTAGTTAATCAATTGAGTTAAGTAATAGAATCTTCATAACCTAATTCAAATATAAGAACAATTTAATAACAACCTACAACATCACCATATTTTCGATATTTTATGATAGTTTTACATATTTTGATGATTATAGCAGAATTCTAATAACCATAAAGGATACCTCAACTATTTTAACCATATTTTGATATAATCTTCAATCTAAATTAATTACCTGATTAACTCTCTTAATAAATGGCTCCAAGGCCTAATGCAGCTAGGATACCAACTACTTAACCTAGACCAATCAATTAGTAATAACGATAACCTTATCAACTTACACCTACTGATCGTACTTAATTACATTAGAATACATTAACTTAAGATTATGCACCTTTAGTATTTAGTATCTATTGTATTTTCCGTAAATTGTTGAAAGTAGCCAAGGAATAGCAAAATGAATAGAGTGAATAGTTTTAAAATAATTTATCAAATTGGGTTAAAGAAGCTATACAAGGACATCCTCAATTTAGAAAAAATAATTAACAATAAGCATATGCAGGACCAAGAATGCCTCCTTAAATGATAAAAGTGAATATATTGTCTATCTTTTTATTGAAGTTGTTGTTTAATCATGATATTACTTATGTTCGACCTTTATTACCAGCATTGAAAAGAATAGCAGAGATTTTGATTGAATATATGAAATCTAAGGATAAAGGAGATTAATATTTAGATAATTTAAGTAAGTACTTGATTCCAAAAAAGAAATTTAATATTAGAGAGAAAGATAATTTGTAAGTTAATGCTTAGAAATAATACACTAATGCAAATTTGACTTAATTTATAGCAGATTTTGCATAGATGACAGATGATTTTCCATTTGGGATAAAAAAGAGTGATGAAGTATTGTATTTTACAGAGGATTTTCCTGAGAATCAAAAAATAAAGTTTCATTTACATAGATCTGCTTTGCAAAAGACAATAAAAATGATTGCTTATAATTTTGATGAAATAAAAGATCATAAAGAATAATTAGAATTCTTATAATTATTAATGTAGATAATTGAATAAGTTCCTGATTATGAACTTAAATTAGAATGTATAGCAATTATGAGACTACTCTTTATAAATGGTATATCTAATAAAGAAGGTTATTTATTTGCAATTTCAACACATTTATCACCAATCAGATCTTAATAAGTTAGATTGGAATTATAAAAGATGGAAGAGAATTAGTAATTCAAACCATCACAAATGTCATATGAAGTTTAATTGAATTTCTTCTTTGATTTAAATAGATTATATAATTTATTGGATAAAAAGATTGATTAACGTAGTTCTGATAGTTATGATAATAATCATGGAAAAGTATAAGATTTAAAAGTTTTTAAATTATATTTTATGTTTTTATGTGAATTACTTTTGGTTTATCCTTTTAAAAATTAATAAGGTTCCATTAATAGTGGATTTTATTTTCTTAAGAACATCTTTGATAAAGGTAATGGTTCATTAAGAGAATTTAGACGTATTCTTTAAATGATAAGTAAACTAAGCACTTGTTTAGATTATTAATAATTTTTTTATAAGATGATTTTAGATATATATGGATATACCTATGATCGTTTCTTATAATTTTTGTTAGGAGATTAGACTACAAAATAATAAGATTAACCTTTATAAACTGAAGGAGAAGAGATTATGTTAATGGCAATAAAGTTTTTAATTTTAGGAAGAGGTCAATTGTAATAACCAATACAATTTTAACCTATATAACCAAACAAGATCCTAGTTAGTCTTGTTATTGAAAGTGAAGATTCAAAAATGAGAGAATAAGTTCTCAATAAATATTTGGCTATCTATTATAGAAAGAAATAATGGTTAAAATTATATAATTCTAGTTTAAAATTAATAACAAGTGAGTATTTACCTTCAATTGTTATTTATAATCTATCTTACATTCCACTTTAAGATCAACCTTAATAACCTTTAAGAGAATGTATTATTCCAAGTGCTGCTATTGAATTGATGGGTACAGCTGCTAATGTTAGTAGTAGATTACTCAGACCACTCTTTAATCAGGTAATCACAAATGATCTTAAGACAATAACATAACTTACAGAATATCTTTAATAATAATCTTTATCATATGAAACAATGACTACAATATCTAATTATTTGGTTCAAGATATTTTGAATCAAGTATAGAATATCCATTAACTTTTAGATCAATAATAAATTTAACTTAATTTCAATAATTTAATTACATGTCTTCGTTAAAAGAATCAATTACCATTAACTTAGTATTTATTAGAATAAATATTTTAATATTTAAGTGAAGATTGTGAGTATTATTCACTTTTAAATGAAGATATTTTAGTATAATTACAAGGTGTCTATTAAGAATAATGGAATAAATAAAGTTTATTAGGATGTAAATGTCTTACAGCTACTCAACCTTGGGTTAAATAATTGGTATTAATGAATCAATTAAGAGAGCCAGCCTAATAATATTAATTGATACTGAATAATTAAGAGTAAGTTGATTAATTTTGGTTATAATTAGAATAAGAAACTAATGAGGCTCAAGGGATTCAGAAAGAATATGATTAATAGATTATCCATCAATTCTTTTCTGAATCATTATAATAACTTAATTAATGGAATACATTGAAATAAGTAGATTTAAGTAAGGTATAAACAGTTTAAAATAAAATCATTATGGGATTCAGAGAGAAACAGAGGGAATTAACAGAATAAGGTTGGAAGGATTTAAATACATTATAAGAAGTTAAATAGAATGTTTAATAAAATGATTTGTATTGTTATAATCAAGCTTACTTTAAATTGCATGATTTTGTAAGAGATGATTCTCAATAAAATTAACATGGTAGAAGTGGGAATCATGTATTATAATCAATTGAATAACATCTTAAATATGCTCAAATTATTAATTGTTATAACTTTATCAAAACATTACCTAAATTAACACAATCATATAATCAAATGATGTCATCTCCTCTATTATGGGGTTAGAAATTCCTTAACTTTGTATCTCAATTTCAACTCTATACAGAATTAGAAGAAAGTTTAAGATAATATGCAACTAATACTCCTGCATATCCAAATTAATAATAAACTCCTCATGAAATAACTTTAGATTAAATATCAAATGGTTATCAATCTAGTTTGTTATGCAAGAAATACTTATTTGAAAGACAACCTACTAGTATTGATTAATAAGAATTTACATTTGATTTGATTAGTTAAAGATTAATACAATTATAAATGTGTTTATAACGTTTCAATGGTTATTTAAATTAGTTTATAAATGGATAATAATAGACATCTCAAAGTATTTTTTTGGATTTGAAGAGCTATTAATTATCTATTTTGGATTACAAAACAATTTTATATCCCATTAGATATTATTAATCTAATGGAATATTTGAATTGTTTGATGAATAAACCATTTTAAAAGAAATTCCAAAACCATTATAAGGATATGCTGAGAAAGTTTATCAATTAGAAAAAATCAAATTCAAAATAATTAAAATTTAGGATGTAGATTAAAATAATTAATCTTTAACAGATCTTTTAAATTATTTCAGTAATTTATAAATGGGAACATATAGTTCAGAAGAATTCAAAGCCTACATGATTAGTAAAATAAGAAGATATAAAATGATTAATCAATGTTATAAATTACTTAGATTAGATCAATAACAATTTGATAATAATTAATTAAATAATAATAATATGTAAACTGAAGAACCAAAATTAGAATAAATGGTCAGTTAAACAAATGAATATTTCATACAAAATCAAATTAGTTATCTAAAATTTTGGAGAGAAATTTAAAAAGTCTATCAATTAGCTCATAAGAAATATAGTAACAATATTAAATTTGCATAAAATTACATTTAAGTCACTTCCATAAGTATTTAATATAAACCACAAAAGTTCCCCATAAATGGAATGTATATGTTTCATATACTTAATGTAACTAATCCTACAGATTCTATTGTTATTGATGCCTTTTCATAAACAATTGGTCTAATCCCTTTACATCTATTATAAAGATTCTTAATATAATTAATATCAACATTTTTAAGAAATATTTCAGAATAGGTAAGAAAAGATTGTTTGGAATCTATAAATAAATTGTGTAAATACAATCCATTAAACAATTTTTAAGTTATTTAATATTTCAAAAGTCTTGGTCTAATAACTGATGATAGATCATAATAATTTGTAGATCATTTTTAAAATTCATCTAAGTTGAGTAATTAAATTGCTAACATATATACAATATCATATCTATTTAATAATAAATTGGATTCATCTATATGGGATACATTAGAAGAATTAATTTATTTATGTGGTAAAGTATTAGATTAGAAATATTATGAATCCAATTCTGTTAATGTAAATGAGAAATGTTTGTAAATAGTAAATTTGATTCAAAAATATCATCAAACAAAAGATTATTTTAAATAATTCTTCCCTGTTAATGATCTTCAAAAATGGATAAAAAATGATTAATTAAAAGCAATTACATCTATTTATATAGCTTCATTAAAATTAATTTATGGTAAACTTTTTGGATTTTAAATTAATTAATCTGAAGAGTTTTCACATTAATTAAGTAGTGCATTAAATTCTCATGTTCCATAATAAATTTAAATAACTTAATTATATGCATTGAATGATGAATTCTTTATGAATTCAATACCTATGTTAGGATGTGAAGGATAATTGAGAAGAACTTAAATAGTTGAGAATGTATATATTACAAGTATGTTCCCAACAGTAAATATAATGTTTTTAAGAAGAAAGAGATTAATTAGATAAATTGCATTATTAGGAAATGATGAAAAGAAATACTTTTTCCTTTTAAAATCAAAGAAGATAGAAAATAAAAAGTTTATTCAAAATATATTGGATGAATAAATATCATTTTAATTTTAAAAAATGACTAACATATTAAATTAGAATTATAAAGAAACTAAAATTAGAAATATAAAACATGGTTTGATTGAAAAATATTTATTAGAGAGTGAGAAATAATTATACTAAATAGAACCATATCAGGAGGAAACTTATAACTTAAGTAATATTTCTGATTTAATGGTGTCTCTTAATTATCATAATAGTAATACTAAAGAGAATAATATAAGAATACCATATTATATGTATATATATATTTATTATTATTTTAGGGATAAGACAGAGAAATATGTATAAAAATAAGATTTAAGTAACTTTATTTTGAAATTTGCAAAGACTATAGATACATTTATAGTTTTGAGAAAGATGATTGTTACAAATATTGGTGTATAATATGCATTAAGTTTTACTATGGCAAGTAGTTAATCACCAAAACAATTGGAGAATTTGTTAATTAATCTGAGTAATGGTAATTTCTATTAGAAAAAATATTTATTCAAAGTGAATAATTAGAAATTAATACTTTATGATCCATTTGCTATCAGATATTCTAGAAGTTTTGAATATTTAATTGGGGAAATCAATTTAAATGGATATTTAATACCTGCTTTTACAGCAACCATTATTGGCATTTTAAATTCAGAGTAATGATTTAATGTATATATTGATGTAGTCTTGTGGAATATTTGAATGTTTTGTTCTGGCAACTTGGATGTAAGGATTCAGTAGATCCTTTCATAAAGAAATTGAAAGATATTGTTTATGAGAATGGAATGATCAATTCTAAATGTGATAGATTAATTACAATTTCGAAGAGTTTATTTGGAGGACAAGAGAAACTCAAATAATGGGTTAAAAGATGGTTTTGATTTATGTTTTTATGGAATTATTATAAATAATATATAAATATGTAAAGGTTCGAAAGTGATATTAATGAAGGAGGAGAATCTTAAGCTGCTTATACAAGATTTGAATCATCTCCATCAGTTGGATAATTATCTGGTACACATTTGGAAAAATAAACTATAATTAAATCAACACTCATTGCATCAATTGGATCCTTCATCTTTACCTATGGTATATTAGCATCAGCAGGAAATAATATGGCAATCTTGGTCATATTCTTTTTAAGTATTCTTATGACTGATCGTTTGACTGTATTCAATCCAGCTGTTAGCTTTATTGATTTACTCATGGCTAGAATTGGATTCCAAGAATTTATGTTTAATGTTATAGGCTAAGTTGGAGGTAGTCTATTGGGAGCAATGGTGTGTTTCTTTGTCTTAGAAGATTTCACTAATGCACCATATTTAGATGCCAAAATTGGTGACAATTTACTTGGAGTATTAGAATATATTTATTAAGTAAATAGTCAGTTGAAGGAGAATTATTTGGATCCATATTATTTATGATAGTCTTAGGATTATAATAAGATGATTACTTGAAATTCTCAGATGATAAATTGGAACATGCTTTAGTAGTCACTTTAGGATTTGGTGCTGCTCGTGTCTTAGCATCTGAAGGATAATCACTTTTCAATCCAGCATTTGCATTTAGGTATTTATTTTTTAAATATTATTTAAGTTTGGAATTGTTTGAATGTATTTAAGATGGTTCATGGGGAAGATTTGGATTCTTGTGGGTATTTACTTGTACTCCCTTTATGGCAGCAGTTACAGCAATTATGTTCAATAGTCAAATATATAAGAGATTCTATGATAAGAAAATTTAATACGGATTTTGATTTATTAATTATGAATTAAACATTTACAAAGGAGTAATAGTTATTAATCGATGAAATCATTAATAAAGGTTATAATCAAGATGATTTTGAAGACTTTGTTTTACTAAAAGAACCCAACAAAGGTTCAAATTATTTGTATTCTTTAGGCTAAGATTTAACTTAATGGACCTATGATGAATTATTAAGAATCATCTAACTATATCAATTAGAGAGTATCAAAAATCTAATTATTAAATAGAAAAAGAACAATAATCAGATTCATATCAATTAATCGAAATTGATTCTCCAGACATTTCTGATCAAATTCAAATTATAGATAGAGATACTTTTGTCAAAAAATAAACTTTGGAATCTATAAAAATTGTATATTATTCTCATATTTAACTTTAGACTGATAAAATATCATTGATTCCATTTGATAAAACTATCATTTGCAAATAAATGTATTTTTTTATTGATGAAAACATTGAACTCTAATTTGATATTAGTCCGTATTTTATTCTAATAACAATCAAGTCCCATTCAAGAAGGAGGTGGCATTCTAGATTTCTTTTCAAAAACTATTGTATTTCCAATTCAAATTCTCCCTATGGAATGGAAAGTAAAAAGAACTCTTTAAGATTTTATCTAACTTAGAAACATACTGTCAGCTGCATTTCCAGAATATATTGTATTGTATTATATTATTTAGATTCCTTCCTTTCCTTATAATGATATCAATGACTATGATATTATTATGAAAGAACAATAAAATATTATCAAAGTCTTAAATGTAAAATTCATTACTTATATTTAGATATTCCTATAAATTTATAACAAAAAACCCATTGTCAGAACAGTTTTTTCAAGTTTACTCTTTTTAAATGAAGATAATTCAAAACAATTTTAATAAAAATTCTATAAGGAATAAACCCTCTAAAATTAATTTAATTTAAGTTAAAAACAATCTAAAACTGGCACTTTATCTTTTTCATTCAATCTAACTTAATATTAAAAATATAAAGATTATTAAGCCTATTTAAATGGAGAATAAGGAAATTATGAGATCATACAAAAGTATTTAGAATAATTTGCTGAATTTACTTATAAAGGTTAATAAAGTCTAGGTTATTCTATAGAAATGATATAACAATTGTGTAATTCACTTCCATCATATACTGAAGCTTAAGAATTTGGAAAAGCATTATGTATGATTAAAACTTATTTTGTAATTTTGAATCCACTATTTAGATAGCAAACTTAAAAAGACTTTGTATTAAGATCAACAAAATAAATCATGGATGTCTTATTAATAACTTTAGTTAAATTTAAGAATTCAAGATAATAATTAACTGAACTAAAGACAAATCTATTTGAGACATTTTAAAATTTTTCAAATGAGTTCAATCTCCTTGAAAAAAGAAAGGAAGAATTATTTTTAATAAGTAAGTTTATTTTATAATCTTATATCTAGAAGATCTATAGAAATGGGGTTTGAATTAAGAATAATAACTTAAAGTTGATTTAAATAAATGTTTTACTGATCTAAAATATGCCAAAGAAATTATGTTACCAAAAGACACATTTTATGTAGATGAAAAGAAAGATTAATATGTTTATATGTTAAACAACTTTAATGAATAATATGAATAACAATTTCTAATAGAAACTGATAAATTACTTTATGAAATTCAATATTATTTAGACAATATGAGATGTTACACTAACAATTAAGTAAACCATTATTTTTATCAATAGCTTCAAAATTGGGATTTCTTAATACAAGAATATGAAGAATATAAAATATCCTATTAAAAAGAAATAGGTGTAAAATGAGTTAATTTATTAATTTTTTAACAATCTTTTAGTATTAAATATATTATTTAATATAATCAATATTATGTATTGGTTGATTCCTTAAGATCCTCAGTGATTGTAGCCAAATCTCTACTTAATTAAACTCGACTTTGTTTGGCAGTATTAGATCCATTACCTTTCCAATCTGAATTATCCCCATTCCAACTTATTAATATATTATACAAATACTTATCATCAGATTCAGCTTATCCAAAAGTTCCTGAAACAACATTATAAACCATCTAAAGTGCAGAAGAATCCATAGATTCAGATGCTTTTATCAATACCTCTTCAAATTAATTATCTTCATTTTATGAGGGTTATTGTAATTTTTCTGGATTTTGGACATTTGTACTTTTTTTATTGATCTAAATTAAATATACTCCAATTTATTTACACTTGTTTCATTCAAAGGAATAACTTCAAAGCCTTTTTCATTTTTCTTTACTTCTTCAAATCCATCTCCTCTTATGATGATTTCTTCTTCAAATCCATTCTAACTTTCACCTTCCCAATCACATGAATCTTTTTTCTGTTTAAATTAATTTATAGAATCATTAAGTGATTGATGATCACCAGATCTATAGGAACTAATATCTTCATCTAAATGAACTAGTGGATTTTCGAACTCTTCTAATTCAATCTATTCATCAATCTTTTAATAAATTAGATCTTTAAATTAAGTAGTACCTTAAATCTATTAAATAGTCCAAACTTCTAGAATAGATAACTTAGCTTATTTTAAAAGCATTAATTCTCCAGGTTCATAAGTTTTATCATGAGTTTTACATTAAACACTAAGTAAATCTTAATTTAAAAATAATCTAAATTCTTTAGCTAATTCTCCTCCAAATCCAATACCTAATTTTAATTCTTAATTCTTTGAATTTAAATAGGTACATTATGATCTAGTAAATTTATCATTTTTAGTTTTATAAACTTTAAATTATGGAATCATTTAAAAAACACAATCCTCTTTACTACCATTAGGTTGTGCATCATCTTTCCATTCAAAATTTGTATATGCACCAAAAACATATTTACGATTACCTTCTTCACATTAAATTAAGAATAATACACTTGTTTAGCATTCAGTAAGAAGATGAGACAATAATTCAAAATTCCTTTCATGAACATTAGTAGAATATAGAAGTTCTAATTTATTACTATCTTTGTGCATGAAACTCAAATACATAAATGCGATCCATTCTTGATTTATGATATGAGATGGATGTTATAATTAAGGATTTCGAAATAATTTCTATTCTCCTAAAAATTTATTGTAATAATAATCTTCAACAATCTCTTCTAACTGTGTCATATAATTATCAAAAAATTTAATTAACTGCAAGATTGGAACATTACCATTAACTTTCTAAAATATTGCATCTACAAATGCTTTGATAGGTTGTTCATTAGGATTTTACTTTCTTAACATCATATTAACAAACACTTGCATACATTTTACTGTCTACAAATAAGTTATTTCCAAGGATGCAAATTATTTGATTGCATCTTTGATATTCAAATTACCAAATAGTGAGACTATTAATACAATTAATGAAACTCTATTTGGTAATCTTAAAATTTCATTTTCTGATTTGCCCAAAATAAAGACTTCAGATATTTAAAGCATTGTTTCATATTCAATACCCTTCTATTCATTATCTTATAGACCCAACAAAAACCAATACATACTTTAACCCAATATAGGACTTTCATCAAACATTTCAATGAAATTATCTTCAAATAACAACAGCTATTTTCGAGATCTAACAATTTTCATAATAAACAATACTCTGGATTTGTTAGTGTTTGTCTCATAAAAGCTTAGTGAATATACAACTTTTGAGGTTTCTCAAGATTAGTTTATATTTTTGTTCTGTTGGTCACACAATTACCCATTTTTTTACAATTAATTTTATATATATATAAATAAATTACATAAGTACAAGTGAAAACAATATAAGAAAAGATTAAATTTTAGATAATAATTTGATTAGAATTAATCTTACTTTACATTTTTATCAAATGTCTCACTTCCTCTTTTTTCTTAAATTTTAATCTTTTAATCCAAGCTCTTCAATCTTATTACGAGAACTTTAAATATTGAGAAACATATTAAATACATTTATGCTGCATCATCATCTCCTTTTAACATTAATGCTTTATCTTCTCTAAATATTGAATCACTTGGTAGTATGTATGATGGTTCCTTCCATGGTGGTATAGGATCATCTATTCTCCATAATACTTCACCATCCATTTCAAAATGAGATAACCATGATCCTGAACCTTTTGCTAAAGTAAATACTTGATCTTCATCATCGTCATCAGTCTTTTTAATAATATTATTACATTAATTAATTTATTAATTTTCACATCAACCAAATCTGAAAGTGGTTTTTATTATTGAGACCAGAACATTATTTTATTTCTTATTTTTTATGCACTTCCTTCATATACATAACTAAAATTTATTTAAGCAACTAATTTATCTTATACACATTTTATTGTAAAACTATCTAATTTATTTAAAATTCGATCTCCTTTCATTAAACCATTAATTATCATTCCAGGTACTTTTATTTCATAAAGTTTTCCATCTGCAAACTTTATGTATTTTGGTTTCAGATTTTTACCAATAATCTAAGTTATAGTTGGATGGATTTCTGCCAAAACCTCCTCTTAACCATAGATTTACCAACCATCCCCATAAATTTAATATAATGTTGTAGGAGGATCAGCCTTTATAAATTCGCAATAAAAGGCAGTCCCATCGTCCTTTACTTTTTGGCATGTTTCACCAATCATAGGATCAATTGGTGCTAATGACCTCAAATAAGTATGTGTTCCATGAAGATAAGCAATTTCATTTGTTACTACCATTATCATTCTTTATAGAGGATCCTTACATTTTGCTGCTTCTGTAAGATATAGGTGAGCATAGTCATGATCGCTTTTTGCTAATAATGAACAATATACAATGTTTAACATTCATTAGCTGTTTTAGGAGCAGTCAAACATATGGGTTTTGTAATTGTTGCTAAATTGAAATCTCCTTTAGCTATTTTTGAACCAATTTATTTTATCATCGCTCCTGCAATCTAAAATAGCTTGGTATCATCCTCTTAATTCATATGAACACCACCTTTAAATATTGAAAAAGTGAAGTACCATTTTTGTGAGCCATAGGATGTCTAGGATATTATTTATCTTTCTCAAACTTTTATCTCCAACTTTAATTCATAAAAATAAATTTTCAAAAACCTTCAAGAAGAAATTAATGTATTTTAAGAACAATTTAAAATAAAAAAAATAAAAAATTATTCCGATACCGGGGATTGAACCCGGGTCCCCAGGGTGAGAACCTGATATCCTAACCACTAGACTATACCGGAAATGATAATACAAATGACTCAATTTCCATTATATACGGAATAAGTTGTATTTTATTTCATAAATCATTTACTAGTACTTTTCTTTATGATGAATCTTCTATTATTTTCTTTTATTATAAGGAATTACAATCCCATTCTTTTTCTTCATATAATATACTGATGATGCCTATTCATTGGATATTGCTTTTTAATAGTATATAATCAATTATGGCATCTCTATAATTTTAATTATTTCATTAAACTTGAATTATTATAAATTTTCTAATAAATTAATAATTTTTAATTCAACAATCAAATTAATTAATTTGTTCTCCTAATTACTTTCTTTTTTATCAACCGATTCTAAATCAAATTTTCTAGCAAACATTCTTAGAAAGTACCAAGTGTCAAATAATTCCCTTGAATATCTTACTAAAATAACAATGGACATTAATTGAAAATTATTGATAATAAAAATTCTATATCTTAATAATTTTCACCTTATTAAAATTCAAAGCCACTAGGTTGTTTATTAGGTAGATAATCTGTTGTCTTTTGTTTTTTAATAACAAATTTCATTTCAATTATTTAAGCGAATTAGGATAAATCTAAATTTTAGTCATTGTTAAGTAATCACTTATATCCTACACATAAAGTTGCCGCTTTTTTCCATCAATGAATAACTTTCTCAATCTCATGAGTGCTATACTAAGATATTCCTCTTTCTGCCAAATTTAGCCTTACAATAAACTTCAACATTTTATCATTCAACTCATTGTCATAATAGCATCTTTATAAGCCTAAAACCTTCTATTAATTATCTAACTATTTTAAATTCCCAATTTTTATATGCTTAACCATCAATCAATTCTAGTGTAATGGCATTTCTTCTGTTTCCCATCCATATTATTCTTTAAAACTTTACATTTTTTTACCAATTAGGAGACTTTTGGTCCTGGAACAAAGATGTCATCAAAAAAAAAGAGGAAGCAATGATCAAAATATATTATTAATATAAAGGAACATTAAATTAATTAAACTCTTATTTTTACTTAATTTAAAAAATAAAAAATGTAAAGTATTTTGAATAATAGATATACCTGAAAATATTCTTTGATTGTTTACATTATTAATTAGAAGAAAAATATTAAGAAATTAATTACTGGTATTTGATAATATTGATTTAAATTAATATTAATGTAACGAAATAATCTGTAAAGTATTTGCTTTTTCATTAAGTTTCTTTAAGAATTTGAGTATTTCTGAACTGTATTATAGTCAAACGTTATTAACCTTTAAGGTCAAAGAATTTTGTATTTATAATCTCAAATAACGAAAAGGATATTTTTAAAATATGAACTTGAATATTCAAATTATATTATTTTATATAATATTCAACAATCAAATTTAATTAATCAATTTGAGTTATTTTATTCTTTTACCATATTATTGAATGAATCCTAAATTCTTTATTAATTCAAGTTTAATTTCTTGATCAATTCTATTTATTCTTTATTTAGCTATTCAATTTTCAAGGATATGGATTTATTTTCTTAAATTATATCGTGGACAGCAGTTTCTAATTTTTAAATCCTAAAATTTTTTTCCAATTTCTTAATCATAACTTTTTATTCTTTCTTAATTTTTTTAATGTCAAAATCTGTATTTTGTATATTTAACTATTCTAACTTAGCTTTAAGGTGAAATAAGTGGTTTTCTATTTCTTTATTGAATTTCACTTATGCATCTCTCAAATTAAATATCAAAATTCTATTAGTATCAAATGATTGTTCTAAATCAATCTATTTCTCATTTACTAAATTTTAATTATCATTAAAAATTATTATGGATATTTTATCTCTAAAAGAACCTAAAAATTTAAGACAATCCAACATGCTTTGCTTCATTGCTGGCAATCTATCATATTTAACAACTATAAATATTTATGATACTTATTATTTGGTAAGAATATTGGAAAATTTTTATTTGATTTTTTCATCATTTTCTATTAAATCCTTATTTTCTAATTCAAATGGAGGTGTATCCATTATTGTTAGATTGCTATATAAACACTTTTTCACAATCGGTTCTTGAGTTGACTCATTATATCTTTACAAATTTCCATTACATAACAAATTAAATAGTGTGGTTTTTCCAACTCCAGATTTTCCTATTAGGATAATATGATGGTTAAAATTATTTACTATTTTTGATGGACTATTTTCAGATTGAACTAATTGACTTTAGTTCAAATATTATAAACAATGGTCTATTTAAAAACACTTTCTCTATTGGTCATAAAGAATTGTTAAATTCTCAATAGAGGATTGTGTAAAGTCGCAATTTTAACAAGACTTACTTTTGAAATAGCTATTAAAAAACACGCTATAATAATAATTCTGTCCAGATATATATACATAAATCTTACATATTTAACAAAAATAAAATTTGCTTTCAAATTATTTTATCCACTTATATATTAAATCAAAAACTTAATTTGTATATCTGCTAATTTGTTCCATAATTTTATAATTAAATTTACATTATAATATCTAATTATTTCTTTGATGTTAATGAAAGGATGCAAAATAATTTTGGAAAATTGAATTTCTCAAGTCAACAAATTACTAGTAAAACTTTTCAAATTATATTACACTTTCGCATTAATAACTATTTAGGTTTGCTAGTTGAATTTCTATAATTCTAGTAATATCTTAAATAATAGAGTCTTCCACTTAGGTATTTTTATGATTAAGATATTAATTTCCATAAGATTATTACCCCTTACAGTTTTATAAAATGTTTGAAAAGCATTCCTACCTATTAGTAAAAATTGTGATATTTTTAAAATTTTGTTTGAGCTTTTAATAATCTTACTACTAAGTGTTAATACTATCATCAAATATAACAACTTCTATCATCTGATTATAAATTTCATTTTAAATTATCTTGCAATATATGTAAATCAATTATTCTTAAGAATTTACATCAATAAAAATAACAATTCTTTTCAAATCTCCTTCCAAATTTACACATTAAACATATTCCTAAAATTCTTATGAGGTTTGAAAAACTTCCCCATCATTAACAAAAATTCTAAAGGGATTGATTATAATAGAGGGAAATATATTTAATTTCTATTTGAATTGTTATTGAAATCCCAAATCTTTATATTGATCTTTTTTTAGAAAACAAAGCACCATTAAACACTGTTGCTCCTTTTCTTAATTTCCACACATTTTTGGAGGTTCTAAATTTTGGCCCATTAATAAAAATATCAAAACAATTATAAATTGATTTTTGGTTATTTAAAAAATTATATTCTATTCTATTTATGCAAATTATAATCTTAATCAACTTATACTGCAAGACGATTCAGAGCATATGCCACCTTTTTAATTTTGCTTGAGGTCAATATCATCTCTAATTAAAACATCATCTTTAATTAAAATATCATCTCTAATTAAAATTTCATCATTTGCATTTTAACTTTAGGATATGAAATTGCTAATATTTTATTTAATAGTCTTTTCCTCTGAATTTTATAGGATCATTTAGGTGTTCTAATTATTTTAAATTTACAAATTAGGTTATTGGTAAATTTTATTTTCATTTTCAATTTGTTTGTTTAGAAATTCTCTTTATTTATTCGATATTAGATCAACTTTTTTCCAATAATTTTATTCATTTTCTATATCTTTGATATCTTTGTCTTTCAGCATACTCAACACATCTAAATATCCTGTATCTTTTAGCTCTTTTATTTAATCTTCAGAAAGCGGTTTCAATTTATTCCAAACTAATTCTTTGCCACATCCTTTCGCATTGGGGGGTTTTTAAATTTCAGATCTTTTTATAATTTCCAGCAAATTAGATTGATTGATGACTTTCAATTCAGATCCATGATATTCAATTTTATATTTCCTAGGCATAGGTTCAAATTTTTCATCATCTTTTTCTGGGAATTCTCCACAGTATGTTAGATTATCGCATCCTAAAACTTTATACCACACTAGACCACAATAAGGACATTGTTTGATAAAATTATAAATATGATTTTTGTAGGTTTACATCTTTTCTTAAGCCTATTAAATGACTTTTTCAAGGTACCCCATAATTTCTGCTTTTAATTTAGTGTGGGCTAAATATGTACATTCACTAATTCCAAATGTTTCAACTAATTTGTCAAATTATTCTCTGTTTTATTTTGTAAATTCCATAACAGTTGAGTGGGCTTCTTCTTTAATTGCTAATATCAACTCATGCATCAATTCAGCCATTTCTTAAGTATTATCTTTTTATTATGCTATAAATTTTAGTGCTCCATCACATTTGTTTTTAAAGACTTGTTTCAATTTATGAGAATCGATTTCATCTGTTATAGATAATGTAGAAAGTTTAGTAAACTGAAATGAAAACTCTTAACGAGTTAGTTATACTGATTTTTTTATATTATTAAGAATTAATTTATCTAATTAATAACAAATGGTATCTCCTGTTGTTGAAAAACTAGTACATATAAATGAATTAAGTTTAAGTGGTTTCATTACTTATTCTTATATATCCATTTTTAATTTTTCTTAAGTTTAGATTGGTTCTCTTTCAATGTCATCCCAAAAAGTAACAATAATAATAATAATATCTTTGCATGGAGAGAGCATGGATAAGGCTTGATTTATTTCCTCTCTCATAACAGAAGACCGATCAAATTTTGTCAAAATCAAAATGGCATTCAAGGGACTTTCAGTTGCAACAAATAAAGCAGATAAATGGGTTATTATATCTTCATCACATCCAAATCCTGGAGTATCCATTAAATAAAATCCCTATCCATAGGATGTGCTTTTTAAAAAGAGCTCTCTTGTACATGATTACCCACCAAAATGAGTACTTTGAGATTACATACAAATTTTATTGTAAAATGTAGTTTTTCCTCTTCCAACCTTACTTAATAATATTGCAATAGGTTTTTTAGTTTCCATCTTAGGAAATTTAGTAAACTTATTTTTATAAATTTCAAAACCTTTGTGAAAATATTTTATTCTATTAACACATTTCATAAATTACAAAAAAGAACATTTAGAAAAAAATGTGTTTCTTCGTAAACTTCTTAGAATTAGATATTATTAAAACTAATTTAATTTTTTTGAGTGATAGTGAATTTAAATAGCAAGTACACATATTTAATAATATTTTTGTTCAATTAAGTTATATATAAACTAAATAACCTTTAAACTTTAATATTAGATGGTCATATACCTTAATATAGCTTTTAGCTTCCATTATAAAGTGAATATGAAAGACAAATCATATAAAAATTTTAAAGCAAAATACTATAAATATCATTTCGCTGCCTTATGAAATTTATTAATGGGTACAAAAATTATATGGATTTTAAGTAAAATTCTTAGATAATGATAGAGGAGTACTTGAATTGATTAAATAATAATAATAATAATAATAATAATATATAATTTATATTTTTAATATGGGGAAGAAAAACAAGAATAGAAATTTTTCAACAAAGAAAAATTAGTTTAAAAAAATCAGCAGAACAAAGACAGCAGCTGTTTTTGATGAAAAGGAAAGGAAAGAGTATTTGACTGGTATGTTTGGAGCTAAATTGAAACGAAAAGAGGAATATATTAAATTGAGAAATGAGAAACATAAGAAATTCAATAAAGAATAAAAAGCATAAATAAGAGAAGTTATTATGAAAAATACATTTTTAGGAAAAAAAGAAATAAATAGAGAGATTACAAAATCTTATTGACTTTAATAATTCATTAAGTAAAACATAAAAAACTGAAAGTATTTAAACTTCAAACAATAAGGAGGTTGAAGTAACAACTACTTTTTTTTCATGAATAATGATAATATATATTTCATTTTATAAGTATAATTAAGAAGAACTCATTATCTTAAAAATTCTAGAATCTAATATACATTATTTAAATTATTCATTTGATATTTTAATTGATTAATTAAATCTTAGGTTTTTTTAACTCTTTATAATAGATTGATCTAATAGTAGAAAAATGATAAATTTTAGATAATTTTAAAGAATTCATTAAATTAATATATAATCATAATTGGAAAATGAGTGATTTCTTTGTATAAAATAGAAGTGAAATTTCTCAACAAAATTAAAGTGGATTAGGTAGTTTCAATGACAAGTAATGTAATTGATCATTATACCTATTAGTTTAGGAGCAAGTTTTGGCAGATTGCAATAGGATAATCAAAGTTTTGGTCAAAATGGAGGTGGAAGTTTTGCATAGAATTCAGGATTTATAGTGTAAAGTGAATAATATCGTTCTTCTGTTGGATTAGAGGATGTTGTTGCCCCAATTTAAATCTATGAATATTAAGAACCTTAAATATAAAAAGGAGTATTTTTTAGGAGTAGTGGCGATTTTGAGATGTAATTTGAAGAAATTGGAATTGAAAGATTGAATATTCAACCAAAAATTTAAGAGGATTCAAAAGAACATAAAGCACCTTCTTTAGATAGTGGAATGAAAAGCAGCTAATAATCATCACATGAATTTGAAATTAAAATAGGTAATATAATACACCTTTATATTTTGATTAGAATCAGGTGAATAGATAAGTTCAAAATTTAAACCTGAAATTAAACACCTAATAAATTCGAACATTATTTAGGAGAATAAGAATTTGTTTAATGTGAATCAAGCCAAAAGCATATATACAAATAAAATTACTTAGTTAGTTGAATAGACCTAAAATAAAATAGATTTTGCTACTAAATCATCACCCAGATTATCGTAAATAAGAATATTATTCATATAGGAAGAGTCAACAAAAACTTTAAAGAAAGTCACCATTAATTTCAAGAGATCATTTTGATGTCTCTTCAAATGAATTATAGTCAAGTTAAATGAGTCCTGATGGTAATATGGACCCTGTACAATAAAAGTTGGCCAAAAATAGAGAATCTGCAAGAAATTCAAGAGCAAGAAAGAAAATCTATTATGAATTATTGGAAACTAAAGTTAAAGAACTATAGGATGAGTTAGATAAAGTAAAAGAATCAAATAGAAACCAAACAAAATATACTGAAATATGCAACAAATTTTAAGAAAAAGTATTATAATTTAATTTATCTAGTTTTAAACATTTTTAGATCAATAACAATAATTATTTGATAAATTAGAAACTTGCTTAATAAAAAATAAGGATAACTTTGAAATAGCAATGGTACTAGATGCCTTGAGATATAGAACAAATTCAAATAGTTAAGAAAGAAATGATGCAGCAAGACAATATTTTGACTCTATGGTTGAAGTATGTTTACCAATATAAACCAAATATCTTATTTATGCATTAGAAAAAGATAAAGACTTTTTTGCACAACAACCTGAGTATTTTAAAAATATTATAATATTAGTGATTATACTGAATGGATGAAAGATGTATTTAAGAAGACTGAGATTAAACCAGAATAGATTGTTAAAGTTAAGAAGATGAAATCTAAATTATAAAGTGTAAGAAATACAATATCTGAGTAAGATTATCATTTATTATACATTCTAGTTCTATTTAGAATATTAAAGTTTAACTAAAAATAATATAGGGTGAAGCTAACAAGGTTGATTAAATGTGGGAATAACTTAAGGAATGTTTAACTCCTGTTTAATTAGCTACTTGTCTTTTGGCTATGAAATAGGTAATTGCAAATATCAATAAT
Source organism: Paramecium biaurelia (assembly GCA_000733385.1). Lineage (NCBI taxonomy): Eukaryota > Ciliophora > Oligohymenophorea > Peniculida > Parameciidae > Paramecium > Paramecium biaurelia. The sequence continues at coordinate 89,390 of JPFL01000057.1, forward strand.
GTTTTAGAATGCTTTTCGTTAAGAACTACAGACATCATCCATTTTTTTATAGTTAAAGAATTCTTAAATGGTATATTAATAATTAATTAAATTAGTCTGAAGAAGATGATAATTTGATAAGATTAGATTAATCATCCATTCCAAATAATAGGAAACTTGTCAAAAAATCTATGTAAGGATGAGAATATATATTCAACTAAGTCTTTTATTTTATTATTTCTCGATCTTAAACTGTATGTGTGTTGTTTGCTTTGTTTTTAATATAAACTTATAATAATTATTAAATTACTTTTATTTTTGATTTGATATTTTACTATATTTAGCCTATAATGGAAAAATATAATTATACACATATTTTGTAGAAGTGATATTGATCAATTGATAGATTAATTAATGAAAATCAGTTTAAACATAAATATAAATCATTTATCTTCTGTATAGAAAAACACTTTTTCTTTATTTTTGAGTATTGATTAAATAGATGAAGAGCTTTTTCTGGTTGGTGAAGGTGAGAAATCTCTTTTACCGCTTTTGGGAAAATAACATACTTAATCTGTTCCACTAAATCTTATATGTTTGAGAGGTTTAAATAAAGAGGTTGGTGTTTCTTTTTAAAAAGGGCTCTACAAATTACCCTCTTAATCAGAATCAGGTAATACATTCTCAGAGCTATCTCCTTAAGTTTTCAAAACTTTTTCACTTGTAATTGTGATGGGTTGTGCTGATATACTCATTTACAATTATTTATCTTAAGTAATATTTGATATAATAAAAAAAATAATCTAAATTTTTATGTGAAATATGAGTGTTTAAAGTATTTATAAAAATTTAATGATCCATTTTAAGATTCTTCATAGATTTTAACAATGAAGTAGTAGAGTTTTTTGGGTAAGATTCCTATTTTATAGAATGAAATAGTAGGCATTTAAATAAAAAATATAATTGAGTGATATTGTAAAGTCAATAATGCGTAACAAATATTTTATTGTACAAAATTATTTATGATAATTTAATTTTACATTCTAATTCAAACAAGTTTAATTGTTTTAGTTAAAAGTGTAGACTTCTTTGCAATAGAGTTTTATATCATAATTATTAGTTACATTTCTTGTATGTAGTGGCATATTTAATAATTTATTTATGATAAATAGATTACTTAGGCTATGTTTTTGTACCTCAATTAAATTAGAACCAGTTAATATACACTATGAAGATGGACTATTTGACACAACCTATGGTTAATTAAAAATGACAAGGAATCAATACCTAAATTAAAAACAATTAGAGAGCATTACTAATGCATATTTCTTGACTGATGGAATTGGATCCAACTTCATTAAGAGTCTTTTTAAAAAGGATATGAATTCATTGATTATATTCGATTGTGAAAAGATGCATTTAAGGAATGCAATTGAGATTTATTAAGCAACCAAAAAATAGATAGATTTGTAATTCTTTGGTACACCCAAGAAACCTCGTAATCCATTCTCAAAATGTAAAGGCCCAAAAGACATATTTAATCTCTATAGACATATCTAGAATCAATAAAAACTTATGCTTTCGAGAATGTGTCTTGTTGTGAGTTATAATGGAGAAGTCAGAATCTAAGGTACATTACCTGAATGTGGAGATTTGAAATATCATTTAGAAGAATAATCTGAAAACATTAGTCATATAGGATATCGCAAATATAACTATCTATTACCTTTTAGTGCTTATTAGAGTATTGTGACAGCATACAATTATGAAAAAGAAGGAGTGGCAATAGAATTTTTAAACTATAAAAAAATATATGCTTTATATGGTGTTTTCCCTCCCTCATAAAGATAGTATCAAGTCTTGTTTCATTCATATGTGCAGAAGTTAGTTAAAATGCATGATGTGTAATATTGATATTCATTATTTTATAGGACTCATACTTCTCTTTACAATGTAATCGATTTAGATTGCGGAACAGGAGTTTTAGGATTCATTGCAAATGATGTATTATTGAGAAGTTTTAAAGATAAAGAAATTAATATCTATTCATTAGACATCCTTGAAAATGCAGTTAAATCTGCCAAAATCAATGCATAATGTTTGGAATTTAAGAATTATACAACAGAACTAGGAGATATCACAGACATTGAAACTTTATAATATTAATTAACAGTTTATAAGTAAGGTATCATTTTTAATTTATAGATATCCTGCTAAATTTAATTTGATCATTGCTAATCCACCTTGGATTTAGGCATCTAAAATACGTATTGATGATTCAATTGAAAATACAGTTACAGATCCAGATGGTATAATGTTAAAGTCAGTCTTTGAATTTGCAAATAGATACTTGTAAATTGAATCATTAGATTCCACAAAAGGAAGATTGATTTTAATTTATAGTGATCTTTCTTAATTATTGGAATTGTAAGAGAAAGAAAAGGTTCAAGATTTATGTAGAGAATATAAAATGGCCATTACATATTACTCTGAATTACCATTTCATCTTAAAGATTCTTAAAATGTTGATCCTCTCTTACAATACAAACAAAACAGTAAAGTGTAGCTATTTGAGATTCGCAAGATGTGATATATCATATATATAAAATTGATTGCTATGCTATCAATAAGGTATAATAATTAAATTTATAATGTGTTTTTCAAGAAAATAAAGATAGAAATTTTATAAGTAATCATCTTTATATAATTAATTCTATGATGTTTAGAATTTTAATATTTAATTTTTATTAAGTAAATTATAATTTCCATTCTTTAATAGTTGTTAACAATTAAATTCTTAATTTTAAAGTAATATATATGAAGTAAAGTTCTATTAAAATAAAAATCTAAGAAGATACAAAGTCTTAAATAATATTTTCAATATTCAACTATACTGAGAAGCTATTCTATATTCTTTAAAGTAATGCCATTGAGATACATAAGGTTAGTAAAGATAGTTAAGATGAAAAAAGTAAATTAATAAGATTAAAATATTTATATTAACCAATCATATATATGAGGAGAAACTTGAAGGAGTATGTATATTCTTAGTTTACAAATAAACTTGTATAAAGTGTTCTAGTTTAATTCAAGCGAGAAGCATATTATTATAAGTAGTACATAACATTACATATAGAATAGTAAATGCATTAGTTACAAGAATATGAGAATTGAGTATTAATTAAGATTATATATTTGTATATATGAATATTAAAAATAATTAAATAGAATGAATCATATAAGTTTGGGTTGGTAACAAAACTTAATTTAAATACTTTCATAATATAACTGTAAGTATGATTAGATCAACAATTCAAACTAATAATTAGATTAGATCTTTTAATAGTTTATTAAAATTTACACTAAAAGACTGTATAATAAGGACTTTTAGTATACTTTGATTAGCTCAAAAATTTTGATAATTAGTCAAGAGAGAATTTAGTAAGAGTAGTTATTGCAAATTCAGGGTTTTACATTGGATTAGTTAAAGGAATAGAGGGAGCAATTGCTTTAGAGACTAGATTAAAGAGAATCAGAATTATTAAGGATAGAAAAATTTTTGTAGAGTAGTAATAAAAGAGAATCAAATTAAAATTAATTTGAAGATCTTTAGGATGGAATATTGATGTGCAAAGAGAAATGTGCATTTGTATAGGAAGAAAACATAGAGTTTAATAAGATGGCTCATTCTTTAAAATTGCAAAACGATTAATTAAAAAATCGTTATTCATAAGTAAACATATTGTTAATAGATGTGTAGGTTCGATAGATATATGATAACAATTTATCTGCTTTAAATGAGTTATAACAACATGGTTTGAATCTAAATTATCGAATGATGAAATAAATTAAAATAATCAAAGACTTAGGTCAATTAAATTAGAATGGAGTGAATTAGAACAGGAAATCCAAACTTGAAAACTTTGTTAGTAATTATTCATAATTGGAGGATACATGTATAACATAATTCAATTCATTTTGAGCACCTTGAAGATTTGTATAAGAATTTTTAAATATAAGAACAAAATATTGATTCTGAAGTGGCAGAAAGCATATCATCATTAATCTCTATTAAAAGAGAATTGGCATAAATTAATATGAAAGATTCTAGTTTGAATTCACCTAGATAATAGGATCTATAAAAAATTGATCCTATTATGACATCCGGAACATTTAGATTTAAGACACATCATAATTTGGGAGAAAAATTGATTCGACAGAGATAGATTTCATAATAGGATTAAGATTTAAGGGCATTTTCTGAATTAAATGAAGATGATGAAGTTAAATAATCATCTTCTGATGAGGATGAAAAACAACCAGAATAGAGTTCCAATAAATAGCCATGGTATTTTAGATCAGCAGTTCCAATTATTAGTGGTAAGAACTCAGAAAAGAAATGGGAAACTTATAGTGAGAAAAAGAAACATCTTAAAAATAAACATTCTTTTGCATCCATATCATCTGATTCAAGTCTCAATAGAATGGGTGTGATGACATTGAAAGAAGAATTTCAAAGCATTTATCAACAATAATAATTAGATGAAGACATCAAAGAAAAGGATACTGAAATGAATGATAGCGATGAAATCCCTTAATTAATTTAATAAAAATCAATACTTGAAGATTCTACCATTATTATCAATAGAAAATCACAATAATTAACTAAATCAAAAGTCTAAATTCAAACTGAAGAACCTATCAAATCTGACACCTACAAAAATTTAAAGATAGCAGGTGCTTTATTAGCTACTTGTGGAATTGCAGGATGGCTATATAAAAAGTATTTTTGATTTTATATTTGAATAATAATTAACACAAACAATCACTCATCTTTATTTCTATCTAAAAAGCTTTTATTGTCATATGATATTTTCGCAAAAATTGATTTTTTAGATGTAAATAAATGAGTCAGAAGTAAAATAGCAGCAGTCCTCAAAGATATTGTTCCTATTTCCATTACTTTATGTCTAAGATATCTTGCAACAACCTATATGATTATTTTAATAATAATACCAAATTGACTGTTTGAAGAACTGGAAAACTGATAAAATAGAATCCACCATAGATTCCAAGCATCAATATAAATTATTAGACAGCTCCATTACTCTTTTTATATGTATTAGACAATCCATTGATAAAGTAACTGAATTCTCCAATAAATATAAATGATGCTAACCAACCTACCCATCCTTCATATGAGTGATCCTTATAATAAGCATCATAATCGATGAAACCAACTCCTACTATAGTCAATTAAAAGAATGCTATTAATAGTGATAAGGGTAGAAATATTTCAAAATTATCGAATTTAGTAAAATTAATTTACCAACCCCAAGACAACATGACTAATATCATGGTTAAAGAGATTTGAGATGCAACCTGCATTAAATATTAAAATTTACCTACACAATAACTGATATCACATGTAGGACAAAGACACCTTGCCCATTATAACTGTAAACCCATAAGTGCAATAAATTTACACTATAGGAAATGGTTTCAAGAAAAAGAGTGATGACCAAGAGAAATAATGCTAAACTGAATTCCTCATACTTTTCATGTCTTTATACTATGTAATAGCCATTATAAATTAGCATTATAATGTCAACCAAAACTACCACAATCATGAAGTATTAAATTCCAAACTGTTCAACTGAAAATTCTGTCTTACCAACATTCTTTATGTGAATATCCACTTCAAATTTAAGTTTTCTAAACTATTCTTCTTTGAATTCATCCCTTAATCTTCGATGACAATCAGATATGGCATAATACCACATATGAGCTCTTAATTTTGCTTTTATATTCCCTGTGTAAACTTAAGAATATTCTCCATTTCCAGGTACTTAGATAGTCTCTTTTCTCCTAGATAAGGATGCTCTCTAATATATTTAGAATTAATTGTAATTACATCACATTCTTGCTTTTCCAATGCTTCAGGCCATTCTTCATCCAAATATAACTCAAAAAGAATAGGAAATTTACGTTCTCTCAATTCTTCTGATTCTAATCCAACAAGTCTGAATTTGATATGATAAGTGACATCTCCAACTTCAGCTCCAAATTTTGTCAAGTATTCCCAATCAGAAAGCTATCTTATACGAAAATTTTTTTGAATTCTCTTTGCTTCACTTACCCATAAGAATATTTACAATAGTATCAAGAATTTATACATTTGAATAATTTATTTATATAAGTCACGCTAATCTGTTTAAAATTTACACCAATTAATCCTTATTTTCATATAATATAGAGTGTCCACCCTCAATGTATTAAACTGTACGTTTATTCATTTATATCTTCTTTGATAATGCTACATTATTCACATCCAGAGTCTCATCCTATAAGAATGTTTACAATAAATCAGCTTCAGAAATATTGACCAAACAATTCTTTAAAGAATGATATACCTAAACAGTAAGAATCTGTTTTTGAAATCTCTCCATAAATGAAGGACTTTATAACAAACCTAAAATTATAATATAATATACCCTCTAAAATAATTTGTCTGCCTAATTAATTTATTGGATTCTATTGCAAAACACAAGAAATTAAATCTTCAGAAATTGCCTAAGTATTCATTATTGTATTAGTATATTCAAAAGCTAGTTCTGGCATATCGATAGGTTGAGATTCAAATATCTTAATCGACTGAGCAAAAAAGCTTCTTAATTAAGGATAAATAGATGTGTATGAATTAACAAAAGCAATCTAACTGAATTAAATAGTATTTTGACATTGTACAACTAATTAGATTTTGAATAATTTCTTACTAAATGCTTATGCATGAAACCCTCCAGAGCCTACTCCCAAAATCTTTAATGTATCAGTTTGTAAGTCTATTTTGCCCTTGATGGATAATTCATATAATATTTAATCTAAGATGCCTGCTATATAGATATTTGTATATGCTTGTTTCTTATTAAATAAAGTATAGGCTTATCCAGGAGTATTTAATAGAAGTACCTTCTTATTTTAAGCTTCGTTGATCAAATCCACTATGAGTGGATAATATCTAAGAAATAATTGATATAAATACTCAAAAAAGGATTCAAACATATCATGAAGTATGATTATCAAATCTATTCCTGATTGAGAACTCTTCTCCTTCTTCTTGGTTATATTACTTTCAAATAAAGCATATGGAACTGCAGTCTGAGAATCAACTACCAAATACTCCAATTATGTTATATCAAAACAAGGAGGTGGGTAATTCATCATTTAACAGACTTCTTCAATTTATAATGTTCTTAATTGATCATATTTCAAATCATACGATAATGCTTACATTGGAGTACTTAATTAAAATTGATATAATTTCCTTATGATATCAAAATTAACATGATAATAATAATGAGATGAAGTTGAAAGTAAGATTTGTTAAATACCTTCTTATATTTTCTCATTATAGTATTCCTTTTATATAGCTCTACATTCCTACTCTTTTTTAGAAGTCTTAGTTAACATTATCTTTATCTCCTCAGCTCTTCCTTGTAATTCCTTATTCTCCTATTGGTTTGTATCTATTCTTCTAACATTTGGTGCTTTTTATTCTGCAAGAAGATATATTAAATTATAAGATTCATTTCTAAATTCTTAAGATTGTTCCATCTGACTTGTCTTTTAAAATTACTCCAATTTTTAATAATTCAAATAACCCAATGTTAATCTATTGATTTCAATTTACTTGCAAATATCTCTAAACTTTTAAGGTGAAGCAGTTTTAGATGCTCTGGTTTCAGGTATAGAAGTAATGAGAAAATTTCTCTTTTATGTTGGAGCTCTAAATATTCTAAAAGATTTAGTTGATGTAGATGGTTTCATTTATAATTTTTCTTATCTTTTAAGTATGTTTTCTTCTCTTTTTCTACGTCTTTCAGCTTCTTCATCTATTTATAATGAAGGAGTCTTTTTTTCATTAATAAATTAGACTCCATTTTTAATATCTTTTTTTAGTTAAGATTCAAAATGTCTCTAAATCATTGAATAGATTATGAAACAATTTTTACATATTTTGACTGATTTATATAAATTGATTAATGCTTAAACATCTGAATTCTCTTTAATAAATGGATGTTGTTACTCATCTTTAATTTCAGGATGTTCTTCTGGATTGTAATTTTCTAAATGAATTTTATATTTCTTAAAAAGTTCTATGACTTCCTTATGATCATCTCTTGTACGAACTATTAATTACAATGAGATTTCATAAGGTAAATTTGTACTCATATTACTAACTGTTTATTTGGATTCTTTAAATACATTCTTATAGGTTTCTAATAGACCTTTCCTTAATTGTAAAGGTCCTCTTAAAAATAAAGATAGTAGAAATACTTGTTTTTTTCTATTAATTTATAATTGCAAAAATCCCCTTAACATCTTTCAAGTATTAAATGTTTGTATAGAGTTTTACTCAATTTCTTATCTTCCTCTACTATTTAATTAGGATACTTTTTAAATTCTTTTTTTGAATTCTTATCCAATCTAAACTATTTACATGCCATCATAAAATTATCAAATTAACCATTACTAGCAATTTCATCCCTCAACCCTTTTTGATATGGTGCTGTATATGAAATATCAATGTACCTCCATTTTAGATTTAAATAGAAATTTATTTGATACCAGCAAAATAAATCTAATCTCTATAATCAACAATAAACTTGGGAGTAAATTTACGTATTTTGACTTTAAATACTTTTTCAAGATAGAATGCTATCTTTTTTGTCTCCTTTAAAAATAGCAAAAATAATTATATACTTCTTAAAAGCGTTAATTTAGTGTAGAATTACAATATTTAAACATGGTTTATACTTTCTAAACTTCTTATTATCTAACTGGTATTTAACCACTACTTTGGACTGGCATCAAAAGTGTTTAAAAAGGATTGCTGGATTTAGCAGTTGTACTTTTGTTCACTCTTTTGATTGTAAGAGTCTTCTTGAAAAACTTGAAAGTGATTGGAATGAAATCAACATCATAATGGTACTCAACATAGAAGACTTCATCTGCAAACTATTAATCTAGCTACTTTGATTTTCAATGTACTATTGCATGTATGCCAAAGATGAAAGATCTTTGCCTTCAACAAAAAATTGCAATAACTCTTATCGATTCATAGGTATCCCTTCATTTCTTTTCATCTATAAAAATGCAATCGGAGTTTCCTTCAATATTATATAAAAGAAAATTGTACCTCTTTGAATTGAGGACACTATTTTGCTTGGTCAAACAATTGACTAAGAGTGTCTATCTTGATGTCCTTTGGGAATTTAATACCAAGCAAAGCCTTTGCTATTTCGAGGTTAGAAAGTTTATCAGAATTCTTTTTCATTACTACTTAACTATTTTTGGGATTGAAGAGCCAAACCTTTGGCATAAGTTTATCGAAGATGATGGTCTATGGTATAAGACATGGCAACTTATTGTTCTTTTTAGTACACATTTCATAGAAACCCCATTAAGAAGTTAATTCTAATTGATCTTCCATAATTATTTTAATAAATCAATATCCAAGCAACATTATGACCAAGAATATTGAATACATGATCGTCTGGTAATTAGATACTCCTGGATTTGAACCAATACCGATATTTGAAGGGATATAAGCTGCCTAAGAAATAATAATATAATTATTATACTCCTGCATAAGGTTATACAGATTATAGACATCTTTTTTCAAAGTTGTAAAATCCATATCTGCATATAGCACAACCATTTTGAGTGGCTGGGTATTATTGATTGTTTAATGTTGATGCAGTATATCCGTCAGCACAATTTGCACTACTTAAAGAAATACAACCTCCATTTGTAAGTACATATCCAGAATAACAAGAATTACAAACTTAACCTGGAGCAGAACATGTTAAACATTCAGGAGGACATTACAAACAATATGAATTTGTTGCTGTTCCTGTATTAATGCTAGATAAGAAATATCCATCTAAACACACTTAACAAGTGTTAGGACTTTGAGCATTACAAGTAGCACAATTAGTAACTCCACATTATGTGCATCCACTTCCAGTTACATAATAAGTTGTTGCACATTTAGAACATGTTGGACCTGCTGAACATTAAATACAATTGACATCACATGCAGTACATGTTGTAGTAGTACCACTTGAGAAGAAATAGTTGACTGCACAAGCACTACAAGCTATTGTGCCGCTTGGTGATCCACTACAAGCGGTACAACCTTATGGCAATGAAGTAGTTAGACCTGCATTACAAGCCTGACACAAAGAGTTGTTAAACAATTAAGTTTATGTAGTACAAGTTGCACATGTATATTGATTGGCACTAGTTGCTACAATGGTGACACATTATAGTGCTTGATTTGATGGTACACAAACAACTTGTGCTTAACCAGTACCTTATGCAGGTAATGTATATAAATAATATCCATCTTAGCATTGTGTTGGGACAACACCAGTAAGAGATGAGTTTTCAACTGGACCTTAACATCTCAAGAATGAATCTGAGGCTTAGGTACATAGTTAACAAGTAACGATTCCATTTGCATCTTTGATACCATAATATCTAAGATTATATATTAATAAAATTATACGTATCCCAACAAGTAGTACATGAGGTTGATGGGGAAGCTGTTTATTATCCAGAAGGAACAGTGCAACTATCACAATTTCCACATTTATAGCATATACCTGTTTAACTTGAATCTAAAGCATATCCAGCTACACAAGAAGAACACTTTGGATTTGTGGCAGTAGTTGTTAATGATGTATTGATGGATGCACACAAATTAAGAGGATAACATAAGTTATCGGTATATTTATAGTATAAAGCATAACAATCAGTACAAACAGTTGATGAAGTACATGATGAGCATCCATTTGGACATTTATTACAAGATAAAATAACACTATTAGTTGTATCTTTAGAAGGATAATAACCAGATATGCATTAAGTACAAGTAGAACCTTGACAAGCAGAACAAAATCCACTTTAGAGACAACTTACACAAGAACCTGCAAATTATGCATTTGAGGATGTTAACTGAGTACTACTAATTGATTATTACCAATAGTATCCATCATTACATTATGAACAAGTATAACTAAAATATATATATATATAATTACGCTGAATTACAAGATTTACAATTGGCCATTGTTTAAGAACATGCACTGCAAAAGGATTCTCCAGGGAATGTATAATATGTTTACCAGGTATTTAGCCAAGCTTATTAATTGGATGTGTTTTAACTTGTTGATGTAAATTTCAAGTCCCAATTTATATAATATCCTGTTGAACAAGTTGTGCATACTGCATTATCATCCCATGATGAGCAATATCTATTATTGATACATACACCTGCTTTAAGTGTATAATCAGAAGTGCATGCTGTGCAAACATAAGCATCTGAATTCGAATTTAAACCATAAGCTGTACATCCAACTGGATTTGGAACACAAACACTTAAAATAATGATTGCTGCATTACCCATTTATTAATGTATAATTAGATGAACATATCAAAGAAGTTGCCCCATAATAGGCACTACAAGTGTAATAGCCATGTGCAATGATTTTACAAGGCATACATGCTTAATTGTTCCAATAATACCCTTTAATCATCATAATATAGAATACCATTGTTGCATAATGAATTTGTCCTGGTTGATTATATGATTGTAGTTGCTCCAATTGTAACACAACCTAATCCACTTTGTGGGCATGTGACTATTACTGCTCCTTTTACAACTAAAAGTAATGCTATACAGAAGAGAACTCTCATTTTAATTTATTAATAAATTAAGATTTTTACATTCAACCTCGTATAAATATCTGTTAATTATAATGAACACAGTTTCTAACAATTAGCGGCTTCAAAATCTTCAAAATTTGCATTCTACTCAGAAGAAAGCTTTCCAATATTCACATTCCCCAAAACCTTCAGAAATCAACTAATTACTTCATTGTTCATCACCAGTCCCCTACTTTCATATCTAATAATATGATGTGGGTTAATTGACAGACCGTATTGTCAGAGAAATGGATAAACATACCTCATTTAATTAAAATGAAAATCCCCTTGAAATCTAACCTTACTAATACTCTCATGCCAATCAGCCTACCTTTATATCATAATTAACTCATATTGATAAAAAGCTCAAATAGCTTAAATATGCCAAAGATCATGATCACAATATTTTTGTAGCAATCTTAACAAAAATGAAACTCTATTGTCTTGATAATTCCACAATATGCTTTGATTTTTATAGATGCACCGATCTTATTCTACTCAAATATATGATTTATCTATTGATCTTAGAATTAAACCAAGAAATACCAAATAATAAGTAAGAATCAATACCAGATTAGTCTTAGCAATTTCAAAGTATGGTTAAGGATATCGTCATAATCATTTATGAAATCATAGAAAAAATCAAATCTAAATAGCATATTAATTCTTAAATGGACACCTTAAATAATCAATTGACCAAAATTTAAAATTCCTTTAAACCTTAACTTAATAGTTCTGTGAAAACTATAAAGAAATAATCACATCATCGTGGATTCGGTAGTTGTAATTTAGAAAATAATAACACAACAATTCATTAAAATAAACTTACTACTGAAATTAGCACTAATTCTAAGCATTAATTAAATGATGGATAATAAAAGATCATCAAATATCAAATTGATGAATTAGAATAAAAAGTTAAGCATATTAACTCATTAAATGACTAAATTTTGAAATTATAAAATAATAATAAATAATAAATTCTTTCAATTTCAGAGCTAAATGTTTATACAGAATCTATCAAGTCTTAATTGTAATCTAAAACTGATGAAGTATGCTAATTAATATTGATTTTATAGCTAGAGTAATTAAAAATGTCATATGAACTTTTAAAATCAAATAGCCAACTTTGTATGGAAGAAAAGGAGCAATATTTTAACCTTTATCATGATTATGAATTGGAAAATATAAAACTCAAATAAAATCTTGAAAAATATCAAGTAGTTTATAAATTTATATCATCTAGACTGCTCATGAATAAATAAAAACACAATTTGATTAATATTAAAATGAAACTTATTTATCCTATCAACAATAATGTACCTCACTCTAATAAACCAAAGATAATGAGATAAAATAATTAAAAATTGAATTAAATGAAAAATCTACTATCATAGTATAAATGTTTATAACTCTTTATAGAATTAATTATTAGAAGATGCCCTATTTTTTGGGAAACATTACAAATAAATTATTGAGAGAATAGTAACTATTTAAAAAGAGGACTTTGGAAAGGAAATGTAGCAATTACAAAAGGAAATATTATACTTATAAAACATTGTGAATGTCAAGTTTAATGCAATATCGTGTTATTCAGATAACATCTTGTATGATTCAGGCCAAGAATTTCTATTACAGAGTTAATTATCTAATAAATTAGTAAATAAAACCTCATCTTCCAAAAGTGGAAATCATTAATAAAGTAGGTCTTCTGATTTCCTTAATGCTTATAAAAACTAGTTTGAATTGATGCATATGCTTTTAGCATAATGTTAGGTACTTGAAGACTTTTTATCATGATTATAGAATATATTTAATAAGACATGATCTAAGAGATTATATTTAAGAATCTTTTTATAAAATTTAATATCATTATTTGATGTCATTTTATTGATAAATATATTGTAATAATCACTTCTTTAATTAATTAAAATAATGAAATATTGCATATTATTGTTTTATCTTGCATTTGTTGCATCATCATTCAAAGTGAATAGAGATGATCAATTCATTGTCGATTCTGATGGTTTAAGACGAGTATTTCATGGGTAAACCTTATAATCATACCTAGAGTAAATGTTGTTTACAAGCTACCTCCATTTTATCCTCCAATATCAGAAGGATTTGATTCCAATGATTCATTATCCGATTTTGATTTGGATAACTTAGTGTCTTGGGGATTGACTTTCATAAGATTACATGTAGCATGGGAGGGAGTTGAACCAGTTAGAGGATAATACAATTATACATATTTAGAAGAGATTGATAAAATTGTAAAAAGATGTGAGGCTAAAGGAGTAACAGTATTACTAGACTCACATTAAGATGTATTAAATAGATTCTTTTGTGGAAATGGATTCCCTGATTGGACAATTGCCAAAACTAAGTCCAAAGCATTTAGATTCCCATATCCTTATATTTTCTCCAAGATTCACACAGATGACGAAGGAGTCCCTATTATTGAAGATTGTTTAAAGAAAAAGTTTGCCCTTTATTATATAACAGCTGAAGCTTCTAAAACATTTTAAAATCTCTTTGACAATAAAGAAGGAATAGCTGATTCATTTGCTGAATATTGGGGTGTTGTTGCTAATTACTTTAAAGATCATAAAAATGTCATTGGATATGAAATTATCAATGAACCTGTTCAAGGGTCAATATATCATAGTATTAGAGAATTCCTATTCCCAAACTATGGTAATAATCATAATCTGTTGCCTCTCTACAGAAAAGTTCATAAAGAAATCAGAAAGTATGACAATTAGAAAATCATATTCTTTGAACCTGGAACTACTGATCTTATAGGTGCTGGATTTAAAGATACTCCAGGAGGTGAAGAATATAGAGATAGAGAAGTGTACAGTTATCATATATATTGTTTTAATGTTGATGATTACAGTATTCCAAAAAATGAATAAGTATGCAATTATATGGATTCATTCTTCTTTGCCACCAAAGAAGGTGTGGCTAAGAATTTAGGAGTTGGTAAATTTATGACTGAATTTGGAGCTATTCTTGATACTCCTAAAGGCAATAAAGAATTAGATTACTTATTAGATTTAATGGAATCAAGATTTACTTCTTGGGCTTATTGGGAATTTAAGTATTATGCTGATATCACAACATAAGCTCATCCTGGATAAATAGAATCCTTCTATGATGAGTTTGGATAATTATATACAAATAAAGTAAAGACTCTTAGTAGGCCATATGTGACAAAGATTTGTGGTGTTCCCAACAGTTCTAATTTCAATAGAGTAGATGATGATTCTTATTTCTTGTAATTAGATTGGAGTGCCAGTAATAAATGTAATGGTTAATATACAGAGGTTTTCTTATCTAGAGAATACTATTTTGAAGAAATTCATTATCATTTTACGTATATTCTTATTTCTATTAATAGAAAATGTCCTGGATGTACTTTGAAAGCTATAAGTAAATCCTACTATGTGGTTGTATTACCTTAAGATTTCAAAGATAGAACAACAATCTCTTTGATCGTGAGCAATTCGGAATGAAAACAAATTAAATTATTTCATCAAAATATTTGTCATTCTCTTTCAATAATCCTTCAAATTTATTTGTAAATGATGGATTACCATGAATATTATAAGGTATAATCAGATTCTACAATGAGATTATTTGATAGGGATCAAATTATTGTAAAAATAGGATATATCTTATTACGACAAGCATGAATAATTGTTATTGATAAATAAATAAATAATTATTTAAAACAAATGATGAATCACCAAGATTAAGCATCATTTGATGATAGTCGTTTGTAATAGGAAATGAAGTAAACTGCTTAATTTTTTAATCCTCAATTAAGCTCATTAGGATAATCCATTAAATTTTAATAAAAACAAATATAAAGAGTGCCCTTCAAATCACCTAAAGAATAAGCATTCAAGCTTAGTTCAGAAGGCAAAAAGAATTTATAACCTCAAATAAATAGTGAAAAGAGACCATCTCAAACATTGAAAAAAGTCACACTGACTAAATCTACTAAATAGTTTGCATAAAATAATCATATTACTCCTGTCATGCATAAATTTGGGTATGGAATGATTAATAAATAGCTCTCCTCCTAAATTAATTAAAGTTCCTTCAGTTAAACCATTTTCACCACCTTAACCTAAAACAAATAATGAATAAATTAATATAGTCTAGAATAATTCTGTTGCACCTGGGTTCTAAAGAAATGCAAACATCAAATTTGGTCAACCTCTCAAAATTTCAGACAATGAATTTAACATCAGCATGGCTGATTTATAACCTGTTCGAAAACACATCCCTTTCAAACAACCTGAAGACTTTATTAAACCTGAGTATCCATCTTATCAAAAATCGCTATTAGATAGCAGACAATCTCAATATAATAGTGAATAAATGCAAAAATCTAATTCAACTGCATTTTTACCCCGAATTAATTAAACAAAAAAAATTTACAATAATCAACTCATTGGGTATGGTTCAATAGGACAATAATCCCAATAGGAGACAGCTTTAAGAACAAATTCCTCGAAATAGACTATCACACCTGTCAATGAATTTATTAATTTCAATCTACCAAATGATGATGTGGCAAGAAAGTCAAGAACTGCATAAGAACATTTAAGAGACTCTCAAGAATCTCAAAATAAAATATAATAAGCATACAAACTAATGAATATAGATAAGCCAGATCAATTTAATCAGTTACCATAAATATAATCCCCTCAAGCAAGTACTAAATAATAATTTGCATTTCAATCAACAGGAGGTTCATAGAAACCAAAGAATTTTCTGTAAAGAACTCCTTAAACAAAGATAATTAGTCGATTATTTTCATCAAAATCTGACAATAATTAAGTTATTTGATAATTTTGCTATATTTAAATATAATAATTATGTATTACCTCGATTTCAATTGCATGAATACTAAGTGATTTTATAATATATTTAAACAATTATTTTTAATATATATTAAATCACATGGGAAAAATGTTTTCATAATAAGGAAATTAATCCCAAAATTAAATTCTCATAAAGGTGTTGCTCTAATATTTTGTAATATATTATCATTAAACAAAGAGAAATTTATTTTATTTTTGATGATTATTATTATTAAACATAACAATAATTTAAAAGACACATTTGATATTTTTCATTAGAAAGCATTTAACAGACATAGTTTTCAAAGTCCAGAAATATATTTGCTTAAATTACTTAAAATAAAAAATTGATGAATATTTTTTAAATATAAATTTAGTTTTTTTCTTAAATCAGTAAGCTTGAATTATTGTTTTTATTAAAATCAGAATTAAAATTCTTATATACAACTCTAAGGAGACTATGTAAAGTTATAAAAATTATGTGAATTTATATACAAATAATAATAAGACATATAAAGTGAGAATAAACGTTATAGAGTTAATAATAAGGATGATAGTTTATGTGAGATTTTTCTTAAATTAAAGAGTTTAAAGGATAAATTGATGGTTGAAAGCTTAAGGTTGATGGTAAATAGGGGTTTTAAATGATCTTTTGAGTTTTAAAAATAATTTTTTTATATTAATGAACTCTAATAAAGCAATTTCAGAGACTACTAGCGATTGTCTTAGTTTAAAATTGAATACATCAATTTTAAAATAAGAGTCGAACTAGTATTTTTATTAAATATTATTAGTACTAATCTGCCTGGATCTAGTAGCAAAGCTTCTTCTAGTACGATTCAAAAGAAAGCTCATAGGTATTGTTTATTTATTAGATAGTGATTTTTAGCCTATGTAATAAACATTGGGATAAGGCTCTTTTGGTTGGGTTACTTTAGTAAAGGAGATTTAGACTGGAAGATTATTTGCAATGAAAGCAGTATTGTTGAATGTTTGATGTGATAGATGAAGAAGGCAGAATTATTTAAGTATTGCACAATTGATAATTTGAAGAGGGAGATAAAAATTTAACGTAAATTGAATCACCCTAATATTATTAAATTGGATAGTTATTTTGAAGATAAGGTAATAAAGAATCTAAAATTAAAAGACTAATGTTTATCTGATTTTGGAATATGCAGAAGGAGGTTCTCTATTTAAAAAAATAAAAAAGCAACGTCGTCTTTCTGAGGAAGAAGCCTTTCATTATCTTTATTAGACTTGTTTGGGGATTGAGTACTTACATAAGATGAAGATAATTCATAGGGATATAAAGGTAAGAATTATGATTCTAAATATATATATAGCCAGAAAATCTTTTATTGGATACAAAGGGTAATATAAAGATATGTGATTTTGGTTGGTCTACTGAAATGGATAATTTGAAAAAGGCATTTTGTGGAACTATTGAATATATGGCACCAGAGATGATAAAATCTCAGAGTACAAATAAAAAATTAGATATTTGGTGTTTGGGTGTCTTGTTATATGAGATGGTTTAAGGTAAGCCTCCTTTTACAGGAAGAAATGATTAGGAAAAATGTGTAGCAATTCTTTCAGGATAGTAATTGAAATATGAGGAATCTGTTAGTGAAGATTGCAAATCATTGATTGCCATGATTTTACAATCAAATCCATTTAATAGACCTTCGATTTAAGGTATTTTCAATCATAAATGGATGTTATCTAAGTAAAAGTAATAATCTAATAATGATCAATTAAATTCTAGAAGCATTTCTATGTTGATTGATGAATTTAGTCATTCTCCTTTGAAATCTTGTTAAACTGTTGTTTCTGAAAAGAAAACTAATAATAAGGAATGGGAAGAGATGAAACAAAGATCATAACATTTTGTGTTTCATCAACCTTAATCCTTAGATGAAGAACCAGAATAAACTTTCTTAAGAAGAGTCTTGATTTCTCTTGGTTGTATTAATCGTTGAGATTATATATTTTAATTCATCTAGATTTCTATATAAGAAATAATATTAATAATGATATAGGATAGATTCTTCTTAGAACTAAATTAATAGGGAGAAATTTAAGGTAGTCATGATAAAGCTATTTATGCACGCCAACATTAGATAGTAAGAATCTTTGTTCGCAATCGTAAATAAGGCTATCATCCATACTTGATTATGTAAAGAGGGCACAAATATGTACATGAGATGGATAATTTAACTTTGAAATAAATTTAACAACATCTTGATGTTAAAGCATTTAGTCTTGATTCATCTGGTGATTGGAAGGTGGATGTTGAGTTTGCATAGACAGGTGCAGCTTATTTGAGATTATGTT
This sequence comes from Paramecium biaurelia, assembly GCA_000733385.1. Lineage (NCBI taxonomy): Eukaryota > Ciliophora > Oligohymenophorea > Peniculida > Parameciidae > Paramecium > Paramecium biaurelia. The sequence continues at coordinate 108,355 of JPFL01000057.1, forward strand.
GGTTTTTTGAATAAGATAAACCTGTAGTATTGGGAGTTGAGAATCATATTATAGTTTAGCCTGATGCTGTACAGAAACTCTAAGAAATGACTATATAAACATTACTACCATACTGTTTGGGTAAATTTGAAGATTATGAAAAGTAAATTCGTTCTCAAATCAATTTGGGTTATGAAGCTTTTCATTTTCCTCCTATTTAATAATTGGGTCAATCACCCAGTTTATATGCAATAGCTGATTAATAAAAATTGAATACTGATATTTTTGGAGATCACACTTATGATGATTTAAAATAACTATTTGATAAATTTCCAAATACATACTTTTTTATAGATATCTTATTAAATCATACAGCTTTTGATTCAAATTGGTTAGTGAAACCAGAATTTGAGAATTCAACATATAATGTTAAGAATTCGCCTCATTTGGAAGCAGCAATAAGATTAGATTGTGCAATAGCAGAATTTAGTAATAAATTAGGTTCAGGATTGTTGACTCAATATCCAAGAAATACTATTTATAATGAGAATGATCTTAATTAAGTAATGGATATATTGGAACATGAGTATATAAGAAAATTGAATATTCATGGATATTTTTAATTTAATATAAAGGGTGTGATAAATGAAATATAAAGTAGATGCAATAAGATAGTGTAAAATAAGAGTGAATAATTGGAAGAGAATTAAAATATCTTTATAAAGAGTGCAAGTGAAATAATGTTGTAATTGATAAGTTAAGAGACAATCCTAAAAGGATATAAAGAATATGGAGTGTCTTTAAATTACGAGGTGATAGTTGAATTCCTAAAGTATTATTTTAAATAACAATGGTAGTAAAGATGAGAATTACAAGAAGGTGTCTTTAGAATATATTCAAGAGTTATTACAATATTATAATCATTAATATTGGAATGAAGCTGAGTCATACATTAGAGAAGCTGTGAATTCTACAAGAGGATAAATTACATGGTAGAAATTAACATTAAAGAAACCATATGTAGAAGTAAATGAAAAAGGAGATTCATTAATTCCCAGATACTTTACAAAGTTAAGTAATGGGATATATGTAGCAAATAATGGATGGATTTAAGGTTTTGATCCTTTGAATAATTTTGCAGAGAATTAAGAACATCATTATTTGAGAAGAACAATTGTAATATGGGGAGATTTAGTTAAACTAAGATATGGAAATTAGAAATAAGATAGTCCAGCATTGTGGAAATATATGAAGAAATATGTATAATAGATGGCTACTATATTTGCAGGATTGAGATTAGATAATGCTCATTCGACTCCAATGATTGTAGGGTAATATATTGAATAGATTTATAATTAGTGAATATATGATGAGAAAAGCAAGGAAGGCTAATCCAAATATCTTAGTGTTTGCTGAATTATTTACAGGATCCTAAGAGAAGGATTCAATATTTACAAAAACTATGGGAATTAATTGTTTAGTTAGAGAAACCCATAGATGTCATGATGCTGGAAATTTAAATAGAGAATTACATTATTATAGTGGAGATGGAAGAATGTCAATTGGATCTTTACCAAAATTACAAGAATAATTTGAATCAATTAATGAAACATTTACTATTTTACAACCTTAATATAGTCCTGCTTTGATTTATGAGTAATCCCATGATAATTAATCATTGCTCTCAACTCATGATTATAAACATCAATTACCAATAGCTGCCTTAATTTCATTTAGTAGTTGTATGGGTGGAACTGTAAGAGGATATGATTGTTTCTTACCAAATAAATTATCAGTGGTAGGTGAAAGAAGAATATATAATATTATTGCTCCCACTGAATAAGTAGTTATTGAAAGAAAATCAGAAATAGCATTTAGATATGATGGATTACCAGATTAATTTGTTGAAGTGTTTGGATCATGGGATAATTGGAAAATAGGTTTAGTATTGATTGCCCATAAAAATATTTATACTACAACTTTTATCCTAAATGAAGGATAATATGAATATAAATATAAAGTCAATTCTAATTGGGTTGACTAGATCAATAGGAAATTAATTATAGAACCTAATCCAATGAAATTACATACAACAATGGAATTACTTAGACTCAAATTACAAAAGATAAAAAAAGAACTTAATCAATAATTCCCTTACATCTTTTGTTAACATTAAGGTAACACTATTCAAACGATTACCAGAGAAACTCAAGATAAATGCAGATCCAAAATTTTAATCACTGTTCCTTCATTTGGAGTTCCAAATTAATTTAGTTCAATCAAATTACCAGGATAACTTATCAAAGTAGATGCTATATTCTATCATGACGATTTTATACAACATCCTGAATATAATAATCAAATAATAGAGGGATCACAAGTTAAAATTATATAACATCAAAATATAAGAGAATTTGCTGAAATCTAAAATAATGAATTAAAATTCATTAAATTACCTTCTTCATTTACTGCTATTATAGAATGCTAAATTGCACCTGAATAATAATAGAGTTTATAATAATTAGAAATTCTTTTAAATGATACTACTTAATAATCGCTATTTAATATATTGAATTCTTCATAATTAAATTACTTACTTTATATGTCTGAACCTGAAGAGAGAGATAAAAATAATAAAGGATTATATTTTATTCCAAATTATAGATAACTTATTTATGCTGGTTTTGCTGGTCCTCGTTCTGCTACTAGAGAAGCATAAACTAATAATAATTTGGCACATCCAATCTGTGAAAATTTGAGAAATGGAAATTGGTTATTAGATTATTTAAATGATAGGATTCAACATTAACTTGGATAATTCAAAATCTCTAAATTAATTAATACTATTACTCAATAACTTAAAAATATCCCACGTAATCATATTCCTTCTTATTTCTGTAAATTTGTTGATTATATATACAACTATTGTATGTTATCTATAGCAAACCTCTAAACATCATAATTTAAAAGAGAATTAAAATTAGCTTCATATCAATTCATTGCAGAATTACCTTCTTCAAAATAGATGTCAGCTGGATTACCACATTTTACTACTGGTTGGGCTAGATCATGGGGTAGAGACACCTTCATATCTTTTAAAGGAATCTATTTAGAAAATGGATTACTAGCTGAAGCAAAAGATGCTTTACTCACTTTTGGTTCTTGCTTAAGACATGGATTAATACCTAATTTATTAGATTCAACTAATAATCCAAGATATAATTGTAGAGATGCTTGTTGGTGGTACATTAAAGCAGTCAAAGATTATATTTAATATGCTGGAAAGACTGATATTCTTAATGAAGAAGTCTAAATGGTATTTCTTGATGATGATATAGATAAACATTATTAATTAAAATCATAAGGCATAATAATTAAGAAAACTATTGCAGAAATTATTTAAAAGATTTTTTAGAGTCATGCATCTGGAATTAAATATAGAGAATGGAGAGCAGGAAGTTAAATAGATAATTGTATGTAATCAGAAGGATTTAATATTTAATTAAGTTTAGATGAATAAACAGGTTTTATTATTGGTGGAAATTGGTTAAATTGTTTGACATGGATGGATAAAATGGGTTCATCAGATATTAATAGAGGCATTCCTGCTACAAGTAGAGATGGAGCACCTATTGAATTAACTGCTCTTCTCAAAGTTTGTTTAGATTTTGTTAGTTGTACTCAAAATCATTATCCTTATGATGGTGTTATTTGCCCTAATGGTAAGAAACTACTCTTTAAAGAATGGTCTCATTTCTTAATTATCAATTTTGAAAAGTATTATTACATTCCAAAATAACATGATCCAAATTACTAAGATTATCATATTGTTGAAAAACATGTTAGACATCGATAAATTTATAAAGATCTTGTTAAGTCTTCTAAACCTAGAAATGAATATTAATTAAGATGCAATGCTAGTATTGCTATCGGATTAGCACCTGAATTATTTCATAAGGAAAAGGCAATGTTTCATCTAGCTGCAGTCGAATCATGTTTATTAAGAGAAAATTCAATAGGAGTCAAGACTCTTGATCCTGCTGCATCAGAATATATTCATTTTTATGATAATAGTGATTAATCACAAATTTTCAATGTTTCTCATGGATTCTCTTATCATAATGGACCAGAATGGGTATGGGTCTATGGATATTTTATAAAAGCATTATTAGCTATTCATGGTAAAGAACATATCAATAGACAATTATTTTATTCATATTTATCAAACCATAAAATTACTTTGCATTTAAATGAATGGTAATTATATTGATATTATATTTAGGTATTCCTTACCAGAAATGACCAATGGAAATGGAGAATACAATGTTTTTTCATGTAGAGCTTAAGCTTGGTCAATTGCATGCATTTTAGAAGCTATCAGTGAATATGAATGAATGTAAAATATTCCCAATAATATTATTAAAAAAAACCAATATGTTTCATATACATTAATCTATTTATACTATATTAATTTAAGCATTTAGTCATTTATTTTACAATTAAATGCACCAGAAATTTCCTTAAATGATATCTTAATCTATTTTATTTTTAACAAGTGATTTAAAATCTATTCTCATTTACTTTCTAACTAATTCTATATATAACCACTTCAAGAACTTAAAATATACAATTCTCATATATTTATATTACGAAAGAATAAAATTAATATACTAAAATCAATTAACTCAACTGTTCACTAACTTCAATATCAGTAAGTTCCAAAATCTTGAACAGATTTTATACTCTATCCAAAATGTTAAAATGTTTGAGATTATCGACTATTCAATAAACGAGTTAATGAAGAATTCATTAGTAAATTGCTACCACTCCAAAATTGTTCTAATTTCTTATTACTCTCAAGTCTTTTTGAATTCCAATATTGTTATTCTTTCTAACCTGGATCTGTTTTAGTCTAAATTCCAATCCCATGCAAGTATTTCACAATCCTTATTTCAATTACACTAATCTTCTAATCCATATATAAATCTATAGAATCATTCAATTCATCTTTTGGACATTCACTCTCTTATGTACTTTAAGCATTCAGCAACATTAAACATGAGTTAACATTATCCATCTAATTTTATTATTGAATTTTTAATTCTTCAAAATTAGCTATATATGATGAATTATTTAAAAACTACTTGTATGTGATCATTCAAATAAACAAAAATTACATAGCCCCTTTCCTAACCAAATCAACAACTTTGAAATAAATTTTATATGTATTAAATTTGAGAGTTAAAGAGATTAGTTCAGTTATAACAAAAGAACAGTAGTATGCTGAACTTAAGTAATAACTCTTTTTCTCTTGGTTAAATCTCTATTTTAACCATTCCCACTGATATTCATAAGTTTTAAGAAAAAATTTTTTATTAATATACCTTTCTCATTACTCAATATAAATATTTATTTTTAGATTTAATAAATAAATATTAAATATGCATTATATAAAGTATAACATCATATATATCTAGGAAATAATTGAAATTTCTAAATACCAAATTTCTATCATTTTTATTTTATTCTCCTCTATCTAACCATTATTTAATTTCATATTTATACTATATTATGTTTACTATGATTTCAGCATATATAATAATTAAAGAATATCAATTTTAATAACATTAATTATTTGATTACCTATGAATGAGATAGATTTCTAATTATTTTTTAATACCTAGTAAAGGATTATAAATAGAAAAAGTAATGTTAAATAATTTGTAAGAATTTATTATTTCTTATTACATATTCATTCCTCTTATTCTAAAATAACAAACTTATTATTCTTATTCTAATACTTTACTTGTATTTTTCCCAAGAACATATTAAATTATTCTTCCTTGTTTTTCTAACTTATATCCCTTAAGGTAGTAATAACCTAAGAAAATTTTGATGAATTTTCTTAATTTGTTATGTTATATATAATTTACTTTAACACTGTAAATTTTCCAAACTATGACATCTAGCCAAATCAAAAATATCTTTAATTATTTAAAAATTGAATGAAATTAATTAATTATCAAATTTATAAGTATGGATGTAGCAGCAATTCTTATATTGCAGCCCTTTAATTAGGATCTTTTTTCAAACATTTTTAAATAAAATCTATAAGATTTGAATCTTAATCCTATTTAAACTGTATAATTTCTCTACAAATTCTATCTTACTGTCTATTTCGATCAATATCTCTAAAAGGAACTGTTTCGTTGCATAACTCAAATAGTAAGATACCAATAGCCCATATGTCTACTCTTTCATCATACCCATAATAATAATTCTTATTTGCCTATGAAAGGACAATCTCTGGTGGCATATACTCAGGAGTACCACAAAAAGTCTTTCTTCTGCCTCTATAATTAGCAAAGCCAAAGTCTCCTATCTTAATTTTATCATCTGATGTTAAATAGATATTCTCTGGTTTCAAATCTCTATGCATAATACCCATTGAATGTAAATATTGGATTCCAACCAAAATTTGTTTAATTATTTTTTTTACATCTTCTTGAGAGAATTATTTTTAGTATAAATTTCCCTTTTCACAGTATTCAATTATTAGATAGACATAGTCATTGTCTTAAAAATTACCAAACATTTTAACTATATTTTAGTGTTATATTGATGATTAAATGTCTATTTCTTTTTAAACTTATTAAGTAATATTGTATTTTTGGATCAGTTTTTTGTCAATCATCTTTAAAGCATATAAAACACCTGCATTTCTAGTTGTACATATTGTTAATCATTACTTGACAAGCATTACTTTACTGAATTATCCTTTTCCAATCTAATGGCACAACTGAAAATTATAGTTCTACTATTTAGTTCTTTATTTGTAACTTGTATTTCTTCTTTATTCTTTTATATTATCCTCTTAGTTTTTGTAAATTAAAAGGTTTTCTTCATATTTAGGAGTTATCAATAATTAAGGAGGTAATCTTGATCTCGATTTATTTAACATGAAAATATATAAAATTTAATTAAAAATATATCGAATTTTCATATTTTTTTAGACATTCTATTATACCATTACTTTGAAGTTAAAAAGGTTCAGATCAATTGTAGTAAGAAAGGAAAGTTCAGTTTTAAAAACACAATTATTAAATTTTACTTTTAAAAATAGATAATAATTCCAAGTAAATGGAAAATTATCGAATAAAATACAAATTCTTTAAATTTTTTAATTATTAAAATTTATATTCATAACTTAATAACAAAACAAACATTTGGTGAAATTGTGCCCAAATAATACTTAAAATAATGAAATACAAAAGAAGAAGGGATGAGATAAGGATAACTTGATAAAACTAATATAAATATATATTTCAACAAAATTATACATTTATAAATACATCATGTTTTACATTTTTTAAACAGTATAAATATATCAATTAAACATTTGAGATTATTTTTGATTTACCTAGATTTCTATTTTATATGCAGCCTTGAAATTATTTAATATTATCATTAATATATATAAGGAAATGCAAAAAATTAAAGATAGGTTATCCCCTCAAAATGTTAGGACATCCAAGAAGCATTTTTCAATTTCAAAAGAAATCGCAAACAGAAAAGCTAGCATTCTAAACTAATTTTCAGAAGATGTCAAACATCGAATATAAGAAAGAAAACAATCAGTTTCATCTATTAAAAAGAAATAAAAAGTGAATGTCTCTATGAATAAGGGCTTATCTCACAGTTCATCATCCTTCTCTAGTGATTCAGGATCTGATAAAAAATCATAAAATTAATCTATAATGTTGAAGGATAATTTTGGAATTCTTTAATAAGGATAATCCTCTTTTTTTTAAGTTCAAGATAAATTGATGATACCTAATATGTCTTTCGAATAAGATTTGATTAATCCATTAGATATGTCAGATGGGATGGAAAGATCAGTTTTAAAAATCTAATTTTTAGATTTTGAACATAAATGGGGACTAATATAGGACATTAGTATTCAAAAATAAAATAATAGAGATTAATAAATTATTTCATAAAATAGTTAAGTTTTATCATCCTAGAAATCTTTAATAAGATCACAATCAAGTTAAATATTTTAATAAAAGTTGTAAATTAATGAAACCCAAAAAAATTAATAAAATCTTTCTGAGAGTGAAGATTAGGATTACACTGATAATTAATAGGAAGAATGTAAAATTAAAAGGAAATATAAGAAACTATCAGAAAGAAATCCTTTTGAAGATCCTTATTATGTGAAACTAATTGATTTACATGGATTCGAAAGGCTACAATATGAATTAGATGTAAATATTTCATTAATAATGAGGCTTATCGTGATGATAAATAATTTTTAAATTTAAGAAAACGTCTAGTATTTTATTCATTATTTATCCCAATTTTATGTAAGGAAATAGTTTAAAGTGTCTTTTTTAAAATCATTATGTCCTTTTTAATTCTATTTAATGTTACTTTATATATATACTCATAGACAAAGTAGGATTCATTATCAACTAAAAATATGGAGAAGGGAATAATGATATGCTTTTTAATAGAAATATGTTTAAGAATAATTGCATCAGGAATAATAGTACCAAAAGGAGCATTCTTTAGAAATTTTTAAGATATTATGGATTGTATTTTAGTAATTATTTATGTGTTAAATTTAACATATCCAGAATCATTTATAGTTGATGTATCACCTCTTAGAGTAATTACATTATTATTTTATTTGGGAGACATTTTTTCTGGATTAGGTGTAATGTTAAAAGCATTAAAATAATCATTCAGATTTTTATTGGAGGCTCTAATGATTGTTGGTCTTTTTTCATTGTTCTTTGCAATTTGTGGAGTATTTTTATTCTAAGGTTTATTTAATTATCGATGTCAATATGATAATGGTGATGAAACAGATGGTTGGATTTAATGTAATTAGAATTCATGTTTTGAATAAGGTATGTCATGTTAATATTCTTCATTCACTCCTAAACTTCCAACATCTTTTAATAATGTCATTTATTCTTATGGTTAAGTATTAAGAACAATTACAATGGATGATTGGAGTTGGGTTATGTTTTTCACTATGAGAATATATCACCCTTGGATTTGGCTTTATTATTTATTAATTATATTTGTTTGTGGGTTTTTTGGATTTAATTTAGTGATTGCAGTTATTAAGATTCATTATGCTGAGGCTACTGAGGAGAATGCTTAAGAGGAGGAAAGAAAAAAAATTGAATAGAAGATAAAGGAAAATCGAGAGATACCAGAAAGAGACATTGTTAATGTTTTTGATGTTGCATTTTTACGTTATAGAGATTTCTTTCCTGTTATTTAAAAGTATAGATAAGCATTACGAACTACTTATCGTAATATTAGATTTGAAGAAGTAAGTAATGAGAAAGAACCTAACAATAAAACAAGAATTTTGTCAGCTAAATAAAAGAAAAATGAAGAATAAATTGAAGATGTAACTAATTTTTAAATAATATTAGATTAATTGGATAAAAAGAATATGGATATCAATTTAGAATTTTACAATAAAGAATGTTTTGTTACCAAAGTTTTTGATATTATAAGAAAGATAGAAAAGAATTCATATAAAGAAATATACTGAGGATGAGATTGAATTATAGATTTTAGAAAGGTTAAAGTCATTTTAGTTTTCTCAGATGTAATCGTGTGTTAATAAACAAATATAATAAACATTTTCTAGTGAAGGAGATGTTTTACCAACTTTGAAGTATTAGATATATTAATTATTAGTTTACCTGATTGTGAGAAAAAAGAAATAGAAAAAGAAATTCTTAATATGAGATATGTAAAAATTCCTATTGTTTATCCAGATATCAAACAAAATAAAATTAAATAGATTTTAATAGATCATAAGTGTACTTCTAAATTTCCTGTTTTTAAAGTGAAACGTATTATTCTTAATGTTACAGAGGATGATGAAAATTAAACAAACAATTCAATAGAGTAACGTTAAGTAAATCAAAGGATGAGTATGAAATATTCTTCAAAACAAAAAGCTTCTTAAAATGATGAATAGGTTCCTTTTGTTATAAAAAGATAGGATCAATATTTTGTTTATATATAGGGATATTATTTAAATTATGAAGGAGTTTCATTAAAAATAAATGCTAAAATTTTAAAAAATAGAATAAATTAATCATCAAATGAATTTTAATATAGATTGTTGAGAAAGAAGGATATTTAATAAACTATAATTAATAAGAAAACTTGGTCTGGTAATGATGTATTAAAATTGAATGAAAAGAGATTATTTAATTTTAGAGATATACTTAAAAAATTAAATATAATTGATATCTAAATTTGGATGTTGGGTATGTAAGGAAAGATTGATACAATATAGAAGTATTCTTATATACTCATTACATCTTAAATTTGTCAATTATTTTTTGATTTTGTAATATTGATTAATTTTACATTTCTCTCTTTATAGGGAATAGCAAATTCAGTTACAATATCAGAAGAAGAGGATGTTTCAACATTATTTTTGTGTGTAGAGTTTATTTTGAGATTTATTGCATTTTCTTGGAAAGATATTGCAAATAGTCCAGATTAAGTTCTTTAATCTTGTATTGTAATCTTAAATTTCATAGAACTTACAATGAGTTCATTAATGACAAGTTTAAGTGAATAAAATTTACGTTTGATTAGAGGAACAAAATGTTTATTATTTTATAGAGTTTTAAAATATAATAAAATGGCAGTAGCAATTGGTCATATTGCTTAAAAAACATTTAAATAATACATATATTTAACATTTCTTATGTTTTTAGTAATATTTATTTATGCAATGATCGGAATGGAAATGTATGCAGGTGTATTTGATTAAACTGATGTACTTGGTTAATTACATTCATATGATGATATTTTAAAAGCATTTATGACAATTTTTAATATTATGACAAATGATGATTGGTATGGTGTATATGTAATAGGAGGAGATATTAATTATGTATTTGCAGTAATATACTCATATTCCATGGTTATAGTATTGAATTACATTACATATGGATTAGTATTGGCAATATTATTAGATGGATTTGGAGCAATAAATAAAGAAATGATGGAAGAAGAAGAATAAGTTGAAAAGGAAGAAGAAAAGAATAATGAATAACCAGAAGATTAAAATTCATAAATTACTGAAGAATAAGAAATTTAGGATTTCTAATAACATTTGAAACCATTAATCTAATAAGCAAATTAGAGTGATAATTAACCAAAGAAAACAAAATAAACACCAATTACAAATTTAATGAAATCAATAAGTATTAATTTATTAATATATAATTAGAATAAGTACATAAAGATATTTTAAATTAATTCCCTTAATTATATGAAGGTATTTAATGTTAATAATCATTATATATATTCTCTAAAGAGAATTACGTGAGAATATTATGTTGTTAAATAGTGACTACTAAATTTTTTAATTATTTTATGGATGTAGTATTGTATTTTTCAATAATTGTATTTGCTTTGAAGACTTATAATGATTATGAAGAGAATTCTGAAATTTACCCAGAGGTTTTATAATTTATAGCAAATATAGTATTTCTATTTGAAGTTGTCATTGGTAGCATAGCAAAAGGGATGTGGATGAATAAAGGATCATATATTACATATACATGGTAGATAATTGATGTTATTTACATTGTATCATATTTTTTTCACTTCCTCTCTACTGATGAAAAGAAACCTATTTTAAACTTTTTATTATATTTTGGTTATTTTAGAGTGATGAAACTAATGTATAGATTATCTTGGTTAGATAAATTGAGATTGGCATTAGGAAGATCATTAGCAGATATATGGAATGTATTGATAACAATGCTTTCAGTTTGGATAATATTTGGAGTATATGGAATTATATTGTATGAATAATAATTTGGATATTGTGAAGATAAAGTATAATTCAATGTGAATAAGAAAGAATGTTTAGAATAAAATAGAACTTGGATTAATTATAAACATAATTTTGATAATATTACTATTGCTATTCCAACTCTATTTGTAGTTTCAACATTTGATGGATGGGGTGAAATCTTGTAAATAGCAGAAAATAGTTAAAGTTCTGATTTTGGACCTATTGCATTTAATAGTTATATACCCACATATTTCTTTTTCCTTGTTTTTTGCTTTATTGGATCAATGTTTTTCCTAAGTTTATTTACAGGTGTTTTATTCTCAAATTTAAAAGCGAATCAAAATAAAATTGAAAGATCAGATCTAACTAAAGCTTAGGTTGAATTTATGGAGATTTCATAAATGATTATTAAAGATTTCCCCATATATTCATCACCTCCTACTTCAACAATAAGAAGATTTGCTTCCGATTTAACAAATAATTCTACAATTTAAAAAATAATGTTTTGTCTTTTATTGATAGATCTAATTGTGTTATTATTATTTTATTCTGAAATGGATGAAGTATTTTTCTAAATATTAAATAATACACATAATACTTTAATGTACTTTTATATATTGTGGAATATATTTCTCTTTTTAGCTTTAGGAGTTAATCGTTACTTTGATAATCATTGGAGAAGATTCTATTTCTTTTTAATTACTATTGCTATTATAGATATTATTGCAGATTATCAATCAAATTGGGCATTAATCTATTTTTAATCTACTCCAGCAGATGAAGGATATTAATTTTTGAGATTGTTCTTTGCACTTAGATGTTTAAGAATAATCTTGATATTTTAGGGTTTAATAAATCTCTAAAGATTAATGAGAGTAATGGTATTTGCTATGCCTTTTTTAGGTAAAATATTTTGTATACTCATTATTACTATGTTCATTTTTGCTCTTTTTGGATGTCAAATGTATGGTCAACTTGAAAAAGGTTAAGTGATGGATGATTAAATTAATTTTTAGAATATTGCATAAGCTATGTTAGCATTATTTAAATGTGCTTCAGGAGATGATTGGAGAACCATTATGACAGATACTATGTTTTATAATCCTTTTTGTGGAGAAGATGATAAATATTGTGGAAGTATATATAATCAAATGTACTTTTTCTTATTTATGTTACTATCTAATTATGTTCTCTTGAATTTATTTGTCTTAGGCTTAGTTGAACAATTTGAATAGTTTTTTATGTTATAAAATTCTATGATTCAAACTTATGTAGAAAATGTTGATAAAATTAAAACTATTTGGTGCAAATATTCATCTGAAACTTAAGGATAAGCAATGCATTATAAATTTCTTTGTCGATTCCTTTTAGATATAGGTAAACCATTAGGAGGAGGAAATGATGAAAATCTCTGGGATGTTGGTAAATTAGCATCATCCTTCAAAATTTAAGGGTATTAATCTATTATATTTTAGTGATCATTATGGATATATTCAATATAATTAATTAATGTATGAACTATTTCGAGTTTGTTATCATGAAGAGGTCTTTAAAAATGGACCTTTATCTTCTATAAAGAAAATCAAATAATTCAATAAAGAAATGCAATTAAGATTGATGTATTATAGAAGAAATAGGTATTTATAAAGAAGCAATATATCTCCTATTATACATCTTAAGGCCAATTTTAATATTTTACATGATTATTTAACTGTTCTCATTCTTTATAAGGCATGGGAAGCTTACTCTAAAAAACTTATTAAGAAAGTTTGTGCCAAAGAATAACATTTCACAGAAGGAGATCTCGATGAAAAAGATTCGTCAGAAGATTAAAAAGCTGCTAACAATAATTAGTATATTTTTATTCCTCTATTAATTTAGTTTGGATTAAGATTGCAATGAATTTTTGGATGAGTAAATAGAACAATAAATTGTTTCCAATGATAATCCTACTTAAGAAATTAAAAAACATTAAATAACAAATTGTTCGGAAGAATTATAATCTGAGAATATTCCAACCTACAGATGGTAGGAAGATCTATAAGTTGATTAAGTTTTGGAAAGTGCCATCATATCGCCAAATCAATCTTATAGAAAAATGAATTTATGAGTAAAATTTAAATCACTTTAATACTATTATTATTTAAAATCTTTTAATAAATATACAAAATGGTAATAGCAAATATCATTAAATAAGTTTGGCAAATTATAAAAATTATATACGATCTTCATGAGTTACATTTGATTTTACTTTTGTTAATGCCATTTCAAAATCTTTAAGATCAATAAATTCATTATCTATATTTCTATTTAATGCATTTAATCCTATAAATTATTTATTAATAAATTACCTGCTTCTCTACATATTTAACAAATTTCTGCACCAGTATAACCCATAGTTTTATCAATTAAAGTTTAAAGTCCTTATGTCACATCTTCATTAACTTTCATTTTTTTAAGATTTACTTCAAAAATAGCTTTTCTACCTTCTCTATCTGGAACATCAACAAAAACTAAATGATCAAATCTTCCAGGTCTAAGTAATGCTTTGTCAATTGAAGCTGGTCTGTTTGTTGCAGCAATAATTATTACATTTTTTAAAGATTCAAATCCATCTATTTCAGTAAGTAATTATATTAAAACTCTGTCTGAAACATCAGTACTTCCTTATCGTTATGGTGCAATAGCATCAATTTCATCAAAAAATAATACTGATGGTGCACAAATTCGAGCTTTTTTAAATATTTCTCTAACAGTTTTTTCACTATCCCCTACATACTTACTGAATATTTCAGGACCTTTTACTGCTATAAATGCTAAGTTGCATTAGGTACACAAAGCTCTAGCCAATAAAGTTTTTGAACAACCAGGAGGACCATAAAGTAGAATACCTTTAGAAGGTGTAATTCCTAATTTTGTAAATTATTCAGGATATTTTAATGGCCATTCAACTACTTTTTTAATTTCTTATTTGATATCTTCATATCCACCAATATCATTCCATTCTACTTTTGGAACATCTGCTAATAAATCTCTAATTCCACTTGGATTCAACTTTTATAATGACTATCTTAATTTAGTTTTATTATCTATTTATATATGTTTTAATAAATAGAATTCCCTAACTAAACATCTAATATCATTAACAGTAAAACCACTCATTTAATATGATATTTCTTTTAAAACTTCTTTTTCAATATCTATATTTTATTTAATAAATTCATTTATCATAATATCTACTCTTTTTTCATGATTTGGTTATTCAATAATAATTTCTTTTTCAAATCTTCCTGATCTTCTTAAATTGTCAGGAATATCTTTAATACTTGTGATAGTTGCAATAATAAGTGATTTTTTATTTTATATATTATCAAATATTTTAAATAATGATGGTTTTACATTTTGCATATTATCTTCACTTAAACTTGATAAATCATCAATCAAAATTAAATTATTTCTTTATTATGAAATCTCCAATAATTACTACAATTCTTTATTATTTGCATCTAAATGATTTATAGATATTAAAATTGGTTTATATTCCAAATATTTATCTCTTATCATCTAGAGAATAGATGTTTTCCCTGTTCCTGTTTAACCACTAATCAAAACACCTTTAATTAATGGTAAATTCATAAGACTAATTTCATTTGATTATTCACCTATATTCTATTCTATTATTTATTGAATTTCATTAAAAAGATTATCATAATACATCAATTATTATTATTACTCTATTTATGGTAGTTATTATGAATTTTCAATTTGTAATTTATCTTGTAATTTAAATTAAGTATTTTAATCAACACAAACTATTTCAGCAATTGGTGATACTTCTACAATATTTATAGACCATTTCTTTCCACATAATACATAATTTAAAGATTCTCCTTTCTTAATTGTCTAACCTATTGTTAATTCTTTCAAATAATTTAATATCATCTCAATCTTAATCTATTTAATTATATAAACTTTATACTGTATTATTATCTTTAAGAGCATCTATTTTATCAAATATAATTAATGTTGCAGGAATCACATTACCTTAATTCTTATTTTCCAATTTATCCTTAGGGTTTGATTTTTTCATTAATTAAAATTTCTTAAAACAAAATTATATTATATTTTATTAAATCATCCATCAAATACTTCTCCTACATCAATTGTCAATGTATTAAACAAAAGATTAGTTTCCTCCTCTTAATTTTTCTTTATTTTTTTTCTTAATCCATCAATCGCTGGTACACAATTACCTTTTCTATCATATGCAGTTGCTTTAGCCTTTGTCAATCTTCCATTAACAAAAGGAACATTAAAAATTAAAAATGGAAAACTCAACATTCCATAACAAATTTCAGTAAAATAAATCTATTTTTTATCATATTTTAAATTACAAAATCTCCTGAATTATCAAAATTAGGTCTAGTATTTTATGTCAAATACACTAACCAAAAAAGTCCAATACTTCCTCCTAATGCAAAAATATCCCAAATCATAAAGTACTTTAATCGTCCTCCTCTTTCAAAACATCCTTCCTTTATTTAAGGAGTGTCATCATATTGAAAAATTGGCTTTCCCTTTTATTTTGAACATGACAAAAGGAAAAAGGCAACCCAAATAAGAACTACTTGGATAATCTATCCAATAACTTCTGAAAAGACTTCAATACTAGCTCCTGGACCCTTTCTTGTACAATCCTCTTAGTAAGCAGTATCAACATATTTCATAGTTGTACAAGCATAAAGCATAAAATACCCTATCAAAGCTTTCATTACTCCTTAAGTTATAAAGAACATTCTATATTATTTTATACTTTTACGTTTTAAAACTTAAAATAAATTTCACCAACTAATATTCATCTTCTTTATCCATCATTATAAAATCCAAGACATAGAAATATTATGACACACCATAAAATGGAATTAGTGATGCCAAATACCAAAACCAATAAGATCTATATTGTTTAATGATCATATATATACATAGTTTTATATTATCTCCAAACACTTCTGTCAAAAGGATAATTTGCATAGAGATACCAATTCCTTATCCAAACAAATGGATATAAACAAGCAAGAGTCTATTTTCTCTCTTCTATTTCTGTGTAAGGATCTGCCAATTACAACATCAATTGATATTTAACTTCATCTACTATTTCTGGCCAAGTTGCATCCACAGTATCATCAACCTATTATATTAACTTCTCTAAAATACTAAATTCTTCACACATTAACACATATCAGGATCTTTTAGTCCTTCTTTCACTGTAGGTCGAAATTTCTCAATCACTATGATTACTGATGATAACACCTTTGATCTTGCCCATATATTTATTTAATGTGTGTACTACTTTAACATCAGTTTTAATCTATTCTTTTACAAATTTCAATTACTTATCATCTAATTAGTTAAAACCCTATTTGACATCAGCCTTTGCATTATCTACCGATTATATTAGCTTTTAAAGTCCTTTATTAGCTGCCATCTGTAATTCATCAGCCATACTACATAAACCAATAATAATTACCTACCCAAAGGATTCTTTACAGATAATGGTTCTTTATCCTTATCTTCCAAGGGTACAATTTTTCCATTTGTATTATTATTCTGATCTCTATTTGTTAGGTTATTGGCAAAGTTTTTTATAGCATCCATTAATAAGTTATATTTTAGTAATATATTATATAATAACTAAAATTTCCAAAATTTTTATATTTCAATATAATTATACATATAATTGATTAGTATATTAATTGTTTTTGTCTAAATTTATTAATTTACATTTTTAATAATAGGATAGCAATTTATAATATTATATTTATATATATCAATTTCAATTTGATTGGAATGATTAAGATGAACCTAAGAAACCAAAATATTTTGCTACATTTGCTCCAACATTCTTAAAAATGTTTTATTCAATTTGAGATGAATATTTGATATTTGTTAATATTTCAAATACCATATGTTCACAATTATATTTTGTTAAATCAAATTCTATTTTTTCATTTGACTTCTATAAAGCTTTTTCTAATATTTCTTATTTATCTCTTAATAAAAATACCAATTATAGTTCAGTTAAGACTGATGTGCCTTTCATAAATACAACAAACCTCTCTGGTTTGAAAAAGTGCCCATTTCTTGTTTAGTTCATATTATCAAATTATTCATTTGTGTAATGAAATACTAAATCACAACCCAAATAGAGAGCTGCATGTTAATAAATTGATCTATCTGAAAGAATTATGGACCCTACTTTAATTTTATTACTAAGAATTTAAGGATCACTCTCAGGATTTATATTATGATAGATCTTTTTCATAAAGTATTTATAAATAAGATCAGGATCCTTAAATATTATTGAGAGATCTTATAAAGGAAATCCTTTTAATCTCAATTCAAGTAATTGTATATTTTCAGTATCAATTACTGAATAAAACTTATTTTCTATTCCCAAAATTTCTAATGAATAAATCAATTAATTAAACTCATCATTCAATTTTTAAACTATTCTAAAAGTGCAATCTTTACACTAATAATATTAAACTTTCATTATTGAATCATCTAAAGGTTAATATTCTAAATTTAGATGTTCAAAATAATTCAATATTTACATTTTTTATTCCATAAATTATTCAAACTAATTATTATTCAATAAACAAATGAAGAGTTCTAATTATTGTTAATTTACTTCAATTTTATATTTTTATTAATTCACTATTAAAAAGTAATACAAATTCTTGTATTTTGAAATAACTAATTCTGTATCATTTTTATCATCTTTCTCTTTTGATTAATAAACAGAAGTCCTCAATAACCAATATTATATTATTATTAATTCATGTAACTAAGTTTTTACTATAAGTTGTTAAGTTTAAATTGCAATAAATGAGTCAAGTTTATTTTCATAACTTGAATAACATTCTTACATAGCCTTCTTAAAAAGAGCATTATTTGTCAAATCCTCTTCCAAATAACTATATTCTAATTTATTTTAATCTTTAATGTTTATGTTAGATAAATTATATTGATATTACCCTAAAAGACTTTTAATTTCATTTGAAATATTTAATAATGGAGTATTTTATTCAGAATATTTTTCTATTATCTTTTATTTCATTTCCTCATAAATAGTAAGTACTTTTTTTTCTGAATAATAATATTCATCCAATAATGTTTGAATTTACTAACTACGATAATGAACATTTAAATATTGACTCTATAACAAACTCATATTCTCATATGAATAGGTCTTATCAATTATTAGAATTTTGAGTTTATGAACCAAACAAAATAAATACTGTAAACCTACATAATAATGATTGAATTCTAAGATTTCAGATTTCTTGCATTAATTAAGTAGATTTATATTTTCGTTCATTGCTTCCTTTAACAATAACAATTAAGAATTTTAGTTTTCAATCATTCTCAGTTAGATAAGACTATTTAAATTATTTATTATAATGATTAAATTTCATATAATTATATATAGATATATATATTTATGGTAAAGATCAATATAGAATTAAGGAATATATTATTATGATGTTTAATATTATTATTAATCAATTCCTGATAAACACACTAATTGTTAAAAAATATAAAAAAAATATAATCTTACTTACTTAAATATTATATTCTTTATGAATATTCATTTGATCATTTATCAAAATATCACTTAACCTCCTCTATTCTTTATAAAATTCTTATTCATTTATATTATATTTAGTTATCTTCATTCTTTCTAAGATTTAATTCTATTCTCATTATAATTAAAGTATTATCTTATCAATTATCATTTTTATCTCATAATCTAACTGATTTTAAATATTTAATTTTAATAAATTAATAAAAAAAATGCTATTCAATAATCCAAATTTTTAAGAAGTTAACATAACAAATGATAGCATTCCAAGACCTTCAATTTAAGATATTGTTGATAAATATTCATTTAGATAATCAGAGAAAAAATAAGATGATAAAGAAAGAATCACATTTGGTTAATCATATAAAATGTAAAGAAAAACAGAAAATGAGAAAGATGAGAAATTAGTAATTAATGAATAGAATTTATCTAATGTACCAAAAATTCATTTATATTATTGAGGTTCTCAGTGATTTTTCCATTATTAGTGATGATCCATCTGTTTTTATTGGTATCACCAATCTTAAGGACAAAGTCTTAAACCTCATATAGAATAATAGAGAAAGTGTGAGCTAAAATGATAAAAAAATATAAGAAGAAGTATCATAAATTGCCCTTGAATATTCAATGTATTCTTAAATAGGAAAATCAAAGCATGAACCAGAATTATAATAAATGTGTGCATTAGTAGAGGATTTTCTTTATTAGTTCAAAAAATCAAAAAATTTAGAGTTATCTGTCATTCAAAATTTTTAATCTGATGATTCTTTTTATTAGATAAGAGAAAATGATATAGAAAAATTGAATACTAAATTAAATACTTTGAAAGATGCACTTAGTTATTAATTAACGTATTTATTTAGTTGAATGTAGAGTACTAAAATTACCTGAAACTAAATAAATTTTATAAAAGACGATTGACAATTTAAATGAGATCATTAATGCTAATGATATTTCTACAGTTAAAACAGTTATTTTTAAAATTGAATAGAAGATTGAATAAATAAAAGTTAATGAGTATGCTCTACTTGAGTTATACGATTATATTAATAAGGCTGTTAAAGTTTCTAGATCAAAACTTACAGATTAAGATAGATTATAGATTTCTAAAATATATTAAGCTATTCAAAAATTTGGTTACTAAAATTCTTATCAATAAGCTTTAGTATTATATGAATAGTATCTATAATTACCTACAAAACCTCATATTGATTAATATATTAATAAAATTTAATAATAATTATTATGAAGAAAATTTTGATTTTAAAAAACAAATAAGAAATATCAAATATATATTGTCTTATTTTGAGAGGTATTTAGTTATTAAAATATGCTTTTCAAAATCATCTGAAATAATTAAAAATATAAAATAATATTTTTTATGCAATCACCTTAATTCTAGAAATCAACTGAAAGCTCAACAAAAAGTGATCAATTTACATAAGGTTGGCTTCCAATTACAAATGATGTTGAATAATCGATTGTGTCATATTTAGATTAACTAGGGATTAATTAATTGATCTAAGTTGAAAAGCATTCTAATTAAAGAAACTCATTGTATTCATTAGACTAAGCAATAACTCCTCCAAAATCTTAAAGAAGAATTTCTCTAACAATGGATTCAGAATTATTTTCAAGGAGAAGTTTTAGGATGTGCTCTGACTAGATATGAACATAAAAAAAAGAAAATACAGAGACTAATTAGATTTTATAATATTTATTAAAAATTTTCCTCTGCTTTTTCATATTTTTGCCCTTTTTTTTACAACATTCTTCACCTTTTTTTTTGATTTATACAAAGAGACAAATATATTGATTAACCAATAAAAATTCAGATACAAACCTACATTAAAGGGAATTGATTAAGAATATACAACAATACTTATAATGGCTTATTCAAATAACAAATTTTTCTGAATTGAATTTTGCAATTTTGGCAAAAATGTTTGTAATATTTTTAAAGTGAATATATCCTTTTGAAAAATCTACATACAATTATTGTAACAATTAGTTTATATAGTAAAGTTCTATAAAAATTATATTTAGAATATTAATCATTATAGAGTAGAAAATATTAGGAAGGATATTACTTTTTAATATCAATCTACATTTATATTATGTCTTATAAATGTAGTAATGAAGTTTAGTTTTCAAAAATAAATATAGAAGAATATTTAAACTTAATAAAGAACTTAAATAAAATAAAATCAATAAGATTTATTCTTCAAGTAGTTTAACGAAGAAATTAATTTAACAAAAAATTTTAGTTAATATTAAAAATGTTGCAAAATGCCACAATTTATATTTTATATTACTTTGTGTAATACAATGTTAAAATTTTGTGTAATTGAAAAATGCAAGAATATACCAAATATAATATTCATTTTAAATTATATTAATTAATGTATTTGAATATTTTGAACAAAATAAAATAGAAGATGCTTTTCTTTCATTTACATTGAATTGATTCTAAATTCTCCATATTTGTATTTCTATTTTAATCATCAATAAAGAATGTGATTTTTCCTGATTCTTTCTTCCAAAATTAAGAATATTTTGATTTCTTGCTTTATTTATTAGTACCATCATCTTTATCTAATTCATTAAGTGATTATTAAATTAATTTATCAAGTTTTTCTTTTTAATCATCTAAATCCTTAGAAGATTGTACAATTAAGAAAAATCCTTAAGTGCAACCAATTGTTCTTTTCTCAAAAATAATATGTGATTCTTGTGATTTTAATTAAACAAACTCTTATATTCTATGAAGTAATTTTTATTGATTTTAATTTAATTAGGAAAATTAATAATAGTTTATTAATAAATGCCATTTATCTTTTGCTTTTAATTAATAATTGATTTCTTTATTTTTAAGACTATAAATTTAAATTGGATCCTATTTCAATTTTTATTTAAAATTTAATGCTTTATGAAGCATCTAATCTAATTCCTCTGCTTGTTCCTTTTAAATATTTCCTGTAAGTTTCATTTAATAATTTTATCCAATAGCTCCAAACTAAAGTTTTTTATAATTAGAAATGAGTATTGATTCAATTTTAGAATTGATTAATTTTAAATGTTCTGGTAGCATGTCAAATTTATATTATAATTAACTTTTTAATTCTTCATTAGGTTTCTCTTTAATAATTTCCATTATTCCTTTGAATATATTTGTATAATGATCTGTCCAACCTTATAATTGTATTTAGAAATATTAATTTTAATTCACATCAACTCCATATCCTACTTTAATTGCATCTTAATATTCCATAATTATTCTTTCAAATAAATATTGTGCATATACAAATTATCCATAAGTGAAAATAGTTATATCAGCGTTGATTTTTGGTAATTTTTTAGAAACATCTACAACCACTTCAACTTAATCATTTAATTTGAATGGTTCAGTTTATTCAACTAAATCTAAATTTTAAGGTATAAATCTATTAATTTAAGGAAAAACAAAAATTATTTATTCTTCAGTTTTTTCAATAAATTGTTTAGTTTAATCAGTAATTTCTTTTAAAGAATAAGAAATACCATTCTAATTTATATCTAATTCATCTTATGTTAAAAAAAGTAAATCCTAAGTAGCTGAACCTTTTTAAATTTACATAAAACTATATTCAGTATGATATTATGAATCACTTACAATAATAATCAAATTTTTGGTAGATTGTAAATTATCTAAAGTTCTCTTCAAAGAATCAGGAACTATTTAGACTAAAAATTTATAATGAAGTACTTCTTCTATTAAATCTGATTTAAGATTTTTAGCTATTTCCATATAATCTTACTCTTTATTATCATAATCAAATTGTAAATTATTAATTTATTACAATTAATCTATCATTTATATACAATAATCTGATAATTCATTATCTTTATTTATTAATTGTACTTCCAAAGAATTGACAAAATTAATGATGATTTTACTTAATCTATATGCTAATTCTCTTTAATCATAATCCATTTAATCTTAAAAAGGTAATGCTATTAAAATTTAATATAACTATCTATTATTTTAATCTAGAATTATATTTGATTTGACATCTAAACCTAATTTATTATTGATAATATAATTTTATAGAGAAGTCTAAATAAAATAATCTATAAAATTTAATTCTTTACTATCTTCTAATTCATAAATTATTTTAACTGAATTTAAATCCTATTAATTGTTCCATTTAATAATATTCCCAGAATTGCTAATAATTTGAATATTTTCCTACACTTACATATCTTTATCTCTTAATAGAACAATATCACTTTATACAATTCCATCCATCAATTCATCTGAATTAAATTATCCTTTGATAATCAATACAAATTAGTTGGGGTATAATTCAAATGTAGATGCCTTTGAATATTTAGAAGAAATTGGATGATTTTCATTAGATATTTAAGTTAACAACTCTTCCCAAGGAGTTTTCTAATAGTTAATCTATTTTAATTAAGGAGTTTCTTATGCAAAAGCTTTACTTAATTCAGTAAAAGAATTTAAAATTTAATCAGATTTTGTTTAAATGAAATATTATGTTTACTATTCTTTGACAGTAATAATACATTAATCACATTTAACAAAGTAATTTGTTTACCAATATCCTTTAAAATCATTTAAATATATTTATGCATTATCATCTTCATTTTATATCAATAGAATTTTCATTTTATTTGGCAATTCAATATAATTATATTTTGAATCATCTATCTTTGGTGTTATAATTTTTGACCCTGATTACAATAGGGAATATTATTCAAGTTATTAATCATCATTTAGTATTTAAATTTAATCTTCAATTTCTGATTAATCACCAATTTCTAAGGTAGCACTCTAAAATGTTTAAACTTCACTATTTTGATTTTCAATTGATGATTCTTCTATTTAATTGTTTTCATCTTAATTTGAAAAATTCTCATCCATAAATTCTTCAGTTTGAACTTCTTGATTCTCGTTATTATTATTAGTATCATCCGATAATTAATTATCTATTTAAGATGGATTATCAGTGGTATTAATTTATGATTAGTCTTCATTTTAGATTGGTATTTCATCTATTTTATTTAATTGATTAGTTGTTGATTTAAATGAAAGATGCATGATTTCATAACCAGTTATATCTATTACAATATATGACATAAGTCCAAGTATTATTAATGCTAAAATTCCAATCAAATAATTGAATTAGGTTGATTTGGTGTATCTGACCTTACGAATTTATTTGACAGGTTTGGCTGGTGTTATATTTGGAATAAGACCTTATTATTCTTCCAGATCCATTAAAAATAAGGGATAAAACGAATAAAACTTTAATTTATATTCATAATAATTAATTAATGCTATTTTCTGAATTATCTCCATTCGCTTCCTCTTTTTCCTCTATAATTGTGTCAGAAATAGGTGATAAGGTATTTCTAATACATAATATAGACATTCTTCATTACAGCAATTTTGGGAATGACTTATTCAATGAGTTTAGTATTTTTAGGTTCTTACACAGCCATGGTTTTAATGACTTTATTATCATGTTTCTTTGGATATTTGTTACCTTAAATTTTGAATCCTACTTACACTCATGTCATAGCTAGTGTTATGTTTTTTTATTTTGGATAAAAATTGTTAAGAGAATTCTGGAGTTCAGAAAATAATGAAAATGATGATGAAGAATAGGAAGCAGTTTTAGAAGTGAATAAGGTTAAATCAAAACTTAACAAATAATCAGATACAAAGAATGTGTCAAATTTAGAAGTTTTAAGAGCTGCAATAGTATTAACATTTTTAGCAGAATGGGGAGATAGAAGTTAGATTACAACTATTGCATTGGCAACTGAAGAGACATTTGTAGTATTAGTAGGTGCACTACTTGGTCACTTTATTTGTACAAGTACAGCTGTACTTGGTGGAAAAATGATATCATCAAAAATATCTGAAAAATATGTATTATATTTAAATAATATAAATTTAGATACATCTCTGTGGTGGTATTTTATTTATCTTATTTGGACTACATAACATAAAAATGCTTTTATGATTTTATAATAAGATCTTTGTTAATTCTATGTATATTATTAAAATATTCCGTTTTTGAAATTTGTTTTAATTAATTCCAATAATAATATTGAGATACCAAATTGATTGCGATAATAAGTTGCAAAATGATTTTAATTGATATTATAGCAGAGTATAGTAATTCTATAAATAATTATATTAAAAATACAATAATTCTATGTTGCATCATTCTTAGATAATACATATCATTTTATTAATTATTATTATGCTATTCAAAGGAATAAGATATGCTAAGAGTTACTTTCATGGTGCCTCAAATATCCCGTTAACTTATAAAACTGTAGGATAACAGCTACATGATATAACTGAGAAATACCCTGACAATTTAGCAGTATATAAGCTATATTAGGATTTCAGGTGGTTTCATAATTGCAAGATGTTCAAATGACTTATAGTGAATTCTACAAGAAATCAAAAGAATTAGCTGCAGCCTTTATAGCATTAGGATTAGAAAAAGGTGATAGAATAGGAATATTTTCACCTAATAATGTGGAATGGGTTTTAACCTAATTTGCAGCAGCAATGGCTGATTTGATATTAGTCAATATTAATCCAGCCTATTAAACTAATGAATTAGAATATACATTGAATAAAGTAGGATGTAAAGCCTTGATATTGAGATCTACGTTCAAACACTCAAATTATGTTTCCATGATTAAAGAACTAGCACCAGAATTGGATTAACCAGGTAATCTAAATTCAAAGAGAATTCCAACATTAAGAAGTATTGATATTAATTAGAATTAGGTCCCATATTAATTGATGATATTCATAAAAAGGGCTTTTTTAATTTTAAAGAACTCTTTTCTATTTTTGGGACTTCCCATTTGAATGAAGTTGATTAAAGAATGTCAAAATAAGATCCAGATGATATAACAAATATTTAATTTACCTCTGGAACAACAGGAGCCCCAAAAGGAGCATGTTTAAGTCATTTAAATATATTGAATAACGGTAAATATGTTGGTGAAAGAGTTCATTACACATAAAATGATAGAGTAGCTATAGCTGTACCATTATATCACTGCTTTGGAATGGTAATGGGTAATTTGGCATGTATCAATTATGGAGCTACTATGGTCTATCCAAGTGATGGTTTTAGTGCAGGAGCTACTTTAGAAGCAGTCACAAATTATAAATGTACTTCTATTTATGGAGTTCCAACAATGGTATAACATATATAATAATGTAGTTTATTGAATATCTAAATGAATATGAAAGACATTAATAAAAATATGATGTATCTACATTAAGAACTGGTTTAATAGCAGGATCTTTAGCTTCTGAAGCATTAATGAAATAAATTATCAATGTTTTAGGAGTTAGAGATATTTCAAATTGTTATGGATAGACTGAAACAAGTCCAGTTACATCTTAGACTAAAACAACAGATTCTTTTGAAATAAAAACTAGTAAAGTTGGATAACCAATGAATACGGAAGTGAAAATAGTTGATTCAAATGGAAAGATTGTACCTAATGATACACCAGGAGAATATTGTTCAAGAGGTTATGCAGTTATGAAAGGATATTGGGGAGATGAAAAGAATACTAAAAATACTATTGATGAAAATGGATTTTTACATAGTGGAGATTTAG
>JPFL01000057.1:135945-254835 GCA_000733385.1 Paramecium biaurelia
TTTCCTATTAAATTTGAAGTAAGTAATCTACTTTTTACATATAAGATTTAATGAATTTAGATTCTTTTAAAAAACTTAATATATCCTCCAATTTCAATAATCCTGGAAAATCTATGGCTCTATAGTCATCTGAATCACATGTTAAACTCTTTTCAATATTTTCAAGCATGTCATTTATATAATTATTAATTGATGTTTAGTTCATACCTTATCTTAATTGATAATAAGGTGACCCTACCTCTGATTCTTAGATATTCTTTTCCAAAAACTCTAAAAGAGCAATAAATATTTCAAGATTTTCTAAATCTACATATTCACTTTTAAGTGCAATCAAGTCATCTGTTAAACTATTTAAACTTTCTTCCCAATTTTTTTTCTTCAAATCAAGTCTAGTAAATTGTTCGAAACAAAAAAAGCCTTCAGTTTCTATATATGAATCAACATTATGATAAGTCAAACCAGAATTTTAGTGCATAATTAATTTATACTAATTTTAAATAAGAAAAGAGTTGTTATTTTTATAGTTTGAACTAAATATTATAGATTAATTTTTATAGAAAAAAGAATGCTAAATAATAAATTAAAAGTATATAATCCTTTCAAATTAGAACAATTATAATATGATAATATAATAATACTTTATATTACACAAAGATTACTTTCATGCATATTAAAAATAGACTTAATTTTTTTGATATAAATTTTCAAATTTTTTTCTCCATTTAATCAGGTATTTTGAGCATTTCTTAATTTATTTACGATCATTATTACCTTTAATTTTATCATCGAAAGATGTATCATCTAAACTACTTAAATTGATTGAGGGGAAATAAGCTTTAGGGTCAAAGTAACCTTTATATTGAAAAAACGTATAAAACCTTTTGCAATGAGAAAATTTTATCTTAACACTATTTCTTTAACTTTATTATCATCAAAATATATCATGTCATCATATGGATCGAAGTCTTAAGTACCAGGTTTACCAAGTCTCAAAAATTCCCTTATTTTTTCAGGGTCTAACGATTAACCCTTTGGTATATTTTGTGTTGGCTTATAATTTATAACTTTATAGATTTGAGACCAAGCTTCAGGATCATTTCTATCTTTGAATTTTAATAGTAACTATACATTTATCCAACAAATTAGCAAAATCTTGCATGACTTATTCTGGTTTTTGCATTATTTTTAATTTAAATTATAAATTATCAAATTTC
Source organism: Paramecium biaurelia (assembly GCA_000733385.1). Taxonomy (NCBI): domain Eukaryota; phylum Ciliophora; class Oligohymenophorea; order Peniculida; family Parameciidae; genus Paramecium; species Paramecium biaurelia. Next base: position 137,160 of record JPFL01000057.1, read on the forward strand.
ATAATTTCATTATATTTATTATTAAGATAATAGAGTAATATTGATTATCTTATAAAACATCTATGAGTATATATTATATTTAATATTATTATTGTAAGATTAGAATAAATTTATCCATTTATTATTATTTAATAAATATTTTTATAAAACAATTAGAATGAAAAACAAATAAACATTGAATATGGGAAATGAAGCATTGAAGAGCATAAGGCAATCTGAATTGATAGTAAATTCTATTGTTTGGATCAATAAAAATCTATTAAAAAAATATTGTCAATCTTAGAATTATTATTATACGAGAGATGTCAATGAAATACTTGGAGATGCTTCATCAAAGGCAGTGGTACGATATAAAGATTGGGTTGGATATGATGATGATGTATGTGTGTGGTTTTAATTAAGGATGAATATTTGAAGAGGTACTATTATGGAGATGAGTATCCACAGAAAATCCAGTTGTTGACTGAATACTATAAAGTAAATTGAACCATTTTAACAGAGTTTCATACTGATATAGCACGAATCTTTATGGAACCAATAGCAACGTTGATGAATAAATACTATGATAAGAAGCGAAAATATGAATATTACAGAATAGCTCATCTTATTGAGGAAGAGAACAAGTAAAATCCTAATCGGCCACCAAAAGGTATTGTAGGAGAAAGACCATCACCAGCAAATTCTTTAGAGAGTTAAGAATAATAAGAATCTCCAAATACTGTGAAAAGAATTAGGAATATACAAATATTAAAGGATTTAAGTTGGCTTAATAAATCAACTTAAATCCCTAAAAAGAAGAATGATGTATCTTGTACTTTATAGGAAATTTGCAAACAAATGGGAAATGTTAATTTGGAATAATCTTCACTTTTAATTTCCTGTGGGAAAAATGATGAAATTATATTGGATAAATTTCTAACTTATCTTAATTAATAATAATAGTAGAAGACATAAAAAGATAAAGTTTTAGAAACTCAAAAATATACAAAAAAATTAAGTTAACCTCATGAATAATTAATTTAGACACTTATTCAAAAATAACATGATGAAATTAAATCAAGATTAGGTTCACAACATTCTAAATAGAATACAGAAATAATATAATAAATGAATAAGATATAAAGAGATATTAATGTAAATTTTATAAAGAATTAAGTTGATTCAATTTTAAAGAATAAATAAAGTGTTGAAAATTTGTAAAGTAATACAAGAGTAGATTAGAATGATTAAATAAAATAATCAATAAATCCTAAATCCAAAACAATAGTATAATAATAACCTAAAATATCTACTTAATTATTTTTAAAAGATCTTAGAAAGAATGTTTAATAAATTCCTTTACATCTTAATCGATTAAATTAGAATCCTATATTATCTCCAACATCAAATAATAATAATAATTAAAAAACTTAAACAACTAATTAAATTTCTATTGGTATTATTATAATAATCTTTAGGAAAGTTGAATCTTAAATAGATTTCTAAAATCTTTATTGAAGAAGATCCTACAGAATAAGAATTAAAATGGAAAATTGGATCTTAAACTCATAGACCTATATCTGGAACTAAAAACTTCTTCTCAAATAGGAATAGTCCAACTGCATCAAGAGGAGCTCAATTTGAATTTAAAACTAATTAGGTGAAGTAAACTTCCGGTTAGATTTCAACTCATTCATAAATTTCATAATAATAGTAAAGTCAAAAACCTATCAAAGCAGCTGGATCTTAAACAAATAGGAAGGCAACATAACCTAATATTCACATTCGATATACATCCAATTAAGATAAGATTATCAATATTAATATCAACATTAATGAAAATCTATAGAATTAAAAATGTAATAATATTAATTAATTATTTAAGTAAAATAAACAAAACACAAAAAGAATTAATCTGAAGGTAAACCATTAAATTCTCCTATATTGGATACTCAATAAGAATTTGTTTGTTTAACAGATAGGGCAGGATAAGGTGAATTTGTATTTAAGAACAGTATAGCAGCATCATGTAAAAATTCACCAAAAACATAAAAATTAAAAAGAGTTGAGAGTGGAATGAGCACTTTAAAAAATTCAGGAAGCACAAAAAATTCATTTATATAATAAATGCTTACTTAGGTTTCAAAATAATAATAACCAAGATAGGATTTCTTTTCATCATAATTCAGAAAACCTAATTGAAAATTTAACATTTTTATTATAAAATTAATATGTAAAATAATGCAATCTCGAATTCCCTTTATTTTACTAAACATAGTCATTTCAAATAAAACATATATAGAGGATATTTTGTCTTTAAGAATGCCAACTTTAGTATTTTAGAAACAAGAAACAAATTAAGATATGATAGCAAACATTCTGAACCTGAAGATTAAGTCTTTGTTTCAAATTCAATCTAATAAATACCAAGTTAAAGAAGAATTACATATGATAACTCTAATATTGAAGACTCATAAATTTAATAAGTTGATAAGAAAGTAATAAATAAGAGATATACTACTAATCTTAGACTTATGTAAAAAGAATAATAACCATTACCATAATTATCAACTACTTAATAAGTTGTTAGAATGAAGTTATAAAGTCGCTAATTGAAAGCTAAACCTACAATCAAGAAGCAAAAGAGTTTAGATCATGTAATTTAATTACGTTATTTAAATAAACAATATGAGGAATTATAAAAAGGTATTATGATCAAATGTCTCTTTCATAATATTAATAATAGAGAGGAATACTTAGATAAAGTTATTATTTTGAATTTTGAAAGTATAGTACAATTTTGATTGATTAGATTTATTATTGTAATCAAAAAGAAACTTTTGGGATCATAAAACTGATCTTAAAATCTGCCATTCATTTTTAATAGGTAGTGTAATTGAACAATGTGATAGTCCTTATTGTCCATGTACATTAAGAAGTGATCTCAAAAACACTCTAAGAATGTATAATAAATTCGTATTTTATATTTTTCTTAGTCTTTCCAAAGCATATCTAATAGTTCTCCTTTTTAGTAGTAAGACATTTGCTATAGTATGGTAAAAATATTTAACAGATAATGGTTATATTTATGATGCAATATATATATCTAAATAATAATCCCAATAAATAGAATGTGGAGGCATTAAATTAAATAGATTACTTAAAGATTTTAGTAAATTTAAAATAATTAAAATACTCATATTTGATTCAATAGATATCTCAAATACATATCCTAAAATACCTCCTGATTAATTTCAATATAGATTACCTATACATGGAACAGATGTTGAAACTATATTGTTCATCTTTTAGTAAATATAAAATCCAAAATAATTTGATTCCAAAGTTATTTTTGATATTTGCACTTCATTTTGTAATGATTAAAATGTTGTAATTAGTAGAAAACCAATAACTATTTTATCTATTGATCTAACATAAGCATACAATTACTTTAATCAAAAAGAAGAATTATTATAAGATAAATTATTAATTTTATCTAAACTGTCTGCAATATAAAAAGAATTCAATAAAAATATTATTCAATTTGATTCCACTTTACTATAAGAATAAGAAGACTAAGTATATAAGTGGGTTGATACTACTCGTAATCGAGTTTTAGATTAGATTAAATCAAAATTTTAAGAGAAAATACCATTATTACATTTTACTGTAGGAGACTTAATTGTTAGAAATCATAAATTTAAAACATTATATTTTAATTATCCTCAATCACAATTAGTTTAAAAAGAAACCTAATTGAATAAAAAAATCATTAAAATAAACACAGAAACTTCAGTTTATTAAAATAAATAAAAAAATCAATATATAATAAATTGTTTTCTATGTGTAGAATGATATTTATATTGTTTCTTCTTATACTTGTATCAATAATACTGAAAATGTATATTTTTATTTATTTCCAATATTTACTAATAAATTAACTGTTTTAATATATAAATATAATTAATTTTTATTATTGATGTATTTACCTACATTTTATAAACTTGGTTATGAGGCTTGGACTGCCAAAAGCAAAAGATTTTTAGGAATACTACCTGCAGTTGGATGTTGGGGTAAAAAAATAATGATTCTTTTTAGCTGTTTGGGTTCTCTATCCCAATTTATATAATACAGTCTATACTGATTTCATCCCACCTCCTAAAGGTTTTAATATTTATTATCTTAGGTGTCTAAAGAAGAATATCAGAATGAATATTATAAAAATGAATATCAATATGATATTAATTACATTTAATTCTTCTTCTAAATTAAATTTCATTTTCAATTATCATTAATTATTAATTTCATCTAAATACATTAAATTATTTCTTAATCAATCAAATCCATTTCTAAATTTAAGGATCCAATTAACCTTTAAATGGCTAATTTTATAATAATTTTCTAATAAAAATTTATTAATAAAGGAAAACCATTATTATTAAATTTTAGGAATAATAATATGAAATTAGTAATATTATTTTTTCATAAATAATAATTGATAAACTTTAGGCAAAATTTAATTTATATAAATTTATAAATATATTTTTATTATCAGTATTTTATTATTCTCAAACTTCCTTTAGATTAATTAAAATCTAAATAATTTTAAAGATTTATTATTTAGTTTTACAAAATTCTAAAAGATAAACAAGATATCTTACAAATTGTTTTATCAATATATTCATTTATGGGCGCAGCACTTTTTGCCAAACTTAACAATTCTAAAGCTTATGAATACTTTGTTTGAGTCATTAAACAAATTGCTTAAATTAAATTTCAATTTATACCTTTTCCATATAGTAAATATGGTTGACCATTTTACAATTCCAATGCTTTATCATAGAATTTTATTGCCAAATCGAATTATTAAATCATTCTTAAACAATCAGCTAAAATAGTTTATATTTCTTACCTATTCCACTTAATGAAATATAATGAATAGGTTATATTTTTAAAACCTTTTCATAATAGCTTAAAGCTTGATTAAAATCCATCATTAATCTTAAACATTCCCCTAAATATCTTTTGAATTATAAACCTTTCCCCCACAATGCATCTACTGCATACTCATTAATATTTAAAGCCTTATTATATTGAGCCAAAGCTTGTTCAATTTTATTTGCTATTGCTAAACAACAACCTAATTGTTTATTGTATATATGTATATACCAGATCCAATCAAAGAATTATAATGTAATGGATTAAGATTTATAGCTTAAGCATAAAATTTTTCTGCTTCTTCATACTCATTTAGCATTCTTAAACACTCAGCTAAATTATTAATAAAGTACAACCTTTTCCAAAAATGGAATTTACATTTTGAGGATTAATCTTAAGGTCATTTTCATAGTTTCTCAATTATTATATTATTTATTCAAGTTAAACTAATAAATAACCTAAACATTAATCTTACATTTGAAAAATAAGGCTTGGAACTATTAAGGGTCATACTTTATAGCTAAAGTATAATTTATAAGTGCTTCTTCCCATTTCCCTAACATTCTTAAACACTCAGCTATTATGTAGACAATTTAAACCTTTCCCTCTATGTGCAACAGAAGAATTTGGATTTATTTCTAGTGCCCTTTCAAACAATGTAATGGACTCATTATATTGATGTAAATCTCGTAAACTTGTTCCTATAAATTAATTATCAATAAAACCAAGTCCTTTCAAAGCATCAAATGAACTAGGATCATATTTTAAAGCTAATTCATAAAATTAAACTGCTTCAATATTACGTTTAATAGATCTTAAACAAGTAGCTAAATTCTAATTTTAAAAAATAACCTTTTCCTTCCAATAATTCTGGATTGTATGGATTAAATTACAAAGACTAATCATAATATATGATTGCTTCTTCATAACATTTTGATCTCTGTAAACAATCAGCTAATAATAATATGAGTTCAATTTTTTACCTAAACCAAATAGTGAATTGAAGTGCATTTAATTAATTTTTAAAGCTTCCTTATACATTTTCTCTGAATTAATCATATCATTCAATAACTTTAAGCATTCCGCTTTTAATTTAATTTATCTTTTATACCTTTCCCATAAAAAGCATTATAACTCTTTGGATTAATGTTAATGGCTATGTCATACTATAAATTGGCTTAATTTAATTTTTTCATTTCTCTTAAAGTGTCAGCTTCTAATATAGGTCAGATATACCAAAGCCTAGGAGAGCCTCAAAGTTCTTCTTGTTTATTTCAAGACATTTTTTAAATTGAATACTAGCCTCATCATATTTGTTGGAATTAAGTAAACAATAACCTAAAACAATATTAAAATATGTTTTACCAGTTCTACATAAAGCTTTTTCGTGTTGAGGATCTAAGAAAAGTATTTCTTAAAATTGAAGAGTTGCTTCAAGTAATAAATTCTATTCAATTAAGCATTCTCCTATTAAAATAGTAATAAATTTTAACCTTTTTCAAATAAAATTTATATATTATATGGATTTAGTTCTAACATTTTATCGAATTAGATAATAGCCTGTCCATAAAGACCTTATTCCTTTAATTGAATGCCTAATTTATTATCTTTAATATATAACCAAATTTCTTATATTTTTCTAATTATTGAACCAATATATTTGGCATCCTATATTCAATGTTTTGTAAAGGTAACTTTTATAATATTTGACTTAATATTAATGAGATTTTAAATAATTTATTTCCTACTTAATCTCTAAAAAACAAATTAATTTCATCAAAATTTATTAATTAATTAAGAAATGAAATAATTTGATTTTAATCCAATTTAAATAACTCATTTGATAATTTCCCAAAAGTATAACTCAATGCTTTTATAGTTCTATTAAAATTTTCTTAAAGTTGTTTAAATTCATTGTAATATTATTTTAAGAATTATTCTGCTATTTAAGACTTTTCATCTAATAAGGAAAACAATTCTTTGATTTGCTTAATTTAATCGAAATGTTGTGAATGAAAATGATTTAGACAATGTTAACAAACAAGTCTACTCTATTAACATTATGGATATAAACAAAAATATTTTGCTTAATTATTCTAATGATTTAAGCATTTTAGAGTTTAAAGGTTTTGACTTATATTGTTATTATTCATTTTATATATATATAATAATTAATTTAGTTTATATTATATAAATATTTTATTCATATATAACAATAAGGTAACAAATATATATTATGGTTGGTTTCAATAAAATATAATCTATTTCAAATAATTTATTATGATGAACGAGGTGATAGTATTTTTAGATTAAATTATTTTTATAATCTAATTGATTTTAATTTTTCATGAAACTATCTTTTTTTTCTAAAACTCAAATTTCTTATTCTATATTTATTATAGTTCTCTATAACATTGAATACATTAAACTCTGGATAAAAATCATTATCCTCTTACATCATAATATCCATTTCATCATAATTTTCAGGTCCCTTATTAATTTAATAGAATTTTAAAGTATCTTTATTAGTTTCTACTTCATTTATTCCAGTAGTAATTTCTACTTTTGAAATTGCTTTGATATTTGATAGTGAAGACTTTTTCTTATAAAATTATGGAAACAATTTAATATTAGGAGTTGAATTTAAATTAACTTAATCTTCATGTGATTATTAACCAATAGAATTCATTTTTTATAATATTGGTTTGAGTAAATTATTATGAGCACTATCTTTCATATTTACAGTTGTTCTTAGACGTTCAAATTTATCATTTTTTTCATTTTATGATTGTAAAGATGTTCTTTTATTTTTAACTGATGTATTATTATTAGCCTCATCAGATTATAATTCAATACTACTTGAAGTATTAGAAGAAGAGCCTGAACTAATCTCATGTATCTCTCTCTAACTAATCCTATAGTTGTTATTGAAACCTAATCTTTATAATGTTTTACTACAAAGGAGACTTAAATTAAATGTATTAAATTTACTCTTCTTATATAAAATTATGTATTAACATGAAATCTAAAATTGTAGCTATTGTAACTTAAGAGTTTGTTATTGATTTGTATCTTTGTCGAGATTTACGTTCAAAAGGAAAACGCTTGATATTTACAGATGCAGAAGCTTATCGAACTACTTTCCAAATATTTGGCTAATAGAATGTAAATGGACAACTAAAAATTTAAAGATAATAAAACAATTCTATAATTACTTTTAATATAAGTGGGTCCAGTTGCAAATTTCACAAGTTCTTCCTAGTTTTTAAGAATATGTTAGAGAATCAATTAATTTTTAAAATTTGTATAAATGATCCTTATCCTAAGTAATTATTTCTAATAAATTTTATCTACTAATAAAGGCAACTTGTGTAAACTTTACAGCTCTATATTAAACAGAATAATCATTATTAGTAATGAATTCAAATTCACCAATAATATCTCCTTTCTTATAAGTACGAGAGAATTTCCCTTAATTACTTAAATGTTATGTTTCTTTCTGAGTTCCTTATATATAAATATAACTATCCACTTGTCCATTTATAACAAAAATTAGTTTTTTTTCACTTTTATTCTTAATATCAATAATATCATCTCCAGGTCCAAAGTTATCTTATTAGACCTTCTAACAAAGTTGATTAATCAAAGTTTCATTAAATGTATCACTAATAAATTTTGATTATATAAGAATCTTCTTATATAAATCTATCATGATCTCTTATTTCAATTATTCATTTAGATTATTAAGTAAAGTTTGATAAGAACGTTTTTATGATTGTTAAGTTTGATAATAAAATTCAAAATATTTTCTAACTTTTAAAGATAGTTGTAAATTTAATTCTTTCTCCTTTATATAAGAATTTACTTCTTTCATCAATTATTTGAATTGACCCTTCTTCTCTTCTAAATTTTTAAGGATTTCTCCAATAGTTGAAATAGAATAACCAAACACACCACAAATAATCATAGCAATAATAACTACAAACAATTATTCAATAGAAGTCTAAGGTACTATATCACCATAACCAACTGTCAATGTTGTTATAACACTCCAATAAATACTAACTATATATCTAGTATGCCAAGGTTCATCATAATAACCATAATGGATCAACCATGAATTATTATCTCCATAAACATCTACTTCTATTTTACCCAATAAATGCCAAGCACAACTACACATATGTGCAACAAAAATAATAAAATAAATAAGTTTAGATAATTCTACTACTGCCTAAACAGATTCTTTAGCATTTAATAAATCTTCTACATTTTATACCATCGACTTAACTCTTGTAATTCTTAATAGTAATACAAATTAAATATAGGGTATATCCAATTAAGATAAGATATAAGGTATAGATATCATCAAATCCCACCAAAAATTTTCAGAAACATAATGATGAAATATTTCTTTCCTTTTTGAATGAATTACTCCATGACCATAATATGCAGTATTAAAATTTAGTATTATTTCGATTATAAATATGTAACTTGGAATAGTTTCAAAGAATAACCAAACCAAAGTACTTGATTTATCTAGCTCAAAACTCAAAGACATTGGAATAAAGAATATATTGATTACTATAAAACATACTACTATAGAATCCCATATAATCTTAAATGTACTCTCTGGATATATAACACCTATTCTATTAAATAAATATTCTAAAATAGTTTTAATGAATAAAAATGCTCCTTACATCTTCTTCAAATTTCTACACATTATATTTTTAAAGGAATGATCATTTATTGTTTTTCCAGATTTAAATTCATTAAAATCACTTGCTTTGTCATCAATGTATTTAAATATATGATAATTCATCAATTTTAACTTCAAAGTTTCTGCTTTAGTCTTCAGTTAATATAAAAATCTAGCAACCAATCTAATGATCTTCAAACTTCCATGTTTCCAAACTGGATTAAAACTATTCAATTTTTTATCAATTCATTACCCTGGCTCCTTTTAATCCAAATTCATATTCTCAAAAATAAATGTTTCTCTTTTATTTGTTATAATATTTTGAATATTGATAGTTGGAGGCTTATAGTTGCTTTTTGTTTTACGTAAATTAGAAGATGAAGGTCTATTACTATTATATGAACAGTACTTAGCACTATTGCCATAATCATCTATCATCTAATCAATTTCTTCAATTGAATGGCTTTTTTGAAAATATTACTTCATCTTTTCATCCTAATCTCCACTAAATATTTGTCTCTTTGTGTTTATCAATGAGTATGGTTCACTATCATAATTCGTAGTTAATTGCATTATTAGTTATTAATAATTAAGAACTAATTAACTTAATACATTAACGATATTATACTAAGAAACTTCTTGTCTAATAAATATGATTAATAAATACATTCAATCAACAAGATCTTTTAATTTTCTTCATTAATTATAAATTTTGTTTAGAATTGATATTATTGTTAAAAATTCTGCATTTTTATAGATTGATAATAAGAATATATACAAAAAGAGACATAATAAATTGAATTATAATTATATTCAGATAATTTGGAAAAATAATGATAATTAGAATATTATAAATAAATAATTAAAATCAATATTATCTCTCCATTATTATGCTAATAGATTTACTATATTATTAGATAAATATGTAATGAATTAATATTAGTTTATTACATACTTTCATACTATTGAGTAGGCGAGAGATATAAGATTGAGTGAAAATATAGATTGACTAAAATATGCCAACAGTAATTAAGTTAATATAAACTTTTAATCTAACCTGAATAATAAGGTAAAAAATACTTTATTGTCATAAAAATATGTCAATTATAAAACACTAAAAGATTTTGAATGAGATTAGCATTATTGTAATAAATTAAAATGATAGTAATAATTGTTAAATGAAATATCAATTTATTATTTTACGATAGCATTGATAAAATCATTTTAACATATCATAAATAATCCTTAAATTAGAATAAGAATATAAGGCATCCTTTAATCTATATCAAATAGAAAATAATAATTTTACTCTTAAATCTATTAAGAAATGTGGATTAAATGCAATTAACTCAATCAGATCCTTCGTAATGGATAAATAATTCAGATAATAATTATTAAAACCGAAAGAGTTTCAAAACATTATTTGAATTATATTAAAAAAAAAATGCTCTGTTAGTAAATTATTCAAAAATTATTGTTAATCTATTTTGACTAATGATAGATAAGTAAAGAGTCTATAAAGATTTTGGAGTATATTGATCAAATTTAGTAAAAATATACCTCATTTCTAAAATAACAGTATAAAAATTAAAAATATAAATATATGTTGTTTTTATAATTAAGTGAGTCCAAATTTAAAATATCAAAACTCTTTTGATTAAAAAGAAAAAGGTTATAGAATTTATAGTATTTATAATATATAGATGATAAAAAAACCTTCTAAAAATCCTTTGAGAAAAGATCATAAATAATTGATTCAGTAAAATATGCGAATTTACAGAATAATATAAAGTTTGATTTAGTTAAAGAGTGAACTCAATTAATGGTCAAAGAAAGAGAGAGATGAAACAATTCAGTAATTTAAATGAAATACTTTATAAAGTGAAATCAAATAATAATAATTCAGAATATTGTTAAGGATAAAAAGGAGTTTGATATGGAAACCTAAAATAAAATGTTAAGATATAATAAATATATTTTTGAAAGCAGTTTTATATCCAAATGAATTTATAATTAAAGTATATAAATATCTGATCTAAAAATATATATATATGAAGTATTAACACTGGATCAAAAGGGCAAGAAAAAACAAGGACAAATTAAAAAAGGATTCACCAGAGAGTTCTACAATCACTAAGAAACAAATTTCAAAAGATTCTACGATTAGCATTAAAGAATTGTACAAGGCCTAAAAATGGGAAAGCCTTATCAAAATAGCTAAACAAACTAAAGGATTATTTGAAGAATATGAATGTATTAAGGTTCAAAAGAAGATTATAAAGTTGGGAGAGAGTGTGTTAATTAATAGTGGAGATGCTCATGATGAGGATTATATAGGGACCATAAAATAAATTATATCAATAAAAGAACCAACAACACTTAAAATGATTTGTTTATGTCGTGTGTAATGGTATATGAGAAAAAGTGAAGTGATAAAATCACATCCAAAAAGTAATGAATGGGTATCAGAACAGGAGTTGTTTAAAACTAAACACGAAGATTACATTTTGGCCTAGACTGTGATACATTCATGCTAGATTTTTACATGTAAAGAATATGTGGATCTTGATGAAATTGAATCCACTGTTTATTTTAACAGATTAAGATGGGATATGGAAAAAAAATAATTTTAAGGTTTAGAAACAATTTAAAAATTTTGTTCATGTCAATAACCGGTTAATCCCGATAGAAAATATGTATAGGTATATGAATACATCTAAAAAATAGTGTGATTCTTGTCATTATTGGTTCCATTTGGAGTGTGTTGGTTTACAAGAGGAATAATTAGATGATTCTGAATTCTTTTGTAAACTTTGTTTATGAGACATACTATTTAATTTATCGATATTTTTATTATTAAGAAAAAAGCAATTTAAAATTCAATATGCAACCATTATTCAAACAAAGAAAACCAGCTAATCTAATCATCTAATCTTCTGAAGAAGACAAAATAGTCTAATAACAAGTAAACTATTCATCTATTTATATAGATACCAGAATTAGACACTTTTGAAGAATTTTGTAGCAACATTCCAGATGTTGAAAATTAAGAACTCAATTTTACTAAAGAATCCAAATCCTTTAGTTCTCAACCTCTTAATTTGTAAGAATCTTAAGAATTCTAATCCAATCTAAAATATAGTGATCAAAAATAAGAAGAAATCTAAGAGTCTCTTCCTATACAATATATTGAATTTGTTGAGTTTCATCCTTAGAGTATTAATTCTGGTCAATCTGAATCCAATTTATAGAGAATAGATTCTCAACAAAGTCCTAAAGACATTATGTAAGAACCTCCAGCTCCATAAAATAAGAATTTGACTAAATTCAGCTTCCCTTAAAAAGGTGGTTGTTTCAGCAGTTGTAACAAATTCAAAATTATATTGTTTAGTAAAGAAGTAACTTTGTGTAGATTAACCTTTAATCAATAATCATGGAAATTAGAGTACCTTTGAGGAAACTCTTGTTAAGTAACATAATATCTAAAACATTCCTAAAAGCATATAAGATGATTTGAATAAGCAAATTAAAGAATTAACTGATTAGAAAAATAATATTGAAACATCTTTTTAAAGTTAGATCTTGTAACTTTAAACTCAAAATCAAAAATTAGAATAAGAATTAATTCAATAGAAATAAAAGAATTCAACATTAGTCTAAGAAAATATATTATTGCAATCCAAAATTGAAATTTTAGAATAAAAAAAAAGTGCTGATTTAAATAATATAACTGATTTTTCTAATGATTTATTACCTCATAAATTATCCATGAATGAAAAATTAGTTTATTTAATGCAAAAATTAAATATCAAAGCATAAGAAAATGCAAAACTTCAATATGAAATTTTGAAATTGCAAAATAACGTATGTATCTATAACATCTATTCTATTAATAGATTGAAATCTTGGAAACCTAAAAGTACTTACAAATCAATACAAATTTACTATTGGACACCCATAAATTATAGTCAAGTCAATCTCCAATGATCTAACCATAATCATAAAATAGAGGATAATCCTTAAGTAAAGATAGCAGAACCAGTCTTTTAAATTCATAAAAATATCCTCTCAATTTATCCCTTAATTATGTCTAATAAGGAGATAGAAGACATGATGTCTTTATCAATAAAATGAATAGAATAATATCTCCTTTGGCTCATTATAGTTCTGTTGGAGAATAATAATAACTACAATTAACAAATCTTTAAAAGAATAAAGTATACAAAGAAGATGTTAATTATAATAATAAAATGCAGTAAACAATAATTAAATCCATTAGTACCAAAAATAGTACTTCAGTTGGAGAATTAATATCATTTAAATAGGATTTGACTAATTGTTCCAATATGATCAATAAAGCCTTAAGAAAAGAGTCCTATTCGACATAATCTCCAGATGGCAAAGTTACATAAAAATTTAAATAAACTTTAAATTCAAAAATTGGGACATAATAAGAAAACTCAAAATCTTATGCTAGTCTATTATTTTCTCTAGGAGAGAGGCAAAAAGATGTTAGACAAATGTCTCCAAAGGGAGGCAATAAGAAATCAAAATAGTATTATCTATATATTAATTATGTTAGACTATTTGGATTCATTATGTAACCACATCCAAATTCAAGAAAATAATCAGAAATATTGAAATCAGAAGAATCTCATAGAATGAGTTAAGAATAGCTTAAAATGTCAGATAAGTATTGATATTTGTAAAATAGAAAAAATACATTATAAACCAGTATTGATATATTTTAAATAATGAAGGATATGAGAAATAAAAAAAATGGGAGTAATTATTAAATAATAATATTTATTTAGTCTCGACAAAATTAAGTTAAAAAAAAGGACAAGCTGCAACAAGTAGATAATTGATCACAGAAATCAAAAGCAGTCGAACCAATAAACCAAGTTTTGATTGATAAGAAATAAATATTAATAAAATTTTGTAATTTAACATAAACAAATAAAAAGAATCATTATAAGAATCATTTAATTTTAAATTAAGGTTACTTTTTTGTAATATTCCATCTAGTATTTTAATTCTCAATAAAAAAAGATTACTTAGATAGAGTAGGAGTTTTATTTGGACTTTAATTCTATTAAGAAAATGCTCTTATTCTTTCTTTTTGAGGAGTGTTAATAGATCTACCCCTCATTAATTATATGTTATTTAATTACGAATTTAAATAGGTCTCCATAATCTATTTAGTATTCTACATTATTCTTTATCTTTCTGGAGTAAAATGCTATAGCTTTTTTGTTCTAGGTCTTTATTATGACATGTTAAGAACTACCAATTCCTATTTTTTCACTTTATTTTCAAAATTAAAACAATTAATTTTGGGTGTTTGTAATTTTTTTGTTGTTAACAAATTTTATAGAATAAAATCCTCAAAATTGTATTTTGAATTATTATCATTTACTGAAATAGATCTGAATTATTTAATTTTCTTAAAATTTAGAGAAGATCCTTTTAAAATAGATTTCAACTCTTTTTGTTGCTATTACTCTTCTTTAATTTCAAGTGTTTATATTTATTATATTAAGTTAATTGACCAGGATACGTTCTATTTTTATCCATTTTAAATTGGTAAACTTCCTAGTGTTTTTAAATGTAACGGTGTTTATTATTGGGAATTCAGATAGGTATTTTAAATAACTTAAATTTCTTAATTTTCTGTATTATTATCCCAATTTCTGCTTATTTCTTTATCTTTTAGATATTCAGTTTCAAAATTCATTAATTATTTTAAGAATGCTGCTCTGATTTCAAAGTCTTTCCTTCTTGAGTTTAAAAATTAGAGTGTTTTAAATAAACTCCAACTATATCTAAAAAATTCAGTAAAAATGTTACTTGTACATTAAATAAGCAGTCAAGGCTGTTAGAGCTCTACTCTATCCTCTAAGTGAGAAAAACAAAACACCCTCTCCATTATTTATGGCTGCTTCAACAAACTCATTTATTTTCTCAATATTTTCAATTGTAACAATATTCTAGATTGAATGGATGTTTTACTTATTCATCAATGTCTCTCCAATTGAAACAAAGAATGTTTCCATTACCATTATATATAAGTTCTGATGCAGCACAATTTATTATGTAATTAATTTTGTTCATTAACAAAAATTCTCTTTCCTCATCAATATAAAAATATAATTTATACTAAAGGAGCACGACTGTTTCCAACAAAGAGTCCATCCATTATTTTAAACGCATAGTAAAAAATGACTCTCTACATATTAAAAAAAATTAATTAATTATGAATTGCATCATATAAATATTTTAGCATTGAAAAAATATTAATGATGTTACCAAAATTTAAATAATATAAATTGACAGAGACATAATTTTGTTTTTTGATAAAATCTGTTAAATTTAAAAACTTATAAACAATAATAATTAAAATTTAAGGTAAAAATTAAGATAAAATGATAATTATAAAATTTAGTTATACAATTTATCAATCCTTCTCTTCTTCCTCTTCTTCTTCTTCAATATCAAAACATTCTTATTCAATTTTATTATCGCGAAACAAACTAAGCATGTTTTTCTTTTCTATTAATTCATCAAAAATAAGTTCGAATTTATTGTTTTCAATTACATTATCAGGAATAAATAATTTTTTATTTTAAGGCCATTCTTCAAAAAATGGAGGAGGGAAAATTGGATCAACAGCGATCCTAAATAGATTTTCTACCATAGTTGGTATTATTCTACTAAGAAGAGGACAAGATTATTCAAGACAAGGATTGGTATTGGCTTCAATTAACCATAATTTGAAATTGTCATCTATCATAAAATCTAATCCATATAACTAATATAATTTTATATTTTTAATACCTCAAAACTATTAATTCTTCTATGTGGATCAATTTTACCATAAGTTGCCTTCATCATATCCAATGCTGCAGCTCTCATTTTAGGATAGATATCAATAAAAAAATTGAATTTAGAATTTGGATGATTACATTCAATATATCTCTAAAATTCTAAATAAGAAATTTTATTGCCTGGTTCATGTTTACCATAATCTTAATCTTTCGATTAGACTGCATCATTTGTCAGATGTACAAATCTATCTAAACATTTTGTAGTAAATTCTTTTGATGATGTTCTTATATACCCTTCCTAATACCAATAACCTTTAAAGACTCCATTTTAAGAAGTCAATAACATATAACATCTTATATCAAATTTTCGTTTATTATACAAAAAAGGGTTTTCTATATATTATTATACTATATATGTTCTTTATCTTCCTTCTTAAAATTCTTCACTTATTATTTTATTAATTTCATTAAGATCATTACAAACAGTAATCCCATTGCCTCTATTAGTTAATTCTCCTGGTTTTATTATCCAAAGATTAAGAGGCAGTTTCTTTTTATCTTTTCTATCTCTATTTTTTTCAAGTTCTCTAAGATCTTCATTTCTTTTGTTATAATAATCCAAAAATCTTGAATATTCAATATCATTTAATCCTTTTTGAACATGAAATGTTACAGGGAGCAATTTGTTATAATCTTCCCTTATGATTTAAAAATAATGTCTCATATTATAAAACAAAGCCTTTTTATTGCCTAAATGCCAATTATCTTCCATATGATTATGCATCTTTTGGTTTCTACTGTCAAGTCTTTGGATAGTATTATATTATTTAATTTCCTTTAGTAATTTTTCAGAGCAATCACTAAAAATCAATTAACTATCCAAACAATTAGTTTCTTCCATATAATTGACTAACTTCTATAGATCTTAAGAATTGAATATTCTTTTAATTGAATAGTAATTTTGTGGCTTCTTTTATTGATGCTAAGAAGAACTTTATTATTTTTGTATTCCTCCAGTTAGATTCAATTATTTTGGTTTAACATCTATATCTGAATCACTAGTATCCCCAATAGTTTCCTCATAACTCAAAATGAAAGACTCTGAACTCTAAGCTCCTGAATCCATATTATAGGGATGCAATTATTCAATACATATATTCTATTTCAATTATGTCCATGACATATTGACTTTTGTTGTATCTAAAGTATCCACTTCAGACCACCACCATCTTTAACGAAATATATTTTTGACTAAACTTCCATTATTTCCAACACCTACATAATAATAATAGGCAGGAATTTCTAGTTTGCTTGGACAACATATGCATTAATTATTTGAAAAATTGATCTTATTCAAAAAACATCTATATGAAGTATGACGCAGAGTCAACTTCTCTTTTTAAAGATTCTACTATTGAATGATATTAACTTAAGTTTAATTCTTTTTTTTCCTTGGAATTATTTTTTTATCAATTTGGATAGTATATTATTATTATTATTGTATTTGTTATTATGGTTATGATAAATGCAAAGCACTTTGTAATTTCTTTTCTTTAATTGTTTTTTATTAAGGAGTATATATACTCAATTGTTTTGTTAAACTCTTTTGAGGATTCTTTATTGGACTAACATTTGAAGTTTCTTTTTAAGGAGTTCCAGATCTACTTGTTGCTTGTTCTTCTTTATCTTCTTTTGATTTTTGCATCAAAGGTGTTGATGAAGTTCTTCCCATCTTCTGGATACTTTGTTCATTTTCATATGTTGACTTTTATTCACCTTATATGAATCCTCGATTCTTTCTAACAACTGTCCTTTACAAGGTGGGACTTATAATACTAATTAAATCTTACGTCTCTATTAGGGAACTTTTAAATGTTTCCACTTTTTCTTTTGATTAGTTCTGTCTCTCCTTGAGTTTTAATTTATCAGCATACAATCTCAATGGTGGAAGAATTTTCTTACCTAAACTATTCATTATCATTTATTACTTTTTTCCTAATCCTCTATGGTTTATAGAGCCTATTATGCCAGTAAATCTTCCCTTGTGATTTTTTCATCATAACTCTACTTTATTAAAATGCTTGATGAATTCTCATAAGGTTTAGAAGTTGAGACCTTTTATTAAGTAGACAACATCCCTCTATTAATAAAAGCAGTCAGAATTTCAGAACTTGTTCTATCTTTGCTCGATTGAATTTTAGTTCTTTGGGAGATAGACAAATGTTCCAAACGTTGTGCTTATGGTTTTTGACCCATGAATTATTTTTGATGAAATGAGTAAAAGTCCTTACTATTAGAGAATGTATCAGCCATCTTCTATGAGTATCTGGGTTGTATTATCATATTGTAACAAAAAAAAAACAATATAACTTTAAAATAAATTTATATGATGTAAAGTGAGCAAAAGGGGTAGAATAATAGTTTACACTAAAAATTCCATTTAAATATCCCAAAATATATTATTAAATTTATGGACAAGACAAAAATCAATTATCTTTTAGAAGGAGAAGTCCTAGTCAAAGGAAAGACTTTTGGCCTTTGGCAACCCAAAAAATACATCATTGATTAAGAACTTAGAATATTTTCAATAAAAAGTTCAAAATAAAATAAAAATTACCATCTTGCAAATTATCAAGTAATGTATATTGTCATTCTTGATAGATAGCAAATGTAGAAAGAAAAAATAATAGATTTCAATTTGAATTGGTTTCAACAATAGGTGAAAAGAATATATTAATGGGATCAGATAATGAAAAATTTTCTAATGAGTTAATGTTGTTTTTGAAAAAAATGTGTGGATCATAACTCCGAACTTAAAGTTTATTCGAACCTAGTTTATCTTCTAAATCAATATGTATAATAAATTTTCAATTAAACTACAGCATCACTTCGAGATTATGATTATGAAATTCCACAATTTTTTGAAATGCCAGAAATTCGAGATGCGTATGTTTATACTCTTATATATTTATTTAGTATTCAAAACATTAGATCCAAATCTTACTAATTAGAATAGTATGAACTCCTTCAAAATCAAATTGTGAAGATTTATCGAAATAAAAATAATCAACTCAATTTCAAAGTATTTCTTACTTTTCCAGGAAATTGTATTATTAATATTCATATTTCTTTAGGCATAACTAAATGCTAAACATAATTGTTTCAGACACAGTATGATTGGAATATTCACAATCTAAAAGAATACACTTAAATTAAAGAATACAAATCTGATAAATCCTAAATGATATCTGAAACACGATTAATCAAAAATTGGTTTTAGTTTAAAAGAGAATTCACATACTTAAGATATGTAGTGGAATTTAAAAAAAAAGAAAATACTAAAATTATTATTGAAAAAAAAGTAGATTAAAAAATGCATTAAGGTACTGTTTCAGGACTATTAAAATTTGCTGTTTGGGGTTTATTCTATGAAAATAATCAAACAAACATTGTATTATTCACAGAATAGAGTTATAATGGTTTAGCCTTTATTGAAGAAGATTCGATTTTATCATAACAATATTTTTTATAATATGAAAACATAATAAAACCTTAAAAAATAGATTTTGATAAATAGCCTATATAAGATTAAGGCTCAGCCATTATTCCTAATAATAGTCCTCAAAATGAATTGACAACTTAAAAGTTAAAAGTATTAAATAGAAAAGAAACAAAATAAAATTCTGTTAAAATAGAATAACCTATTGATAATCTTAAATAAACAGTTCAAAATCCTAATACTATCTAACCTATTCTTCAATCATCCCCATAGTATGGTCCAAATTAATAAATTTAAATTTAATCACCATAATATTTGACATTGGCATCTAAAGATAAAAACATTCTCTAGATTGCAAACATGAAAGAAGATGATAAATAAGCTTAACAATAGTAAATTAATATGAAAAAATCAGATAAATTATCTGAAAATAATCAAATTCAAGGAAAAACGGACTAAAATAATCTTTCTTAAGGTACGTTAGAATAATTAAAACTAAAGAAAACATCTAGTTCTTAAGAATCTTCTTAAGTGGTTGCAAATAACATTTCATAAAATATCATATTTCAATAATAAAAAATAGAAGATGATTGTGAAAATGATGATATATAACCTGAAAATGAAGGATCTGAGGGAAACATTACTTAATTTTATGATTGTGAAGATGATATAGATGCTATGAATGATAAGTTATTTATTGGATAATAAGATCAATAAGCTAATAATGCTGATTAAAGTGTGATGGATGTTAGGAATTCAATAACTTAAAGATAACCAAAAGGTTAGAGTAATTAAACTTAAAGTTAAAGTGACACTATTGAAAATATTGAAGATTGGGTAGAAAAAAAGATGTAAGCTTATTTTAGTGGGAAATTTTGTTAAATAGCTATAGACATTGAACATATTTTGAATCCATTAGAATCAGATATTAAAGTATATTTATATTTAACTTAAATAAGAATAGAAAGTATATGAGAGAATAAGAAGGAGGACATTATATATTTAGAAAAGATTTTATGAGAGATGAAAAGAATGGTGGACTAAAATGTATAAATGAAATAAAGGTTAATGCATAGAAGAGTGTGGTCAAATTTTTATTAGCTAGGATAGGTAAGAAGTGATATAAATTAAAGGAACTTCACTTTTGATGGGAAGATCTCTTACTAGTATATCGATGCCAGTAACTATATTTGAATCCAGATCTAATACTGAGAGAGCTTGTAGTTCTTTGGCATTTGCTCCTGTGTTTTTAGAGGAAGCTGCTCTATCCAAAGATAAATTATTTAGGATTAAATAATGTGCTGCATTTTCATTTGGATTTATCTTTTCATATTTATCAATGGAAAAAGTAATATCAATTTCTAATATTTTTACCAGCCCTTCAATCCTATTTTAGGAGAAACTTTTTAAGGTTATTTTGATAATTGTCCTATATATTGTGAATAAATTAGTCATCATCCTCCTGTATGTATTATATAATTTTATGGTCGAAAATACAAGTAACAATTATTTAATTATAAATAGAATTGATGCTCGTCTAGAATTAGTTGCTAATTTTCATTCAAATTCAGTTGTTGGTAGAAATGTTGGTGAAGTTAAAGTGATATTTGAAAACCCTCATTAGGAAATCATTATTCTATTAGCACCTGGTTGTATTTATGGAACAACATTTGGTGATAAATCAATGGACTTTTTAGAAAAATAATTTCTATTTGATTTAGATAATAAATTGATAATGGAATGTGCATTCAAGCCAGAAAAGAAGTATTGCCAACATTTTAATATTGAATATCTTTCATATTCGGATTATGTAGTTGGAGGAGTCTGTGAAGTTACAGATGCAGCTATTGGAAGATATTTAAGAGAAGGTTATAGAAAATATAAGGGTTTAGATTTCAAATCAGAAGTTAAATCCATTAAAAGTATAATTAAGGGAGTTTGGAATCAAGAATTAAAAGTAAAAAAATCATCTTTTATCTAAGTTTGATAATCAAAAATTAATATCAATAATGAGTGATTTCCCAATCAAACTAGAATTGGCATAATATCCATTACCATCAGATGCTAATTTTAGAATGGATCTCCTTATGTGGAAATTGAGAGATTTTGATTAAGCATAATAATGGAAAGAGAGACTTGAAATATTTCAAAGGCAAGATAGAAAATTGAGAGAAGCATTAGGACCAAAAAAAAAGAAGAAATGAGTTTATAAATAGGATTATTTCTACTTTTCATTCTATAAAATTCATCTTAAATTTATAAATACATTATATGATAAATTTTAAGAATAGATGTAAAAGAGTATCTTATATTTCTAATAAAAAATAATCTCTTCCAGGAAAATCTATAACTGTTAACAAACTATTAGATATGAAATTAAAATCTAATAGTTTTTAATGCAGGAAACATAATGAGAATATTTTAAAACCTTAAATGTTATTAGAAATACTTACTTAATCTTATGAATAGGTTTCTAGATTATTCATTTCAGAAGAATACAATTATCATTGATTATAATAATTAACCCTATATGTAATAAAGTACTATTTTCTAAATAATATTAATGTAGGAATCACAGAATATATTATGATGAATTTTATTTTGTAATTGTGAATATATTTGTTAATAAAATATATGTCTAGAAAAAAGTATAAAATGGGTTTTAATTAGACACTTGATATAATTAGCAAATTTAGTTATTGAAGAAGAAGAGGAACCAGAGTTTGATAGTATTATTCCATCAGCAATCAAATTAATATAAATTGAAATTTCTCCAAATTAATAACAACTTTCAGAATTACAACAGCTGAAATATTTGATTGATGACAAATAATACTTTTCTGCCTATTAAATGAAGTAATAACTTTTCCATAATTATTCAAATGATTACGAATATATCAATTACACCAAGAATATATTTGAATTAATTGATGATGACATAGACGAAATAAAAGAACTAACATAATGGTTTGATTTATAAGGTATTCATCATACTAATATATCTAGATGGTTGGTCAATTTAACAATAGGATAATAGAATGTAAATTAGATATTAATAATTACCTAATTCACCAAGAGTTGTTGCTAGAATTGACACAGAAATTAAAATACCTTTAGATATCTTTATAAGTCTTATCTATGAGACAGAACTATATCCCTAATGGTTTCCATTCTGTAAAGACTCTAAGACTGTTGTGCAACCAGACAAAGCAACAAAAATTCTACATATGCATTCATCACCACCTGTTATATCTGATAGAGAATTATGTGTAAAAGGATGGGGAGTTAATAACCTTGAATATGATGGAAGTGTTCTTATTTTGAGTCATTCTATTGATAAGAGAACAAAATTATTGAAAAGATATGGGTACAACAATTCAATTTATTTTTTTTGAGTTTCTTTTCCAGAAGAACCAAAACATGTAAGAGCTGATTTAAATGTATTTTGCACAAAAGTTAAACCAATATCATTTGATCATCACATTGTCAGTTTAGTAATTTGTATTGATTTAAAATTAAAATACATACCAGATTTCTTACCAAATTATATGCTTCGAAAATTTGCAGTATATTAATATATAAATATTAGGGAGTGATGTTTGATAAATTAGTATCTAATTCAAAAAAATATAAAGGATCTGCATGGGAAAAGAAAAAGAATGAAAGTTCAGAATTCTATGATTGGTTGAATTAGAAATTTAAATAATATGAAGATAAACTGAAAAAATGA
Organism: Paramecium biaurelia; assembly: GCA_000733385.1. NCBI lineage: Eukaryota > Ciliophora > Oligohymenophorea > Peniculida > Parameciidae > Paramecium > Paramecium biaurelia. Next base: position 160,835 of record JPFL01000057.1, read on the forward strand.
TTTCTTTTGCAAAATTTATTACAATTATTTATAGAAATATAAACAATTACAAAATAAAAATAAATTAAAATCATAAATCATCTTTAGACTTTTTATTTTTTTTCTTTCCTTTTTTCAATTCTTTTTCTAATTCTTTCTTTTTTAATCTTTCTTCTTCCAAAATTTCTTTCAAAATCTCTTCATCAAAATCAGATAATCCAGATTATTGACTGGCTTCTTTTCTTTTTTTAAATATCTCTTCACAATTCTTTTCTATAATTTAAATAGAATTAATATTAATATTGCTAGATTATCCCTTATATTATTTATCAATAAATTTACTAATTGAATCATAATCAAATCTTCCAATTAATTTAGAATAACTAAAATTATAATAAACAATTACATCTTTTTACTACTAGAGTATGCAACGAAATTAGGTAATGCATCATCTGAAATATCAAATTTTAATAATAATTCATCATGACAAGAAGCATCAATAAAAACAAAAGATGCTTATTTTCCTCCATGAGTATTTTTGATTTTGTCTAACACTTCCAATTAATATTCCCATTTAGTTAAAATATCATCATGTTTCATTTATTTATGTTCACCATTCAATAATGCAATATAACATAATGTTTACTTCTTTTCACAATATTCTTCTAATTATTCTTAATTATGTATTTCCTATACTTTTTTATTAGATGTCTTTTTAGATTCATCAAACTAAATATTAAATTATTAAAATACTGAATCTAAAAATGATTTAATTTCATCATAACCATGTTTTCCTGTAAATAATGCTTATTTTACTTAATCAGGTTTTAGTTCTTCTTCCAATTCCTTCTTATCCTTTACATCCCTAAAGATTATAGTGATTGCTGGTTGATTGGGTATCTAAAATTAGTCAATAACCTTCTAAGAAGCATTTTTAAAAGATAAGAATTTATACTTACCATAATATTCTTACAATTAACTCATTACTCTATAAGTTAATCCAACTTATGGAGTCTAATAAAAATAAAGTACAACAATATTATTATCAGCGATATATTAACTCAATTACATTTACAATGATTATTCATTAATATTAATAGTTTTATCATCAACTAATTCTTAAATATCTTTATTAATTTCCTCTAATGAATATTCTTTAGTAAATGAAATTTTTGAGGCTCTTTTTTTTGCCGTATTTCCTACTTGATAAAATCTAATACTAGGATAACTTTTAACTTGTAACTCTTTTACTAATTCTTCATCTTCTTAAGTATTTACTTACAATTCATAATAATCAAATAATGATTTATATTTTTTTATTGTTTCTTCCCATGCCTTATGAGGTGTCTCTTTATAAACATGTACAAATGCTGGTTTATCATTTCTTAATAACTATTTATTTAAAATATTTTAATCTAATTTTGAAGGTGTAATCACATTTTGTTTTTCATTATTTTTTTCTTAATCATCTTATTTATGTCCTCTATTTTTTCTTTCCTCCTATTTTTTTGATTATTCTTTAACTTATTCATATGGAATTCTATCTTTTGAAGCTAGTCCCCTAACAAATTTCTTTATTGGTTTAAATAATAGATCTCCATCAAACATTTCTCGATTATAAGTATTATCTCCATTATTCTCTAATCCTACTATTTATGGTAGATCTTTGATATCAAATTCATCCAATAGAGATTATGTTTCAGGACTTGATACAATTTCTCCAAATTTCACTCTTTCCAAATAATGTATATTCATGGCTTTAAGTAAAGGAGATGTTTCTTTCCTTTTTGTAAAAAGAATAACTTTATTTAATTTTGGATCAGAACTCTCAAATTTCTTTAGTTCCTCTAATGTATTAATTTTAATAACATGATTCGGAATGAATTTATATCCAAATTATCCCAAACTCTAAGGAGATGCTTCTCCTTAAAATCTATGTTCTGTTGCTATCATTTTTTCTTTTGTATATGGGTTGATTGACTGACTAGGAGGTTCAAAGAAAGTAATTTATGGTAAATGTTATATCGCATCAGAACTACAATATGGCAATTAATCACTAACTTTAGTTTGCATAAATACTTTGATTTCGGATCCTTATTTATTTCATCACAATTTGTTCCATATACATTTACTATGCCTTCTTAATCTTCAGCTACTTTTTCTATGAGTGCAGCAGCTCTTTGGCAATTTTCACAATTATCTGAGTAAAAATACACAAGTGAAACGAATTCAGAATCTAAAATATCCCTAAAATCTTGTAATTTATTCGCATGTTTAATGAGATAAGAATTCTCAAATAAACCTACACTTATTGAACACATGATAGCTAAGAATATGATTTTCAGCATATTTATTAAAAATATTCTAGAATAAATAATTTTACGTGTCAAGTATTATATAAGATTATTATAATAAATACCTAAAGACAAATAAGAAATTCTCCATAAATCTTCTATATATATAAAATATAATAAATTCAATTTTATAAATTACCAAGATCTATATTAATAGACAATTATAAAGGATATGTGAAAGAACTTGAAATTCAAAATATAAAGAAGTATTGTAATGAAATTCAACAAAGATATCTGATCTATAAAAGAACCTAAACGAAACAACTGAAAATCTATAAAAGATTAAGATAAAAGGGAAATTAGATAAAAGCGGTTGGAGAAATTTCTAAAATCTATTGAATAAATAAATATATAACATTTAATTATAATAATAATAAAAAAGATTAAAAAAAAACACAAAAAATCCTGTAAAGAAACTGTGAAAAAAAGTGAATTTCAATTTCCTTCATCGATTGGTTAACCTCCTCTTCTAATCCACCTTACTCTTTTTCCATCTTACCATTCTCCTTCTTTTTCCACTCTAGATGAACCTATGTAGATTCCTCTACCATGTTACTTTCCATTTTACCAATCACCTTTATAAACCTTGACAATCTATAAAAATTCATACTCTACCATCAGGCCATTTAAATTCTCCATAACCGTGCTTCTTATCATCTTTATATTAACCCTCATATCTTCTGCCATCCAACCAAGTAAAAACCTTTGATTTTATAAATAACCATACCCCTTTTCCATCCATTTTATTATTTTTCCATTCCCCAACGTATTTTCTACCGTCTTCCCAACTATACTCTCCTTATCCTTAAATATTGTTTTAGTAAAAGTCTCCCACATAAACAGACCCATCAGCCCATTTGAATGTCCCTCTGCCATCTTTCTTTCCATTTTTATATTATCCTTAGTAACTAGCACCATCAGGCCAAATTTCTTAACCTTCCCCATTCTATCTATCATCTTCCCATTAACCAATATACTGTGCTCCATCCATATGAACATATTTTCCCTAGAATTATATCAAAATCATACTTATCCATGAGCTTTGTCGTTTCTCCATTCTCCTTCATATATATCGCCATCAGAATGAATTAATCTTCCTTTACCACATGCAACATTTTAGTACCAATAACCTTCATACAATGATCCATCCTACCATATTTGTTTTCCTCTTCCATGTCTCTATCTAGATAAAAATATATGCAATAATTTATACCCATTCTTCCATTAACCTATATAAACGCTTCCATTCTCAAATTCATATGGACCCAAATGAGGCAAGTCTTTGTATTCTTCTTAATCTTAATCATAAACAAATTTCTCCAATAACTCCAAAACCTTTGTATAATTAATTTATACTTGTCTTGTTCGATCTGTCAAAAAATCAGGTACTCTCTCAATTTTTCTTACTCTGTCATTCGGAGCATGCTAATTGGCTCCAGCACTTTAATCTGGACCTTTTGTATATACAGCTTCTTTAGCTGTCACTGATGATTTATCTTCCTATTATTGATTGTTTTCCATTCTTTTAGGTTCAAGACTTTATTTAATACAATTATCTGAAATTTGTTCTGAGCTTTTTTGACTTTCTTTTATCTTCTTCACTTCTTCCCTTGCCTTATGTCCTCTTATATGAGCTAATCATGATTCCAACCGTATTTACCTTATATTTTTGTAGCTTTTTCCTTAACTAAATTTTCATCCAATTAATCATCCATTTTTTTATCTAGTTCTTACTATGAACCTGCTCCTACATTTATCTATGCTTTTTGTTCACCACACCATCCTTATTATCCACCACAACAACTTCCCATAATCTGTTATGCTGTAATTAATATAAAAATTATCTTTAATTATATAAATTTTGCAACAAATCATTCCCACTCCACTACTACTTTATTGACTCATTTCAAGATAAATTAATTAAATTTAAACTTGATTTAAAATTAATCAAACTTTAATATAAAATTAACTTAAAATCCCAAAGAAAAAATTATTAATCAAGATTCAATTATAGCAACTTCACCTCCTTTTTTTATCCACCTAACTCTCTTCCCATCAGTCCACTCTCCTTCCTTCTCAACCTTTGATTTCCCAATATAGATACCGATCCCATGCTACTTTCCATTCTACCAGTATCCTTTGAAGATCTCATATTTATTTCATAAATACTCTCCCATCTGGATAATACAACACACCATAGCCTTATTTAACACCATTGACATAATCGCCTTCATATCTCTTGCCATCCTTCCAATAAAACGTCTATAAATATATGTATACCAACTCACCCCTTATCCATGCATCTTATTATTCTTATACTAACCAACATATCTCTTTCCACCGACAATCTTATAATCTCCCTAACCTTCAAATCTATTCTCCTAAAACTCTCCTTCATAAATCGATCCATCAGCCTCTCTTAAAATCCCTACTCCATTCTTCTATCCATTCTTATAATCTCCTTCAAAAGTAGCTCCATCTGGCCAAAATTCCTTACCCTTTCCATGCTATTTATCATTCTCCCAATACCCTTGATACTTAGCTCCATTCTAATGAATATAAGTACCCTACTATTAATACTTAACAATATTACAAAACCATGAACTTTATCATTCTTCCACTCTCCTTCATAAATATCTCCTTACGCCAATAATAATCTGCCTTTACCATGTTAACAATTATTAAACCAATAACCCTCATAATATGATCCATCAACCCAAAATTATATTCCTCTCCCATGTTTTTGACTTCATAATTTAAAATTGTATATACCAATTATTCCATTAACCTTCATAAATAACATCACCAATTAATAATGGTTTCGAAAAAGGACACTCCAAAAATAAACTATCCTAATCAAAAATGAATGGATCCAACTTATCAAGAACCTTTGATTTATATAGTATTTATTACACATTTAATTTTTTCAGAGTACCTCGAACTGATATTAACTTCTTTTACATTAAACACTGGAATATGCTATTAACCATCCATATTAAATTTCAAAACATTTTATTAGTTCTTAACATTTTCCTTTTGATTAGATCTATATTAATAAATGAAGGTTTCATCTGATGTCTAAGCTAATGCCTTTGTCTATTGTTTCTTCATTTTCTTCCTTACTATATATCCTCGATAAAATTCTTTAGATTTTCATTATTTTTGAAACATACTCTATATTTGCAAAGCCTTATGATTCAAAAGATTCATATCAAATTTCGAAGGATCCTAGTATATCAAATCATAAGTCGCTATCTAAAAATTCCCATTTGCCAAATTATGACCTCCACAACAATTACCCATCAATCGTATTAAATTAATGAGAATTAAATTATAGTATATATTAATTAAGATGATAAATAATCAATAAGCACACCCCTTAATTTTAAGCCATGATATTTCTTTGCCAAGTCCATAGAATACAAAGTAAAAAGGAAAGATAATTATAACAATTAACAAAATCAATAATTCTGCCAATAGAAAATAAATGCATTTCCATAGACTAATATTGAACATTCAAAAAATACCAAAATTTTGGCTTTGATGATCTACACATCCTCTTATTTAATCCAATGAATGGCTTAGCTACTGACTTACTAGCAGCTTTCAAAATCAATTTAACCATAAGAAGAGGACCCCTAAGAATATAAAGAACTAAACGAGGGGCAAAGTAAATTTTCCTCATTTTATCGGGGTTGTTTACAACTTTTGATGTTTTAAAACGACCATTAGACCATACTATTATCAATATAATATTAATTACTTGCACATCCCTTAATTGACCAATATCTATAATGATATTCATGATATGGTTATAAACAAACCCAGCAAAATTCAAATGAACAAGTACAAGTCATATGATTACATCCAGCATTTTTTTAAATATGTGATTTACATTTAGGACAATACTTAATCAAATATTTTGCTAAGGCTTATTTAAAATCACCTTATATGGCATCCTAATTATATTATACTCATAAATTACCTCACACAATATTCCTTAATGTGCAATTTAACCACAATTAAAACAAATTAATTAACCACATACACATTATATTAAATTAGTTTTTGGATCTTTTTCAATGAAACGATCACAACCTCTTGCTGGACACCACTTTTTATTAGGATCATTCTCAATTTCAAACTTTCTCTTAAAACCTAAATATTATTGGAATTTCTATTCACTAACAAGTGATTTTATAATATCTTCTGAGAAAATAATTGTACAACCTTCTTATAAACATTGTATATTGTTAATTTTGGCAATTTTAATTTTATTTTCTAAATATTCTTTGTAACAACTCCTTTTAAAAATATGATAAGTTAATACACACAAAACATATGTTCACATTCTAAAAGTCTCACAATCTTCTCAAAAGTTGAACTACAAATAGGACACATAGTATCTTTATCAACTTATTGAATTTATATATCTTCTAATTGATGATTATCATAATTATTCTATTGTTATGATAAATTCGAAAATATAATGCTGATACCTGCTGATTATTCTTTATATATACATTTACATTTACCTAATTAATTGTGATTATTATCATCATTATAATTTTCATCAAACTCTATAAGAGTTATTTATCTCAATACATTCTCTAATTCAATTTCATTAACATTATCTGCTGGAAATTCCATTTGAATATGAACATCATCATTATTGACTACATTTTCTTTATCCTATCCTCTTTGTTCATCAACCATCTATAATTGAGAATTGATTGCTAAATCTATATCCTTATTTTAATTCTCTAATTGACTTTCTTTTATAACTTCATTTTGTTGAGTTTCTTCTTACTGAGAATGATATTTAATGGTCTCCACTAATTAAACTGAATTAGACATTTAAATAATAAAATGATCCCTGGAATTAAAATTTAGTAAAACCTTCTTACCTTTATCTTTGATAGTGATTAATTTCTGATTTTATATTTATTGTTCACTTTTACTTCTAGTCAACTTAACTCTTTCCTTTATTATATCATTTGTTGATAACATCTAAAAGCACTAAATACACTTTTATTATTAAATATGTATTTAAAATAATATAATCATCCAATTTCTCACAAAATTATTCTTTTTTCTGATCTTCTTATTACACTAAATATTTTAGTAACAAATTTTACTAATGTCTTTTATTCAAATTTATACTATTTACAAGAATTAAACTAAGATTATCTATCATAGTTTGGTAAATCCATTAAGATTACTATACTATTTATTTTATATAAAAATGAATACTATCAGAAAAAACATCATTTTTATCATTTAGTTAATGTAAAATAAATAAATATAAAAGGAGTTTCATTAGTATACAATTAAATTTTCATATCTTAACTAGCATTCCAAAATAAAAGCGTTTATGAGATTCTGCATTTTCAGTAGAAATTATTCATTTAATAAAAATAGATTGGGATCAAAAGAAATTAATTTAAATTAGACCAAAAAATCAATTCATAAATAAATTGTTTATTCAACTTTAGAATTATAATATAATAATAACAAATTATTTTTTAAATTTATTATAAACTCACTATTTTAAGAATGGTCTTGAAATTAATTAAATATTAAATTCTAGACTTCAATTTAATATCTTTTTGTGATTATTTTATAAATATTTAGAATCTTTATTGGGTAATATTAAAAAATAAATTATAATTATATTGATAAATGGAATCATATAGGCAACAAATATTTCTAGTATATGAATAAATTAATCAATATTTTGTATATCTGTTTATTATTCTTATAATCTATACAATATAGAGATTATCTTGACCTCCTCATAATCAATAATAAAAATTTATAGATTTCAAATAAAATTTTAATAAAGGAATAATAAATATTTGATGATTCTCTACTTTCTTTGAATCAGTTCTTATATACATATTGATTTGGTTGTCTTTCTATATAAGAGTATATAAATTTAAAAAATATATTAAAGATTTTATTTTAATTTATGGGCAAAAAGGAAAAGGGAAAGCAAAATCCATTAGGGGAAGTGAGTAGAGATTATACTATTAATCTTCATAAGGCTGTTCATAAGGAAACATTCAAGAGAAAGGCTCCTCGTGCTGTTAGTCATATTATCAGATTTGGTATTTGAGTGAAGATTAATAGAAATTAGCTTAAAAAAATATGTTGACAGATGATGTAAGAGTTGATCCATAATTGAATGAAGCAGTTTGGAAGACAGGTATCCGAAATTTACCAAGAAGAATAAGAGTGAGGTATTTTAATTTGATTTATCATATGCAGACTTTAGAGAAAGAAGAAGGAAGAAGATGATGGTAAAGGAAAATATTATACTCTTGCTTAATATGTTCCAGTTGATACATTTGCAAATCTTAAAACAGAAATCACAAAGGTTTAATGATTTACATAATTGTACAATACATTACAATACAATATATTAATATGTATATTACTTCTTTATTTTATATGTAAAAAATTAATAAATATTGTGACTGATTTGATAATTAGTTTAGTATTATTTATATTGTATATGAATCAAAATAAGAAAAACAGAGTCTTTTCATTTCAAATCAAAAACACTTCAGGAGTACTATCTGAAGTATTTGATAGCTAATTATCGACTGCTAGATTCTAAGGAATGGAATCATCCCATCATCCATTCAAGTCCAACTTCTTTTTTTAAGAGAATGAATAAATCTAAACACCTAGAATATCAACTTAAAGATCTCTCTCTAGACTTCACATAAATTCTTTAAGTCCAAAGAACAGCTACATTTATTCAAGGAAATCAATATTAACACCCTAATCTATTAATTCTTAGTTAGGAATGTTGTATCATTTTGAAAAACAATTAGCTGATTGTCTAAAATCCAATTATCAAATAGGTGTTATTGAAAGTAAAAAACCATGTTTCATAAGGTTTATTTAATTTGATGGTGATTGCAGTTGAACAAGATAATATTGATTTACTGATAACTTTTATGCGTTTATGTGCATTAACTTTTATTTCATTTCAAGAATGGACAAAAGCACTTCTATTTTTTCAACACTGTAATTTTCTTAGTGAATTTACTCGATAACTAGATGTAATCTAATGGACATTCCTTTAAATAGGAATTCTATGTAAATATATCAAAAAATATGATATTGGAAAAATATTCATTAAAAAAGTAATTAATAATAATAATATTACTTAGTCTTTAGAATATTCTTGGTTAGTAAAAGATTTAGATTAAGAAATAATTTGCTATGAAGAATTAGGCAAATTATGTTTTCTTAATTATGAATTATAAACAGCTAAATCATTACATGAGAAAAGTATGAAAGGAACTTTTGAAAAAGAATAATCTTCATTAAGATAGGTATCCAAAAAAGGTATGGAATAAATCTTAAATATGTTACCAAAACAAGAAAAGAAATTAGGTTTACACATTTTTTCTAAAGCTGTTAATTTTCCATTAAAATTTGTATAATGTTAAAATTAGTAATATTTTTCAAGAAGATCAGTTACAAATTAATATTTGATATCTAATGATTTTGAATGTGTACCTAATTAAAGAATTATTGAAATTGATTCTACTCTTGAAGATATGTTACAATCATTTTTAAAGGGAGTAAACTTTTCATTTGAAATTCCAATTCCAATATCAGTAACTGAAGAGTATGAAAGTATTGCTGAATATAATTAAATGCCTTCAATATAGAAGATGAAATAAACATAAATGGCTACATTAATTAAATTGCATTCTTAAAAAGTAAGTTCAACCAAAAATAGATCTCCTATAATCAGATTAGATTAATTTTAATAGAAGCTTCCACTTGAATAAATAATTAAATAACGTTTAGAAATGAAATTTGATACTCCCTATACAAATCGTGAAAAAATAAGAAATCGAAAATTTGCTAATAACTTAGAATAAATAAGATTAACACATGAAAAAATTGGGATTACATTGAGTTTAGAGCATTAAAAAAGGGTACTCATCAAATATGCTTTAAAATTACTAAATTAATAATAAATTACTTTCATATGATTTTTTTATAATTAATATGTTCAGAAATCTTCGATAATAGTATCAAAAGGATCTTGATTACCATTATATGCAACAATTTAATAAATCCTCTATCAATTTAAGAAGCTAAAATTAGAAATCTCCTTTTAAAATTAAAAAGCAGTTGTCCAAAGTTAATATGGCATTTTAATCTTAATTAAATGAGCTATCTGAATTTAATGATAAAATATCAAAATTCTCAAAGTATTCATCTAATTATATATATAGAATCAAATATTATATAAGATCTAGAAGTTCCTAAAATACTTAGGAAGGATATCTGAATTAAAGAGATTAATAAATACTTCTATCTCTACCTTTTCATTCTATCAAAATGCATTAAAGAAATGGTGTAAGAAAACTATGGAGAAAATATATATTCCTAGTCATATTTCTATTAAGGTATAAAAAATATCAATCAGAATAATTCAAATTAAATCTCTAGATTAAACATCTTTAATTAGGAACACCTAAAATGCTTATTGATACAACAAAAAAAAGAAGAAGAAATGCTGGAAGTTAGTTTAAATTATCTACATTTGCTGAATATATAGATGCATAAGATAAGCAGGAATCTAAAACAAAAAGATCAGAAGATGAAAAATTTAAGAAAAGTCCAGTTTATTAATCATTTAAATATAATGATGTAAGAATTTGCAGATTGTTAAGAATACGTAATAATAGTGTTCAGACATCAAATGCAGAATCCCCATTAAAAATTAATTAAAAAGTTATTAAAAATAATAAATTGCCTCCATTATTATAAATAGACAGAAGAATGCAAAGAGTTAATTCGAATTTCGGTAAGTGATCCAATCAAACTTTTATATTGTTTACAGATTTCATTTAATCAATTAAAAATAAATGAATATTTGTAAAAACATTTTAATATAAATTATTATCTCAATTATATTATAACAATTATAATGTATATTGTGGATATATCTCTTAAAACTATTCTATCTATCAATCAATAAAGTCCAATATTTGATATACATATCATCCTATATTATTATATAACTTTTATTCTTTATAGAAATTAAAATTTAATTACCAATTAATATGTTAAAATACAATTCAATATTGAATAGTAATATCTAAACTTGAAATTAAGTTATATTAACTTAATTATTTTTAAAATAAATTTATTTATTATTTCAAGATGCTTTATGATAACGATTTAAGAAAATCTCTTATTAATAAGGTTGTTGATTAACTTCATAATGCTTAAATTGAGGCTGAAAAGGTATACTTAATGAAAGAACTATATAGTTAGCAGATTTTAAAACAGATTTCAATCAATTAAATAAGAGATTAATAGAATTTTCACAAGAAGTAATTGAACTTTGGAAAAAGAGTTATTCTTAGCGGGATTATGTATTATACAAGGAGAGATTACAATAATTGATAGGAATGCATAAAAATTCAATATCTAAAACAGCGGATTAATCAAGATCAAGAAATACAACTAAGAAATTAAGCAAACCTCCTAGTGAAAATGAATTTAGTAGTTAAATTAAAGTTAAATTTCAACATGGACAAGAATATGTTTAAACTCCTTAATAAATGAAAATATTAAAAGAGGATGATTTTTCTGATATTTCATTTGCTTCTTTAACAAGTAGTAATTCTGTAACAATCCAAGAAATTATAGAACATTCAGAAAAAAATATTTAAGGTTTCTGTTAAGTTCACAATTGTAAAGAATTAAAGATTTTAAGAGAAATATTTAGATAAAAAATAGATATAAATGAATTATAGTTAGCATTAGAAGAAATTACTTCATTAAAGTCATAAATTAGAATGAAATTATAAAAAGAAAATTAAAAAATTTAAGTTATGCATGAACGACTCATTGAAGGATAAAATAAACTCAAAAGAATGGAAGAATATGAAAAAGACTAATCAGAAATGATAACATTAAAAAAAATAGCATTAAACCTAGAATGATGATTTTGTAATTCTTATATATTTTTTTATAATTTTATTAATTTATTCATAAATGGGTAAACTTAAAAGTAAGAGCAGATCAAGATCGCGTTAAAAAAAGAAACATAAATATGAGAAATAAAAATTAAAAGATACAAAAACTTAATCTAAGGATTGGAGAAAAGATAAAATGTATATAGGATAAAACTCAATATAAACAGGATTAGATGTTTTAGAAATTATTAAAAAAGAAAGAAAAGAAGATGTAGAAAAGTTAGAACAATGGAAAACAAACGTTGGATATACTGGACTAATAATCAAAACCCCATTAAATGTATATGAAGAAGTATTAAAAACCTTTTGATAATCTTAGATAATGAAAAAGAATAATGTTGCTCCTGTTAAACCAGTGAATCCTTCCTTATTAAATAATCCTTAGGCACCTAGAATGATTGAAATTTAAGTTAATGACAGATTAGGCAAAAAGGAAAGAATCAAATGTTGTCCACAAGATGAAATAGGAGATCTCAAAAAATTGATTGCTGTTAAGATTGGTGTTAGACCAGAGAAGATCGAATTGTAGAAATAACATAGTGTGTTTAAGGATCATATAACTATAGAGGATTACGAAAGAAAGCATGAAATGAGTTTGGAAATGTATTATAATTGAATTTTGTTTTCATTCATAATTTATAACTCTTTATAGATTATTAAATTTGTACACTAATTTGTATAATTTATTCAATAATTAATGGGAGTTAGAAATTTATTATAAATAATAAATTCTTATTTTTAAACCATGAATTGTGGATAATTATATGTATATACCAACTAAAAGTGTTAATTCAAATAAAATATTATTTTATATTTTAATAAACAAATAGATAAATTTCATGCATAACAATGCAAAAATGCTTTGACATGTCCTTCCCCAATTCCTGATCCATATGAATTTGGATATATTCCTGAAATTTCAATAAACTATTGATCATTTGTTTACTCATTCATTATTTAAAGCATTTAATCTTTTGAAATCCATTTAAAATCATCAACTTCATTTTCTTCTATTTTAATTGTGACATTTTAGTAAGATTGATTGATTTTAACTTCATAAAACATACACAATGTTTATTTGATTGGATATTAATTATCTTGTAATTTAGTAGGATAGATTGATTCATACATTACTTTTAATTCCATTTTTTCAAGAATAGGTAATACATTTAATCCAATTTCTTCTTGAACCTCTCTTAAACATTCACTTTCTAGATTTTATTGTCCTTCAACCATTCCTCCAGGAAAAACCCAACTTTTTGGGAATGTTTTCATCTAAGAATGTCTTCTTGTTAATAAAAAATTATAATCTCTATCACATAACATAGCTACTGTAGCTAATTTAATTTTAGAGTAATTTTGATCTAAGGGTTTGAGATCTTTATTTTAACAAGGACAACAATTAGAATGAAGCAGATGTATTTAAGACCAGCCTTATTCATATAAACTGAGATTCAATTATGCTTCATTTTATCTGTATTGATAACTAATAAGATTATTGTCAAATAGTTCTAGCATACATTTACCTGCATAAAGAGTCTTACCTCTTAGAATATCAACACCATAAGACATTTATAATTTAAGAAGCTACCTCATCCAATGTTTAAAATTAAAATATAGCAACTAAATTATAAAAATAAATATTTAAATTTCAAAGTTTTAGTAAACAAATAAGTAAATAAAGATTCATGAGTAATAAACATTCACTTTTATGAATTAATCAATTTATTTATATACAAGAATGAATGGAATATAATCCATTCTAAGATTTTAATTTACTAGATTAAATGTACATAATTTTTATAATGTATGTTTTCAATAGCCCAACTTTTCCAATTCCTAATTAATTGTAGTAAGTTCTTTTGCTCCAATGGCTTTTCTTTTGAGATTTTCTCTGGCTATCTTTCTCTTATAATAGGCAGCACCTCTAATGGAAGTGTTAAAATGCACGATACCTTTGCTTTCTCTTCTCTTCAAGTCTGTTAACAACAGATTATGAATTCCATCCAACTGATGCACATAAGTCACCCAAAGTACAAAATGGTCTATGATTCTTAAGTCTAATCAATTTGAGTGCATCTGGAATGACTTATCTCTTTTTAGTATCATATGGAGGTGGTACTCCTTCAAATATTTTTAATCTCTCCAAAGCAGCTGCTCCTCTCTTTGATTTATATTGAAGCATTCCTCTGACAACTTTCCAAAAACATCTTGAAGGTGTTCTATAATGTTTATATCCTCTTCTTGGATTAAATGCCATTCTCTTATTAAGGTATTCCTCAAAGATGACTCTGTTTCTAAAAAGAGAACCTAGAATGCTGAGAGATGGATACCAGATTATTAAATCAATTCAGTTCTGACAACAACAATTCTTTAACCTCTTTACAACTCCTTAGCAATGTATGAGGCTAAACGACCTAGCAAGTGTCCTTTGCCATCGATTACGATTTCTTTTTCGAACATTAAATTTTAAATAAATTTTCAAATCATTTTTTTCATCTATTCATTTTTATATTATCTACATAAACCCCAATCATAATTAGGAGTGATCATTTTCTCTTATCATCCTTCTTAAGTCTAATAAGAATCCAATTGATGATTTGAATTAATAAATAATTTTTAGAGCACGTACAAATTTTTCTAAATCAATTCTTCTTTCATTCACTCACTCAATTCTAAATCTAAATTAGATATCTTTGTTTCATCATTTATAATTTCATCATCTTTTTCATTCAGTTAATGTTTTCCAAAAAAAAAATTCTTTTTTTATTATCCACGCATTTACTTATAACCTTATTAAATTCAAATACCTTAACCCAAATTTATCAATTTAAAGAAGACATTCATCAATAATAATATTTGATCCTCACATTTGTTAATATTATATATATTTATTTTGCATCCTAAATAAACATCTTAACATCTATTTCCATTCTCAACATAAGGGTTTAAATTTCTTCTCAAAATATAGGTTTGACAAATTATTAGGTAATTCTTCACAAAATTATAAAATTCTATGAAGAATTTCATGACCCTTTTCTGATTTAGTTTGTAAATTATAAATTAGTTAGACCTATCCAATAAGAATTTCCTATATGAGTTAAATAATATTAACACTTCTAATGTGGCTAATGAAGATAACAAATCTAAAAAATAGCATGATGTTATATAAATATAATATTCTTAATTCGAAAAATATTTTATATAAAACTATTATACTTTCAGAGACAGTATATATATAAATATAAATTGAAAATGAAATTAATATGTTAAATGATCAGCAAATTGTATTAGAAAATAATTAATTAAATAACAGATATATTTCTGATTTAAATAAAGTACATGAGCGAGAAGAAAATAGAGTAAATGTATCATTTTACATTAGTTTTATAACAAATTTTATTGTTCTCATATTATAGATTTTAAATCAAATGGTTTCTGTTTTAAGATAGAATAATCTCTAATTAGTAGAACTATTAATAGAGAATTTTTACACAACTTAAAATAATTTATAGTTTGATATTAAGATTTTAATAGAAACATATATAATATATATCTAGCCAAGTCAACAAAAAAAGCATCAAACTAATTTCACAAATTATTATTAATTGATAAAAATTATATTATATCTTAATGGACAGATCTTGTGTTAATCGTTCTCCATTGAACACTAGCAAGAGCAAATAAATGTACAGTTTCTCCAAAGCCAAACGTTGGGTTGATACTAAGGATAATCTGTAAACCATTTATCTGGATAAAATCTTTTAGATGTCCTCCAATATATTAATTACCAACAACTTTAAGTAAAAGAGCTGCAGGTATTGGATATGGCAATAAAATCAATATTACTCAAGAAAGTATTACACCTGCTCCTAATTTATATGCTATCCATAAAAACCAAGAACATGGATGGACTATGGGATTAGGGAGAGATGTATACATGCATTACTTAATTTATTTAAATAGCATGCTAACAAATATGAGGGCATATTTTTAGGACTAGTCTATAATAATCCAGGACCTGGAACTTACAAATTCAAAGATTCGATATCTCCTGTTCGTTATAGTATGAGATAGAGATTATCAAATCAAAAAGATAAAGAACCAAAACCTGGGCCGTATGAGTAATCATTTATTTTAGAGGTCAATACAATTTACCAAGCAGTATTAATAGTACAGGGATTTATGCTCTTAGTTAATACAAAAAGTATTAAGAGAATTATAAATAACACAAAGCTCCGGGGCTATTGTATTGTCACCTCCAAAATAGCTTTCAGAGAGAAAAGTGAGAGAGACAACACCAGGCCCTGGCTCATATAAATAGATTGGTAATATTGATCCTATGGGAACATACTTTTGTTCAAAGTTTAGTGCAAGTAAATGCAACAAATTTCCAAGAGCATAACGTACTATGTCAGATAATCTTGATCGTTCCCCAGGACCAGGGACATATAAATTACCCTCAGAATTTGGGTTTTGATTTATTGATATTTATTATTCAATTTTAATTTATCCCTTTATCACATCTTGTCCATATTAAAAATATATTCAAAGACTGATAACTTAGACCATTAAATTCCAATTTGACTAATAATAATTCTATTTAAAAATGAATAATTCGTCAAATATTTATACATTTTTTTTGACAATTTAATAAACCAATTGTTTCAGATGTATACCTTAAATTCCTAGTTCTTCTCAAGTTATTTATTAAACTGATCTTGCATTAAGTTTAATTCAGTAAAATTGGATTTTAATTCTTCTTAAAATTGTTTATATAGGTAATACACTAGGTTAAGATGTAAATCCAATCTATTTAATATTGTAGTACAGTTTTCATTTTATTTATTCCTTCTTCTATAGAATAATTATATTCAAAATAAATTTTATTCTATAATTTATGTTGCGAAAGTCTTAATTTATTTTGAATCTAATTATTCTGATTTATTAAGAGATGATTTAAATTTAGAAAACTACTTAATTCCAAATTGTTGTCAATACAAGTTAAATAAATTGATTAGAAATAAATATACATTAAGCAGATCAACAATGTAATATAATGAGATATATGCTTGATATCGGGATTATTTTAAATAAATTCTCACTATTAGATTTTCCAGTAAACAAGATCTATGTAATCTACTTAATATTCATCTTCAAATCTACATATCCAATTATTTATATATGCAAAAGATATCAAATTAGAAAACATTGGATAATTTTAAATACATTTTGTAATCTTGCAATTAAAATAATAGAGCTTAAGCCTAAAATCCAAATAATATTTCATGAAAATATTCTAGCTTATATCATCTCATCTAATAAAATCTGCTCTTCAGAACATTAGAATATATAAATATTTTAACCAAATATTTTAATATTCAAGTGGGAATACCTAAAAATTTTTGAATATAATAATTATAATAGATCTGAAATAATAACAGCAATTAACTTAATGAGAGATTATTGATAGAAATATATTATATATATAAATATATATTGTTATATATAAAAATTATCAATTAAATAAAATTTGAATTTGAGTTGTTTAATAATTAATTTGAAAATGTAATTCTAGACGATTAAAAAAGAATCATAAGGAGGTTAAAAATAATCTCCTAAGCATGAAAGTTACATTGCTAAAATATTCAATTATACTACTTCTCAAAAATCAGGAATTCTGAAGAAAGAATAACCATTATAAGACCAATAATTATGTAATTAGGTATTTATAGGTTAGTTATTTTATGATTACAAAATCCATTTAGTCTGTGAAATTATAAGAATCTCCCATTCAAAAATGTAAAGGCGATCAAACCAAAAAAAAGAAGGTCAATCGAGTTGTTTTTAAAACTGAAATTGATGAGAATAATAACAATTAATTGGGTTTTCAAACTTAACGAAAGAGTTACGATTGCGTTGCAGTAGAGAATAAAATCAATAGTTTCAATTTGATTTCAAGTATGTTTGAATTAGAATCCAAAAACTTAGATCTTTATATGGATCTTTAGGATAAAACTACTCAAATTTAATAAATGCAAACATAAATTGAATAATAATAAATTAAACATTAAACATAAATTAGACAATATAGTCTAGAAAAAAAAGAACTTCTCCTTAAGTATATTATAATACAATAAATAGAATTTAAAATCTTGAAAAATAATCAGAATTGCAAAGGAGATATATTGAATAACTACCTTAATTTGAAGTTGAAGCTTAAGAATGGAAAATTAGATTCCTCAAATTAAACAAATAATTCCATCTTTAGTAGGAGACTTTAGTCAGATTAGAAGCTGAATAATAAAGTAGTCAAAGAAGACGAATTGAAGGATTTAATTATCTTAATTAATAATTATGAAAGAATTTTTATCAGAATCTAATAGTAGCCTCACACTATTTAATTGTGAAGCAAACAATAATTGTAATTATTTTAAAACTAATCTATCGTTTTTCCTCCTCCACTAATTATATGAGATGTAAGAATAAACAGACCCCTAAGAGTATTCGTGTTTCTCTCCTACTCGAGATTAACCATCATTAATAAAAATGAATTCATTCATCTATGATCCAGAACTTGAGTTGAAAGAAATCAATGAAGATCGTGATGCTATATAATAAGAATATCTAAGATGGGTAGATATTTGGGATAATGATACCTCCAAAAAATAGAATTATATTTAGGATTTAAACGAACATCCTGATAATTCAAAACAATAATACTAATCAAATTAATCATCAATTATCAAGTATGATACTTAAAAACCTTCTAAAGAACCCCCTTCAGAACCAGCTGTTTAACCGAAAAAGTTTCTTGACAAAAGCTATTGCAGATATATTGTGTTATACGTTATTCGTACTATAGAAAATAAATAATATGCTGAAATTATTGGAGATATCTGCAGTAAATTCTCTGTTAGCTACAATACTTTTGTAGAATACTATAGAAAATAGAGAATTTTAATAATGGGTTACAAGGCTTTAAAAAATGAATTGATCTATGATAACGATTCTATTCCTGATTAGAAACGCAAGAAAGCATTTAAAGAAGTTTTAGTTTGGTACTTAGATAAACTTGCTACTAAACATATTTTATTAAGCAAAAAATAAAATTTTTAAGAGTACCTCAAGTTTAAAAATCATGTTATGTCTTTTTATGTACATAATCCAAAAGATTGGAAAGGAAATAAACCATAGTGGAATTGAGTATTTATGTTAATTAGTATAGAATATTTTTATAGTTTTTAAATATAAATAGTTTAAAGTAGAGACTTTATTTTCAATTTCTGTAAATAATTCAAAGCACAATCAAATTTAAAATGATTTCATACGTCTATTTCAGTCTATTTATAATACACTTATTAATTTAATTTATTTCTCCTCAAAGTAGTTTCCATTTATTAAGTTTTGAATAATATTATATTTTATTCTTTCAATATTGTTTTTGGTTTTATCCTATACAGGACGTTATATAATATAAAGGAAAATTCTCTTATTAAATTATATTATTATAGTTTTTGAAGAGCCCAATGTAATTTTGGATTGATTCACTTTTTGTAGATTTAGAGATTATTTTTCAATTACACCTTTTATATATATATAAGTTGGTAGCTCTGAGGTTGAAATAGGTACTGCTTTAACATCTCTCTGTACTTTCTTGGGTTTACTTTAGTGTCTAAACATTATTTTATAAATGTAAATCTGTTTAAGAATCTCCTTCAGCTATCAATGTTCTGCATCTCTTTTCATTTTTTTTTTGTATATTAATGTGGATATCTCAATATCTCTACTTTGTGTTACTTTATTTTCAGCTTTTATTACTCGATAATTCATAAATTAAGTTTGTTATCTGTTAGGCTTTTTGCTCATTTATCAAAATAAATTAAAATATAATTATTAATTATTATTTTATAGTGATTACATTTAAAATTCTTGAGCTTATAAATCATAAAGCCAAATATAATATGGTTGCCATCCATATTCCTAATTAATATCCGTATGATGATATTTACTTATCTCCTTCTGAGGCATTTTCCTATTGTTTCGCTTACTCAATTTCTGGAGCTAAAGCTAATTAAGCAAAATCATCATCTTCATCTTCTGTCTCCTTTTTATCATCAGGTGGTTTAGAATCAGTTTGCTCTTCATCGGGTTTCTCATCCTTATCTTAATCATCATCCTTGCTATCTTCATCATCTTTATCAGCCTCACTTTCATTTTCAGCATCCGAGGGTGGTTCACTCTCTTACTCAACCTCAGAATCAGGTTCACTTTATTTTTCTTCTTAATTAACTTCCTCTTCTTGTTTATCTTCTTCTGGTTTAGCCTCTTCTTCAGGCTTTGTTTCTTCTTCAGGCTTAGCTTCTTCTTCGGGCTTTGTTTCTTCTTCGGGCTTTGTTTCTTCTTCGGGTTTAGCTTCTTCTTCGGGCTTTGTTTCTTCTTCAGGTTTAGCTTCTTCTTCAGGTTTAGCTTCTTCTTCGGGCTTTGTTTCTTCTTCAGGCTTAGCTTCTTCTTCGGGCTTTGCTTCTTCTTCAGGCTTAGCCTCTTCTTCAGGTTTAGCTTCTTCTTCGGGCTTTGTTTCTTCTTCAGGTTTAGCTTCTTCTTCAGGTTTAGTTTCTTCTTCAGGCTTAGCCTCTTCTTCTGGCTTAGATTCCTCTTCTTCAGGCTTAGCTTCTTCTTCAGGTTTTGTTTCTTCTTCAGGCTTAGCTTCTTCTTCAGGCTTTGCTTCCTCAGCTGGGGGCTCCTCTTTTGTTTCTTCAGCTGGTGGTTCTTCTTTTTTTTCTTCAGCTGGTGGCTCTTCTTTGGTCTCCTCTGCAGGGGGTTCTTCTTTTGTTTCTTCAGCTGGTGGCTCTTCTTTAGTCTCTTCAGCTGGTGGCTCTTCTTTAGTCTCCTCTGCAGGTGGCTCTTCTTTAGTTTCTTCAGCTGGAGGTTCTTCTTTTTTTTCTTCAGCTGGTGGCTCTTCTTTGGTCTCTTCAGCTGGTGGCTCTTCTTTAGTCTCCTCTGCAGGTGGCTCTTCTTTTGTTTCTTCAGCAGGTGGTTCTTCTTTTTTTTCTTCAGCTGGTGGCTCTTCTTTGGTCTCCTCTGCAGGGGGTTCTTCTTTTGTTTCTTCAGCAGGGGGTTCTTCTTTAGTCTCTTCAGCTGGTGGCTCTTCTTTTGTTTCCTCAGCTGGTGGCTCTTCTTTTTTTTCTTCAGCTGGAGGTTCTTCTTTTTTTTCTTCAGCTGGTGGCTCTTCTTTGGTCTCCTCTGCAGGGGGTTCTTCTTTTGTTTCTTCAGCAGGGGGTTCTTCTTTGGTCTCTTCAGCTGGTGGCTCTTCTTTAGTCTCCTCTGCAGGTGGCTCTTCTTTAGTTTCTTCAGCAGGGGGTTCTTCTTTTTTTTCTTCAGCTGGTGGCTCTTCTTTAGTCTCCTCTGCAGGTGGCTCTTCTTTTGTTTCTTCAGCAGGTGGTTCTTCTTTTGTTTCTTCAGCTGGTGGCTCCTCTTTAGTTTCTTCAGCTGGTGGCTCTTCTTTGGTCTCCTCTGCAGGGGGTTCTTCTTTAGTTTCTTCAGCTGGTGGCTCTTCTTTAGTTTCTTCAGCAGGGGGTTCTTCTTTTGTTTCTTCAGCTGGTGGTTCTTCTTTTGTTTCTTCAGCTGGTGGCTCTTCTTTAGTTTCTTCAGCAGGGGGGTCTTCTTTGCTCTCTTCAGCAGGTGGATCTTCTTTTGTTTCTTCTGCTTAGTCTTACTCTTGAGATTCGCCAGGATCCTCATCTTAGTTTTCTCCTTCCTAATCTTTCATTGCATAGTTTTAATTTATTATCTTGATATCAGTCGGACTCTCTCCTAATCTCAAATCTAAATTTTCATTTTCATTTTTATATTACTCTTAGCTTTGATTGTAATTATTAAATATTTATTATTTAGATTATTCAATGTTATTATGTTCTGTCTATACTTATTTTTAATCTAACTAATTATCCAGCTGTGTATTATACTAATATTTTCTACTATTAATATTTTCTTCTATATTTTATAAAATTTTTTTAGGTTCTTAGTTATCAAATAATTATTCTCTTGTAAATTATATCTATTATTAATTTACGCTCTGGACATTCTCCGAAATTAAAAAGCTTCGTTTTTATTAATCAATTTACAAAAGACTGTCATTTTTGATATTCGATCGCAAATTGCTAAAATAATACAATTATCACAACTTTTTTCTTTATTCCTTATAATGTTGAGGATTAACAATGAAATCTTTTGGGCTACAATGGGTCGTCAACAATAATAAGCATAAAAATAGTGTGACTGAGGTCTTCTCCATCACTTTTTGATGACTTGATAATATATAAAATATTCGTTTTTAATTGTATAGAAATTTTTTGAAATGATCAATAAAAAGGAGAATATTTGAAGCATCATCTTCAAAATTTATAAACGAATGGTTATATTGAAATAGCTCAGATTAATGATTGTTAAACATTATTTATTTCTAGAACTAAATTCTTATTTTAATTACTTATACTTATTACCAAATGAAGTGCTCACTGTACAGTTGTTACAGTGAGAGAGTTTGATTTTGATTTGTCTGCAAATTCTTAACAATTTAGTTCATATTCTATTATATTGTATTAGAATTTTGTAATTCAGATGACAGAAATCAGAAATTTGAATTTAATTTGATAATTACTTATTATAAGTAAAGAATGTTATATTCTCTGAAATATTATAATTAAGAATATAAATATTACTATGATAAGAAAATAATAATTATTACTTTCAATTAGATTAACAGAGGATCATTAATTTTATTGTAATTAAAAATTATATTCAATGGGCGATCATCCAAAAAACACAGCATATTTTTGAAAATTTATTTTCTTTTTGAAAAACATCTATAAAATAAATTTACATGTATTTTTTTACTCAAAAACTTTTTTTTTTTATAAATATAATGTAGTTAACTAATTTAAATCAATTATAGATTCATTTGATATTAAATAAATTACAACATAGTTTAAGATTTTAAATATTAATATTATTTTGAGATCAATTTCAATTTCCAATTTTTGTTTTTTGAAATTAATGAGCTAGTTTTTAGAAAGAACAAATGATTTGTTTCATAATTTATTTTTTGATCATATTATGATAATTTTAAGTATAAAAATTGTCCATCTCTTTGGAAAAATATAATTAGTTTAATATTTAAACTTTTCCATTTTTAATTACATAAAAACTATAATAAACTATGCTAACAGGTAACAACCAAGAGTCTTTATATAGCCAAATTGAATTATATTATCAGTAAGTTGAATACAATTAATACAACATATTTAATTCAAGTTTAGGAAATTGATAATATTATTTCAAATAAAGGGATAAAAATAACTTAAGTAAGATCTTCAAATTATTTATCAAAACTAATTAATGTATTTAATTCAAAGTAAAGGTGATTAACTGATTATATTATTAATATCCAGTTGTTTAAAATATTCCTTCATATGATCTTTTTTCCTTATCTATTTCTTATCTCATCATAAGGTTTTCTACAAAAATGCATAAATGAAACTATTTACATTAATATCTTTAATTTTAGCTTCTTAATTTATAAGGATATTAAACTTTTGGTCCCTTCATCTCAATTGAGATAGTGTATATTGATGATAATTTAAAATTACTCTCAGCTTATCAATAATAAATAACATATCTTTTACTCCAAATAGTAAATTAATCTCGCAAACAAATATAGTGAATCATAAATTATCAGGATAAATTGGCATAATTTAAACACTTTATTTTAACAATAATTTTAAATAATTTTTCATAAAAACTAATATATATGTTTCCATTTTGAGTATGCATAGGCGATTTTATAATCATAGTAATATAATTCGATTGGAAAAAAAATAGAACATTAAAATTATTGATGATAATGAAATATTATTATAATGAACTAAGAGCTTCTTCTAAAATTTTTTAATGACGAACCAATTAAATCTGAACGTATGTGTGGATTAACAAATTTCGTCTATAAGGTTTCCACGAGCAAAGATTCGGTTATTTATAGGCGTTATACATCTACGTTTCGACTGTTCTAAAATCGAGAAAGGGAGGTGAGGTTTTAATCCGAACTTGCATAATTAGAATTAGCACCTAAAGTGTTATATTCTGATAATATATAAAGAATAGAGGAATATTGGCCATACAATCCTGTGACATTATCAGAAATAAAAGAAGATTATATTGAGGTGGCAAGAATGCTTGGTTCATTCCACAAATTGAGAAATAGAAATTCATTTGTAGAAATCTTTGATACACCTTCTATTTATTAATGGTTGCATAGTGTTAATTTAAGAGATGAGATTTTAGATGTAATTTCAGATTCCAATTGTTAATAACTATATTAAACATTTGAACAAGTTTTTTCAGATTAAAACTAAACTTTTATTTTAGGATTGTTTAAGGATCCTTCCTTTAGTGAATTACCATTAGTTATTGCACATAATGATCTAAACGCTACAAATTTTTTAAAAGATAAAAGATTAATGAAATACCATTTGATTGATTTTGAATTTGCTGGATTGAATTATCCAGGATATGAATTAGCTAATTTTTTTAATGAAATGGAATGGGATTATACATTTTCTGAGCCTCCATTCTTTAAAATAAAAGAAGGATGGCAAGAGGATTTAAAATTAAATTTTATAAAAGAATATTGGAAAGAATATTCAAATTCTAATGAAATACCTAAAGCACTTTTGAGACAAATTGAAATAGGAGGAATATTATAAAATTATTTTTGGATGTTAATTGGTGGACTTTCTCTTAAATAGGAATAACAAGGAATAGATTTAGTATATTATGTAAACAGAAGGATGATGAATTTTAATAAGGTTTTGAATTTAAAGCAATGATTATTATGCTCTAATATATTTTAGCAATATTGTTATTGTTTTATTTATAAATGACTAATTAAATAGGATTTTTGTTTATTTAAATTATTTATATCCTATATTAATATTTCCCTATTTATTAAACTATACATATTATTTACAATGTAGAGGAAGAGATTCATTATTAATAAATACAATATTTTTATATAAAGAGTATAAATAGTCAATGGTTGTGATATCTATTAATAGAGAATTCTAAAAATATAATGATGATGTTAAATTAGTTAATTTTAATTTAAATATACTAATATATATATAATTTATGATTTCTATATCAGATATACTAAATAAATTTAAATTTTTTATTAATGATAAGTGACGATTTGACTCTAGAAAAAATAGATTTTGAATGGGTGAATAGTCAAACAAAAGTTGCTCCACTTAAAAAGGCTTTAAAACTCTTAGAATTAGATGGGAATTATTATACTGATTTAATTAAAGCTGTAGAGGTAAAATTAGTTTCTATTGATCCAAAATATACTAAATGTATTTGTTTAGTTTTTAAATTTAGCATCTGAAGTTGAAATTGATCCAGTTGTTAAAAAGTAAGCTTAAATTGATGTTGAGAAATGGGCTGAGAATCCAACTTTAGAAAAGAATAAGAGATTGGCTGAGTAGGAAAAGAATAAGGGTAATGAAGCAATGAAATCAAATGATCTTAAAGAAGCTATTAATTATTATACTTAATCTATTTAATTTGATAGATAAATGGCTGCTTCATATTGTAATAGAGCACTAGTTTATTTGAAACTTAAAGAATATTAAAATGTAATTAATGATTGTGATTATGCTATTGCACTATAACCAGATTACACAAAAGCTTATCATAGAAGAGGAAAAGCATACTTTGCTCTCAAATAATATGATAAAGCATATTTAGATTTTAAATATATTCTTTAAGTTGAACCAGATAATAATGAAGTAAATGGTGAATTGAGAGAATGTAGAAAATTTCTAACAGAACAATAGATTAATTCAGCAGAAAGTAAAATTGATTGTTATTTTTAGATAAATAATTTATTGAAAAATAAGGTGGATTTAAGAAAGTATAAATAGTAGAAGAAGAAGAAGAAGAGGAAGAAATTCCTATTTCTAAATAGAAATAACCTGATTTTAGTAAGGAATACAATGATATTATGAATAAAAAGACAGAAATTACAAATAGAATACAAAAAGGAGCTTATGCTTAATCAATTATTGAATTAATAGAATTATTAAAAGAAAATCAAAAATATATTGAACAACATAGGTTTGTTGAATTAAGAGCAATCTTATTAAGTAATTTAGCTTATTGTCATTTACAATTATAAGAATATTCTAAGGTGATAGAATATTGTGGGAATATTTTAGAAGATAATATTGCATGGGATATAAAAACAAAAGCTTATTTAAGAAGAGGAATGGCATATGAAAGATTAGATAAAGTTGTTTTAAGCAAATTAGATTTCTTAAGAGTTAAAGATCTTGATCCTGGAAATCTATAAGCTTCATAAGCACTTGATAGATTATCAAAGATAATGAATTAAGAAGAAAATAATAAAGTAATAAAAATAAGAGAAGAAGAATAAAATAAATAAGAAATAGGAGCATAATCTAAAAAAATTGAATAACCAATTCAAAAAAAGAAAGAAGAATCTTAGAATAATTAAATATAATAACCAATAATTACAAAGAAACCTATTTAAGAGGTAGATGAAGGATAAAAATTATAATTAACTGATGCAGAAATTTCAATTTAATTAGGTAAATTGAAAGAGTAAGGAAATACTCATTATAAAGCTTAAGAATTAGAGAAAGCTATATAGGTATGGGGTGAAGGAATAAAGTTTTATGAAATAAATCCAGCTCCTTCTTAAATTTAACTTTATTTCTAATTATTAACAAATTCTTGTTTATGTTACAGTTAATTAAATTCTAATAATTAAGTAATTGAATTAGCAAGTAAGGTACTTATAAAAGATTAAAATAACTAAAAAGCCTTATATAGAAGAGGTGTTGCTTATTCAACATTAGCATAAACATCTTAGAAGTTGGAAGAATAAAATGAATTATTTGAAAATGGTAGAAATGATTTAGAAAGATTTGTTTATTTAGATTCAGAAAATAAGTAGGCTAAAGAGAAATTATTAGAAATATAAAAATAACATGCAGAATGTAGAGTAAAATTAAAAAAGAAATAAGAATCTTAACCAAAGTAAGATAAGAAAGATGAATAAAATAATTCATAATAAGAGAAACAAGAATAATAATAAACAAAGAATTAGTAAAGTAAATAAAAGAGTGTTAATTAATAATAAATAGATTAAATTGGATAAAATTTAACAGTTAATGTGATTTAAGATATATTAAATAAGAAATAATTACCAGAAACTGCAACAATATTTGAAAAGAATATGAATACATTTAAGAAGGCAACTTCTTCTTAGATTATTGACTATGTATTTTAAGTTGATAATCTTTAATAATTGTATTCTACCAAAGATTTACCTACAGATATCTTATTTTTAATAGTAAATGCAGGATTAGCATTAAAATAAGATAATAGTTACAATGAAAAATTAAAAAGTATTGTTTTTATAATATGTTTAGCTATTCTAAGAGATCGTCTTCCAAAAACTCATAAATTTAATTTATGTGTAAATATGATTTCAAAAAAAGAGAAAGGATTAATAAAAGAATTATTAGAGTGTCATTCACTTAATGACTTGTTTAGTATATATTAAATAAAGTGATAAATGATATATGGTTTATTTGCAATAATATTCATTTAGTTCAAACTTACTCTAAGTATTCAATTACTTATACAATACTTATCCTTTCATTTTCTGTTTTAGCAAGCATTCTTATAATTAATTTCTTCATATTGTCTGATATTTAAATATCATTAGGAAACTAAACATTTTCATTTTAAATCATTTTTTATAAGTATTAAACTTTTTCATGATAATAAGGAGTTCTTCCACAAAGCATTTCATAAAATATACATCCAAGTGACCAAACATCAGATTTTATTGAATAATATTCTTATCCTATGACCTAAATATAATGTAAATAAAATACCTAAGGACTCATATACAAAGGTGTTCCAATCCAAGGAGTATTATCATTTGCTATTTCTTTAATTTATTCTTCCATAGCCTTAGATAATCCAAAATCAGCAATTTTAATAACATTGTCTTGGAGTAAAACATTCGATGGTTTTAAGTCTCTGTGTATGACATTTTTTTCATAAAGATATCCACAACCTATTTATTAAAATATTTATTATACCTGAAGCTAATTATTTGAAATAAGGTAAGGCATCAGCTTGACTAAGTCTTTTTCTATTTTAAATCAATTTTTCTAAGGTTCCACCAGAACAATATTCCATAAAAAAATAAATATTGTTTGGACTTTCAACTAAATCTTCAAATTTTACTATATGAGGATGTGCTATATAAAATAATAAATATCAATTTACACATTTTGCTTGTATTATCAACTTCATTCTATAACCTTTCTGTTATTTTTTGTTTCTTTTTTTCTGCCAATTCCCTATTCTCAATTTAATTGAGTTGATGAACAATTTATTCTTTGGATATCACCTAAATCGTAGCAAATTATAAAAACTTTGCAAGCCAAGTATTGTTGAGTTTGTATGTTTCTAGCTAAATAAGTCTTTGCATATTGACCTTATCCCAAGACTTTAACAAGAATTTCATACTTCTTTTTTCCAACTATTTTATGGACCTCATAATTCTGATTTTGAATCATTTTTATAAAATATATCTATTATGAAATTAATTAGTAATATTTCTGATGCTTTATTGTCAGATATAATTATAGGATACATCTATTTGATATAACAAAGAATCTGTATCAAATTTTACGTTTTTTTATATATATATTTAAAGTATAGAATTATTTTTCAATACTATGTACAAATAGTCCCTATAAGATATGAATTTTATTATATGTCATTTACACAACTTTTAAATCTTCTATTAAATTTCACACTTTAAATTATTTTTTTTTTCTCTATTTTCATTTGATTAATAATTATTGTGATATAGAGGGAGTATTGGTATTTAGTATGTAATTTAATATGTTTTGAATAATTAACAAATTAATTGAATGATTAAATCTACTAATAAATATATAGAATGTAGATCATATAATAATTTTCTTAATTATTTTTATTAGAAATTATGGATATCATAAAATTTTATCTTTGAGAAATAATGACTAAATTCAATCAACTAATATTATTATTTAAGTTTTATTAATTGGGTATGTTCATTCTTAGGTGAACTATTAATCATATTATATACTGAAAATTAAATAGTTACTCTCAATAAATGTCATCAGAGTAAATGTTTTGGTGTTCATAATGAAGGAATAATTATGTATAATAATAAAGCAAAGTAATTAACTATTCTGTTACAATATAGCTAGAGTAAATTACAAAATATCTAAATGATTTGATGAATAATAAAATTCATAATTTTCAATCTTATTTGATAATATATATTAGGGTAGTTTGTATATATTTTTAGAGATAGAAGAGTCAACATTAATAAATCATATTAAAATTCTTAGAAATAATGGAATAATTAATTATTAAAAAATTTAATGATAATATAAATAATTGATATTTATTTAACACATTTTGTAAATTCAGATAGTTTATAGGTTATCATTCAATAATCAATCCCTATCCTGATTGAATTTATATTTCTGTACTATTTTCATCAACTTGTACCCATTTATATCCTTCTTAATTCAAGACTTTGTTAATTTTGTAATTCAATTTAATTACTCTATTCTATAAAAATTAGATTAAGATTTTACTTAATCAGTAAGATTTAACAAAAATATGTATTTGGATCTCTTGACTTCTATTACAAAATCAATTTCATTCACTTCAGCAAATTCCTTTTCCAACCATCCAAATTAGGATTCTATCAAAAGTAAATGATAATCTCTAATATCTGAAATTACTCCCTTAATATTTATATTGATATTTACTTATCCTAAGATTAAAGCATTTAATTATTAAGATTGAGTTGTATCTCCATTAATTTGATATAATGTTTTTGGCAAGTATTACTTTGATTACAATTAGGAGAGTTTAAAATCAAAACCTAAACCACCTTCCTTTATAGTTCTACATATGGCTGGATAATCAAAATTATTTATGATACTAATTCCATTTGGCAACATATCATGTATCAAATCATTAGCTAACATTAAATATACAGCAATATCAATATCATCAATGATATCAATATTTGAAAACTTAAATCCATCTATCTAATATTCTGAGATCCAAAAGGACAAATTTGAGAGTAATAATCTTAATACTTCCCATTTTCCATAATCCAATTAATCTGTACCTTCACGAACATATTGAAATTCACTTCCATCCCAACTCTTTAGATACTATCCTATAAGTTAATGATCTATATCAATTAAAACTGAAATTCCTTATTGATGGAGATTTTCAATTGTTTTTTTTAATTCATCTGGATTAATCTAATTTATATCAACAGCCATTAAGATTTATTTGGTTATTAATATTGCATTAAATCCAGGGATATTCTATAGTTCATTTATATTCTGTTTAATTATTTTTAATCCATTACATTATTGTTTTTATTATAATTATTATTGAATTTCATATTTGTTTTCAGGATTCCAAAATATTGCTTATTCTCCATTTTTAACTTAACTCCAAACTGATAATCTTTATAAATCATTGCAATATGTTATTAATTTGCTTCCATGTACTATTTAGTGATTGTCATCATCATCTTTGGGTATAAATGTTTCCCAATTACCACCGTTGTCTGTTGTACAACTATACTCATTCAATTTCATATTTTGAGCATTAGGAGCCCATTCTCTATAAGTGATTCCATTGTCTGACACTACAAACCCATATTTTTGATATCTATGTAAAACTTCTTCATTTACCCTTTAGCAAACTCTTTTATTGATGATTCAACCTTTATGATTGATTCTAAAAGATAAAAAAACTTCTCATTTCTACTTTGTATTACTTCTTTCAATTCAGGCTCTTCTATTACTGTCTGTAATTAATCAACATTCTTTTCATACTTTTATAGAAACTCTTCATTCTCCAATACTGATTACTAATTGTGTAAAATGCTATGTTCATACCTAATAAAATAAAGAATTCTTTTTTGATAATTTTCTATTAGGGACTTTTCTAGACAGTGCAGAACCTTAATCAATATAATTCATAATAATATATTAAAAATGTAATTCTAAAATGCAAATATAAAATAAATTAAATATTTATTTAATCATATATTAAAGACTTCTTGCTTCAAACTAAAACCAAACTGTTTACATAACCTGATAGATTACCTTTAATCTTGTAAAAATAATAATTAAATATACATAATTTGTAATCAATTTAAATTAAAATATATCATACCTATAATTTATATGTATTATTTTAAATTCTTAAATTAATGTTCTAGGATTAAATCAATCATATATTAATTATTTTAAATATACTAAATATATTTAAATATTCTGAATATTCTTTAAAAATATAAACAAATAATAGAGATGAAATTCTGTTTATGTTAATATAAAAAAAATGAATTCTTTTATAAGAATAATAATCATAATAATAATTAATCATTATACTATATATTAGTAGATAGATATAAAAAAATTATATCACATGAAATAAGGTTAACTTTAAATAAATTACAAGTCAACAGCTTTTTTACTCTTATTATATTTTCCAAAATATTCAAGTATCAAAAATGAGAATCTAATGATATTCCCATTTTTAGCAGTTCTTAAAAAATCTTTAGTCATTCCTGCTTTGGTAAGATCATCACAATGGACAAACAAATCACTACCGTCTAAATCCATAATAATGAACCCATACGCTCTGGCTTCGTCATAAAACTTTAGTGTACCAAAATATCTAATCTAATATTTGGATCACATAAGTCTTACATTTGAGAGAATATTAGTGCCTTCCTATAAATTTAAATTCAAAGATTGTAAAAGATCCTACTATGGTGTTGGTGAATTGATAAGTGAATTGCATTCTTTCATAAGAAGATCTCCATCTTAATTAATTTCATCTAAGAGTTGCATTTGTAAACTGGTTCGTGATATATTTGATGGGGATAATGGTACATTCTTAACATTAAGTTTATTAATTCGATTATCTTTTTGATCTGATAGGTATTTAAAAGGATCTGAATAAGATCGTTTATGTCTTCTTATAGGTAACCCTATAATGTCATTAATTACATCAAGAAGAATATCTTTGATTAATTTATGCTTTTCTTCACTACCCTTCTAACCAACAACATAAAAGTAATTTAGATATCGTGCTAGATAAATGCGTTTTTTATAACCAAAATTAATGATTTGACATCTTAAATCTTCATCTTCACACATATCATAAATGACAATTTTCCTTTGCAATAATTAACTTATAGTATTAAGGTCCTCATCTCTACATTTATCACTTAATGATTTCCAATAGACAACAGTCCCATAAAGAGCATGTGATATAGCTTTCATTAAGTCCTATGAGATAATAAATATTAAATTTTTACTAAGGCTGGAGTCAATATTTCTTTGCCATCTTCCATTAGAAGTTTTCTAAATTAATCCATAAATTTAGCACTTTCTAAATCACAATTTAAAGAGTTCAATGAGGGAGTCAATTGTAAATCATATAATTTACTTGGAAACATTAAATATTTGGGTATAATATTTTTATTTAATTCTTAACCAAAAATTAAAATTTTGAACTAATTCAATCTTTAGATTCTTTTAACTAATTAAGTGAGGAATGTAAATCAAATTAATATATTAAACACAGAAAAAAATAGTGATTATTATATATATATATAACATATAACTTATTTTAATAAATTTATTATGTCAAAGTGGGCAGAAAGTAAATATGAAGGGGAGTAATTGGAAGGATGGTTTCATGGAAAAGGCAAATATTATTTTAGTAATGGTGTTATCTATGAGGGTGATTTTTTCAAGGGAGAATTTCATGGAGATGGAACTCTGATATTTCCAAATGGGGTATTTATAGAAATATACTTATAATTACTTTAGGGATAATACAAAGCCAAATGGGAAAGAGGAAAGATGCTTGATGGAACCTATTTTTTTGAAGATCATTTAAAATATGAACCTATGGATTGGAAATATTGTATTGGAGATGACAGAAGATTTCATTAAGAAATCAAATAGAGTATTAAACCTGCAGGAATTACTTAAATGACTAAGGATGATATTCTAATTGAAATTCCTGAAGGCACATATGGTAATGAGTTTTTTGATATTGAATTTCAGATGTTGGTGAAGGTTATTATGAACCTGTGAAATCTATTATTTATAGATATGATGGTTCTATCTTAAGAACACCAAGTGAACCTGAAGTGGAGAATATTTTAAAGAAGTGCAGATACAATCCTAAGAAAGACTTTATAATTGATGGCAAAGATGATAAAGTAATTTAGAAAATGACTCAGAAGTCTTAGTGATTATATATATATATTATTTTAATTATCATAAATTCAAAATGAAATGTGATTTTTGTGAAGAAAGTACTCCAATCATAGGTAGATTTAATATGTTATTTATAAGACATCATGCGTCATTCACTGTTCTTGAAATACTCTTAGTCTTAAAATTATCATTACACCAAAGGTATAAGTGAAATATTGCATAATTATCGCACATCTAATAATATTCTATATAAGGATGTATTACTCTACTATACATCAGAAGAACTCCTTTGTAAAGTATATAACTCAACTATTTTATATGACAAATTGCAAATGTTGGGTGAGTATTACAAAGTACCAATCAATTCTATCCATAGTTTCACAATGATATTCCACGTTTGTTTATGGTACCAGCCATTATTCCACTCAATTATTACCATGATAAAAAGAGAAGATTAGAGTATTATAGAATTGCCAAACTGATTGCAAATGAGAACAAGAACAATCCTGATAAACCTCCAAAGGGCATCGTGGGTGACTCGCCATTGCCTTAGTCCAGCCAATAAATGACGGCTTAGGAAGCGAGTTCATCTGATGAAGTAAAACAGCTCCTCAATCTAGCCGATATCTAAATGTGACAAGATCCTTGAAGGCATAAGTTTCATAGAGACCAAACCCTAATTTGTCAATTTCAAATAGTAACTCTAACAATACCAAATATTGCAATAAGCAATACCAAATTTCAAATATGAAAGCTACAAACCCCAATTAAAATAACATACTATGTAATTTCAAAAACCAAATAATCCAGATAAATAACAACGTAAATCTAGTATTACTAACATACTCAATATGCTTAAGAATAAAGTTCCAAAAAAAATATTTAAAAAGAAAAATTTATAAATCAAATCAGATTAATTGCATATTGTATATATTATGATTTTATATCATCAATTAGACACCAAGAGATATAGATATTAAATCTCCAACCAATCGCACTCTACTACCAAATTAATAAAGAATTGCAACTCTTTTGAAATCACCCAAATGTGTTACTCCTAGAGCACCCTAATAGAGTCCTCATCTACCTAAAAAAGTTTAATAATTAGAAATCAAAGTTATGACTGATCTACAAACTCTCCTTGCCAAAAAATAAACCAGAGATTCCAAATAATATTGCACTGTTCATTTCGATAGTGTATCCTTGGCATAAGATCCTAGAAGTCTTACATAAAGGTTTGAATCTGCCAATAATTCCAAAGGATAATTTGCAAAGAAAAAACTCAGCATTAAAGAACTTAATTAATTCAGAAGAGTCAAAATCTAAGAACCCTTATCAAATCGAGATCCACCAAGGAAACTTAATTTTAAATCTAAGTCTAATGATAAACCTTTAAGTATTAACATTAGTACTGATCATAAAATAAACTTCTATCAATAAGTTCAATCAGCTAGACAAGCTCAAAATTCACAATAAACAACCACAACATTTAAATAAGTTAATGCTTAATCTTTATCTTAACAAATACATCATTAGAAATCAGCCACTGCCAAAACATTAGGAAAATCAATGAAATTAACTAATACCTTAGACTCTCAAATTTATAAAGTTGCACTTAATTAAGCTGTAAAGAATATTAGAAGTAGAAAAACATGAATTATTTATAAATGAGTTACTAAGTTTAATTAAAATCTTATATCATAAAATAACGCATTCCTATAAACCTCTTATTAGATGTCCATCTAAAATAAAGACAAATTCATTTGTGTAGAAAAATTGAACATACTTCTATTACCCAAGAAAAGACAAAAGAATATTAAGACATCTTAAAAACTGAATGGCTAGAAGAAATATTTGTGTTCAAGTAAGTAAATATTCATCTTAGTTATCAGAACAAAGGATAAATGTAATTATAAGTTTGTGTATGCATATACTAAATAATAAACTTATTAATATATGGGAAATCTTCTTTTAAAAAGGCAATACTACTCCTCTTTTTTAATTATATATGTAATTCATGAATTTAATATTAAATAAATAATCTCATTAAAATTTAACTTTCAATAATTCTATCTTTATAGCACTTAATTTAGGGATGTGAGATTCAAATGCTTCCTTCAAACTTTAAACAAATTATTTTTTATCATCATTTTATGGTTTTAGCCTAGATTTGATCTTCACGTTATTTTATTGAATTACTGTTACTTTTAGGTTTTTAATCTAAACCTATAATAATTTGTTTAATTCTTGCAGTTACTTAACAAAATCCATTTCAGATAATTATGAATCAATTAGTTATTTTTATTATGAATCAGTCAGTTATTTTAATGATGGATCATTTTTGTATTATAATATAAGATAACTCTTAATATATTGAATTAACATTTTATCCTAAATTATTTCATATTATGAAACCTAATAATTTAAACATTTTTCTAATTTGTCATAATATTCCATATGAAAGTTCAGTTCTTTTTATTTTTTTTATTATATTTAATTTTAAGAAGGATTGCTTTATTCAAAATACATTATTTCTCTCTTATGCAAACACAATTATTAAAAAAGAAGATTAAAAGAATTCAATATTTCAAGATTTTTACAATAAAATTGAATATTATTAAATTAAACATTGTTTTCTTTTTTCTTTTTTAATAATTCTTCAATTTATTTTCTATATTGTTCTACTAATGTATTAAACTCATGGATATGATCCTTAACCTGTGACTCATTTAAATTCGAACTTTAAAGTTCTAAAGATTGAACTTAAGTAGATATTTGTTAACAATCACTTAAGTAATTTCTTACAAAATTTTCCATTTATTTATCATCAAATTATAGAACGTCTTTTTTAAAGTAAGAAATTCTGTTCTTTTAATTTTCAATCAACTCATTAAAATGGGTTTTTTTTTTCTGTAATTTATCAATTTAATTTTATACTTGTTTTTTTTCTTATATCAGATTGGAATTACTTTATTGAAATTGGATATTATTTCCTTATATATCTTCATCTAACTATTTTTAATAATTTTCAATAGATTTTTGAAATTATTCCTTTTAATTTTATATATTTTAATAACATTATTATTCTGTTTGATTTAGTAATAACCCATTCACTAACTGTTTCAATTTGCCTAAAGATTATTTAAAAGATTTAAAATTTTGATCCAAATATTCACTTTTTTATTAAGTTATTTCTTATTTGATTTCATTCATCTTTTAAAATTGACTTTTAAGTTATTGAGAGATAAAATCAATTAAAAATATTAATTTACCTTCTGCTAATTTAACTTCTTCCAAATTCGTAAACTAAGTCTTTTCAAAATCAGTAATTTACATATTAATTTCTTATATCCTCTTTTAATAATCATTAAAAAGAATTTTTATTCTTTCTAATTCTTTGAATATATATTATAGATTTGCTTCATTCCTACAAATATCCTATATGTCTTAACATTGTTTTAATTAATCATTTAGACTCTAATATACAATTTCTGATTAATTATTTAACTAAGCTTTAACTTCTTTTTGTTTAATTTGAATTTCATTTTATAGTGTATTTTTTTATTACAATTTATTTAAAACATTTTGATAATTTTTATCAATTTATTCTATTTTAAAAGTAGAAATTTCATATTCTAATTAAATTGAAGTAAATATTTTATAAGAATTCTAAATTTACTTTTATTATAATTAGTTTATAAATGTTTAAATCTTTTATTTGATTTAGTTTTAAGTTTATAATTACAAATTTAATTCTTAAAGTATTTCTTACTCTTCCTTTGATAAATCCAATATTTATTTTTCATTATAATAATTTATTTTATATTCCCATTCATTTATCTTATCAATATATCTATTTAAATTTTATACAATCTTTTATAAGTCGATTTTTTTTTATACTGAAACTTTTAACATACTTTGAGATAATGTTTACTCAAATTTTTTAAGTTTATCTATTAAATTTGATAATTATTTATTTTATTTATCAACTTCTTTCAATTAAAGTTACTCTTTTTATTAAATCTTGCTTATATCCTCAAGAAATTTGAATTCTACTTTAATTTAATTAAATTATTGATTTACACTCTACTATTATTAGAATAATTGCTTATCTATTTAAATTAAAAAATCAAAATCTTGATTGTATTTATTTAAGTTTACTTCTTATTTTTAAATACCTTCTGTTAGTTTATTAATGTAAGAATTAGAATCTTATTATAAGGCCATCAATTATTATTATTCATGCTCAATAGACAACCTGCATTACTCTTCATTTATTTCGTTGAGTTATTCATTAATATTTTTAATAAAAGTTTCAATTATTTCAGTATTTAATATATCTTTTGAACGATTTGTAATTAAAGTTAATTATTTAAGATTTTCATCAATTTAATTACTGAATTAGCATTATTATTAATTAAAATTTTTAGTAAATTGAGGTAATTATGCGTTAATTAATTGTAATTAATTTAATTTATCTTATAATTATTTTTAAAAGGTGTAAATATAATTTTGATATTTTTAGGATGGCATCTATTATTTTTATTATTATTAATTTAATTATTTTAATTAATCCTAGATGAGAATTTAATTTTTAAATATATTCTTTTGAGTATCTGTTAATATATTTTAAAACTTTGCTAAATCCCTTGATTTTTATTCAAATTCTTATTAATAATGTTTTTATAATTATTCTTAAAGTTATTACTTAAGATATTGCTCCTTGTATTATACTTACTTTTGAATTTGATTTTCCATAGATTATTGAATAATCTATTCCTTTTATGTTATTTGCTATTCAACTTTTAATTAAAATTATTTTTCCATAAATTGTTTATAATTCAACATTTCCTCAGCCTAACTATTTTTAAGTTCTTGTTGCTGCTTTTCATTTAAGTAAATTAATTATTTTTTATGTTCTTCTTATAATTATTACTCTTTATTTTTTAAATCTTATTCAAATTAATCTCTTAGATTCTCTTCACACTCTTTTCTAACTTTAATTATTTCTTCTGTCATTTATTTTTAATAATATTCTAATGTTTCTTCTTTAATTTACTATAATTCTTTTTAATGTTATTCTTATAATTTTTCAGACTCTTGCCTTTACTTTTCATCAAATTCTTTTTAAACTTCTTATCTAATTTGATCTCTAAAAACAGAGTTAAATAGAAAATTAGAATTTTTTAATTCAATCTTTAATTCGCTCTTATTTATTTTTAAAATTTATTTCAATTTTATAGCAATCTCTTCTGCTGTTGCTCTTTCATTACTTTATACTTTTATCATCTATTTTAATAATATTTTTATATCAGTCGAATACTCCATATTTTGAATGAATAATTACTCAATTTGCTAATCAATGTAATCTTACTTTAGATTTAATATCTAAAACAATACATCTTAAAGAAAATTTCCTAATTAAAAATTATAATTTAATACCCTTCACCAAAGTTTTTTTGCACAACATTTCATAGAGTAACATTCCCAAAGACCAGATATCAACCTTTTCATCATAAATATCTTTATTAATTTATTCAGGTGACATATAATATGGTGTTCCAACAGTCATTGTTTTTCTACCATCTTTCTATCTCATTAATCCAGTATCACATAATTTAAGGTGTTTTTAATTATTTATATCCATATAAACTACATTATCTAATTTCAAATCCCGATGAATTAATGATAAACTATGTAATTCCTATGTTCCAATAACAATCTTAAAATTATTATTCAATACTTACTTAAAGAAAATAATTA
Organism: Paramecium biaurelia; assembly: GCA_000733385.1. Taxonomy (NCBI): domain Eukaryota; phylum Ciliophora; class Oligohymenophorea; order Peniculida; family Parameciidae; genus Paramecium; species Paramecium biaurelia. The sequence continues at coordinate 200,384 of JPFL01000057.1, forward strand.
AGAATTTCTTTTATATCAACTATATATGAATTTCTCCAAAATTCTTGAAATGATCCACTAGCTAAATCCATTATAATTATTGTTTAATTATTAAATGTATCTAAATCCAATACATTTACAATATGATTCATTCTATGTTCATTCAGTATTTTTAAAGTCTATTCTTCTTAATAATCTAATGAATTCTAAAGTTTTAAGGCTACATATTCTATCCTTTAATCTGACTCTTTGTATGCTTTATAAACTGATCCACCAGTCCCACTTCCAATAATGCTCTCTATTACATAGGTAATGTTTTTATTAGTCCTAATTTAGTTTTTCTATTAAAGCATCTGTATAAAATAAATTATTTTAATAGAAGGGATATAATTGAATAAAACAGAATAATAACTTAATAGATTAATACTGTTATAAATTTGAATATCACTTCTAAAAACCTTTATTAGTCCATTTATGGATGGTAAATTATATTTCTATATATAAAAATTTATTTCATTCAAGTACTTAAATATAAATATGGAAATTAGGATATTTTTATAATTTCTGACTTTTAAAGGATAAATATTAAATAAATAGTGATTATTGAATTAATTATGATTATCTTGATCTGATCAATGATTTTCATCTTGATTGTATTGAAATAAGAAATTAGTTTTAAGGAAAATAGAAATTCTTAAAAGGTTAGTATATCATAATATATATATATAATCATTTAGAAATTGGTTTCTTATCAAGTATAACTATGGATTAATCATTATAGTGAATGACAGGCATCTCAAAGACATTTTTGGGAACTATAACTTTCACTAGTTATTATTATTCATTCTGTGTTGATAGAATATAGATTGAAGCAGGATAAGTTTAGATGTTAATTCCTCTAAAGGCAGCTGTTAATAGTCTTGCAGACATCTTATTTCTGAATTTAAAATTTATTTATTATACAAACAATATTCTATATTTTCTTTAAAATCCATTATCATAACGTCATAATTGAGTTCATTAAATTTGTAAATTTTATAATATGTTTATCAATAAAAGTACAATTGTTAAATTATTATAAAATTTTTAATATTATATTTTTTTACACATTTATTCATATTTCTAATAGAGTTTACTAAAATGAATGTATAAAATTATATATAAAAAATAAGATTTTATTAAAGAAGGATAGGTTATAAAGATAAGAATAAAAATGATTATAATTTTAATATATTTGATGAAAATTCGTTTTAAAAATATTTATAATATAAAATGAATAGTGATTATAGAGAAGTGAATCAAAATGAACAGGAGGAATAATAATAAATGTATTTAGAAACTCCTATTTATAAAGAGGCAGTGTGTCATTTTAGGACAACTTAATATTATTTTATTTCATTCAACTCTTTGAAAATTGGATGTGGATTTGCATTATTGTATATGAATCACGAATAAAATTATATGAATTATTGGATACTTGCTATAATGTTTCATGCATTTATTATGATAATTGTACATAAGAATCACTTAAAATATTTGACTATTAATAAAAGAATATTGGCATTTAAATTAGATCAAATTGTAGCTGCTCCAATAGTAGAGTAAGTAATTGAATAGAGGAAATTAAATATATTATCAAGATAAATAAAATTAGAAATAGTGAAGTTGACTATCTTTGGCAAATGGTGTTGCAGAATAATTGCAATAATTTACTAACTTATTTTTGGTTATGGTGTATACTTATTTTGTATATATTACAGTATAAAATCAGAGGACTTAATGTATTAATTTTACTTTTTATGTGCAATCCTTGTAATCTCTCTATATCAATATATTGATCTTTATTTGATATTGGTTTTGGCAATCCTAGGTTCCCCATTTCTAATTATCCTCAGTTGTTATTACTGTGCAAATTTGTAATCATAATTATTTATACATTAGATTTAGCAAAGAACAACAAAGAAATGAAATCAGAACTCGATTATAAGCAATCAAATACAAACCAAACTTAATTGAAGGAGAACAAGAATGTTGTATTTGTAGATGTCCATATGAATTAAATGAAGAAGTAGTTGTTTTGAAATGCTCTAAATTGCATCATTATCATGAAACTTGTATTATGGTATTTCAGTTATTTTCAATTTTCAGTCTTGGATTAATATCAACAATACATGTCCATTCTGTAGGAAATCTATATGATTAATCATTTTTATAAATAAAACAATATTTTACTATCTATTTTTATAAATAGAACATTATTTTACTAACTATCTTTATAAGAAATTAATTAAAATTAATCATTATTTTAAATTCCTTTTATTTCATAATATAAATGGATCATAAAGAATATAAGGCAAATTAATATGAGAGAAAAAACAGATTCCATAATAAAATTAAATCAGAAGCTTTTCAATTATTATCTAATTTGGATAGTACACACACTATTAGATATGCAATACAGGCAACAAAAGAACGCAGAAGAAGAGCATTGTCAGGATAATCTTTGGGGAAAATATTTCTGGGAAATTCAAATAAGTATTATAATGATGGAGGAGAAAGTAGAATTATGAATAAAGTTTAAAAAAGAAATAATCAAAAGAAATAGAAATTACCTGAATAGATTTGAATACTTAGAATGTATAATAATAGCATGATTGCAATATAAATTTGTTTTGCTTATAATTAATTAATTTTGAATAATAATAAATGGTTTAGTTTTAATTATAAAATAGAAATTAGTTTCTAGATTAATTATTTTCATTTTTTCAAGTGTATTAAATAATCTATATAAATCCATTTCCCTCCTCCTCCAACATTCCATTGAATTCCTTTACTACCAAAATATTTCTTATTTATTGATTTTAGATATTGTTATAAAGGCATAGACTTTCCATAATCTAGTATTATTTCAATGCCAAGTCTTATTCCCTTATACCATATTAAATATAACACTAAATAAGTATAGAGGGTCATAATAATTGGATCTGCTAAAACTACAATAAATAATCCAATCCATAAATAAATAAATAGAAAAAGAATCATAACACAAATGAATTGTAATAGAATTTTCAAGGCAATCTAAAATATTAGGAATAAATTAGAACTTTTTTAAAAGAGTTTTTGTAAGGATTCAAACTCTTTGATCCGGATAGATCTTTACTTATTTATTTCAATATTGTCATTCTTATATTAATAGTGTATATAGTAATACTCTTTAAAATATTTGAACAGTATTTTGAGATCATTATCTGTTAAATCGTATTTCTCTGTCTTAAAATCATATGGAACAATAATTTAATTTTTTTTTGGAACTGGAATGAAATCTATTTTTTTATCATCTTGTTACATTATAAAAATTAATGAATGTCTAATAATTTTGTTTTTGTTTTTAGATCAAATAGTATTATATTGTAATATATATTTATCTTTTTTTTAAGTAATAAATTAATAACTGCTTGATGTATATTGATCCAGCTGACACTAAAGCATGGGCGGAAGATTTGAAAGAGTAAGATTTCACATTAATTTAATGATAGATATTAAGGAAATAGAAAACAAAAAGTAGATTTTTAGAAACCAAAGATCTTTACATAAAAAGAAATGAAATTGAAACAGACAGAATTCAATCCTGTATTATAGACTTATCAAAATCAAGAAAGAGATGTTAAAGAGAAAGAAAAAGATTTTTAGAAGACATCAACATTGGCATAAAAGAAAATGGTATTTTGATTTTAGATTTCTTTATAGGAAATGGTTAAAAAATATATGCATGAATATGATTTAGTTAATTTAGATTAAATTTAAGGAATAGAAAGATTAGATGAGAGAGAAAAAACTAAATAATGTTTAGTAATACAATATAAAAATATGTTAGTTACCACCTAATTTTAATGATTATAATATAATTACGAATGAAAAGAAAAGTGAAGAATATTATAAAAATATGAAAGTTATTGTTTAGAAGAGAGTTCATGATAAACCAGTTATAAATAGAAATAAGAGAGAATTCAATATTATTACAAACAAGTTAGAAATTAATAATTATTCAGATTTTTGGATAATCATGAATTAAAAGCTTAAGAATAAGAGGCTGCTGTCATGTCAGATATCAATGATAAATGTTAAAGAGTTAGAAATTATGATATTGTTGCAGGAACTTTTTATAATGATGAAAAAGAATAAGAATTTTAATAGTAATTTTTTTAATAAAAATGAGGAAATTAAAATAAGACTAATTAAATCATGGTAAACACTTTAATGATAGATTTCCACCATCTTGGAAATTTAGAGAATCAGTTTATTTAGATTAAACAAAAGAAATCCCAGAAGAAATCAAAATGATAGATGAAATCAATAGAAATCACAAGAAGCGTTATGAAGTAAGACATGTCTTAGAAAATGAATACAGAGAAAAAGATCTCTAAGATCAAACAAGAACATAAGATAGATTGATAAAGAGACATAAATATGATGATTTAATTAAAAAATATGATAAAGGTAATAAACATTAACAAATTTATAAATAGAATTTGATATTATTACTTTAGAAAAACCAGAAATTGATCATATTGTTAAAGCATTACCACCTAAACCTCCATTAAATTCTTGGGATAAAGTTCAAATGACAAAATCAGGCACAGATGCTCCTATTCATGAAGTAAGTATTCCAGAAGGTATTGATTTTAAAGATAGTGTTTAAAATCGAAATGATTCCTAAGGGAAAGTGAGGTTTCCATAAGTATATAGATAAGGAAGTGAGAAATCATAAAAATCTGTCTCTAAATCTAATAAATCTGGACCTAAATCAATAGTTCAATCACAAAAATCAAACCCTTAGGTAACTGAAATAAAGTCAGGAGGATTTTTTTGATAAGGGTGATGATAAATTAATTATAAAAAAAAGAAATTTATTATTGTCAATAAAATAGTAATTTTACATGAAAATATAAAGATATAAATTATATTTAATACTATATATTGTTTTTAATAATCATTTTCTGATTTTACTTAATTGTTAAAATATTGAATTATAATTGGTTGCTGACATTTTGGTTGTAGTTGATTTTTAAATGTTTCCTTATGAACCTTTTCTTGAGAGTTAATGTTGAGAGACCTACAAAGCACTTTAACTTTATAGATTTGATTATATTGTATTTTATAAAACTGTCGAGACACTATTTTACATGTTTTACATTGATTATTTTCTAGGGATTTGTTTTAATGGACTACCACTTTCAACATTAGGAAAGATGGATTAAGATTGCTTTTTCTACATCATCACACTTGGACTTTGATAGTTGAATTAAGTTTAAGGTTCATTATGATGTATATGTTCTTGAGATGATGTATTTTTTCGTATTTATTTAGTATAAGATGGAGTTTTATTAATAGTTCGATTAATATTTTAGTGTTCATTTTATTTGTTATCACTAATATCAGTATTAGATGGTTCTGAATCCTTACTTTTTTTAAGAAATGAATCCTTTTTGGTAGGTGATGTAGATTTCTCAGCACTTATATTGCCTGGAACATTGTTTAAATTACGAATCAAAATTTTGTATTCTAACTTCTTCTTTTAGTTAACATGAGAGTAAAGAGCATCTCTATATTAAATAACTGTATATTTATGATTATCATCCATTAAAGCCTCAATAACACTATCTAATAATGCCTTTATATAAATATATACCTCTAGAAATTTCATTTTCACTTCCTTTGAATTCTTGGACATAAGGATGATTTAATGCTTATTCAACTGTCATTCTTTTATATGGATTATAAATCAAAGTTTTCCTATTTTTAAATTTTCTTCATTACCTGATAAAATCAATCGCATCATCTCCTCCTGAGGCAAATAATTCTTTTATACTCTTCCTTTTTTAATTAGAAAAACTTTTAATAACTTACTCAGCAAGAGGAGCCTAAATAGCATCCAATTCATCCTATTTGGGTCTACCAATCAATTCAATTATTCTCTCTATTTAATTCATTGTTGAAGTTCCAGGAAATATAGCCTTCCCTATTATCATTTCTCCCAAAATACAACCCAAACTCCATATGTCAACTGCTTTAGAATAATGTTAGGAACCAAGTAAAATTTCAGGAGCTCTATACCATCTAGTAGCAACATATTCAGTGAGAATTGGATTGTCTAAGCAATGTTATCGTAACAAAACTTACTATTGTCATCTGGTTTAGCCAAACTTCTTGCCAAACCAAAGTCAGCAACTTTAACTTTGCATTCTGAATTGATTAACAAATTGGAAGGTTTCAAATCTCTATGTATAAGTTCACCTGAATGAAGATATTTAAGCCCTTTGAGTATTTGGTATATTATATATTTTTTATGAATGGGCTCTAAAATGTTTGTTCTTATCACCTTAATGTTATTATTTAATGTTAATACTTTATGAAGATCTGTTTCCATAAATTCAAATACCATATACAGATCTTTATTATTTTCTGCTTTTATAACAGAGCTTAATTTGATGATGTTTTCATGGTTTACTAATTATTCTAAGAAAATAACTTCACGATATGTCCTTTATGAATCAGTCGCATTATGAAAAGCATCAAAAATCTATCATATTACAATTTAAAGTACTTTTTTCAATGCAACAACCTATTTTGTCTTACGATCAACTGCCTTCCAAACTACTCCATAAGCTCCTTTTCCTTTAAGTTCAAGCAATTCGAATTTCCTCAAGATGTGATCTTCCACTTAAGATTGTTCATCTTCCTTCTATTATTATTTAGATTATGGTTGCATTTATAATAATATTAATAATCTTCCAAACAAAATAAACATTGGTAATAAGCCTCATTCTTTATATAATCTAATTAAAATTCTTTATAACAGAATCATATCCTTTTTATAACAGATTATTTATATAGAAACTTATACAAATGTACTTAATTGTATCAAAACAGACAATAGAAATCGAATAAATAAAAATTTTAATTATCAATATAAAATATTCATTCAATCCTCATAATTGGTTTCTCACAATTTAACTTCATTTAACCTTAAATATTTTTAAGACTGTATAAATGTTGTATCTCAGAAGAAAATCTAATAATAATACTTTATTTATTTATTTCTATATCTACTTTATAAGTAATCAATATAATTATTGAAAAAGTAACAATATTGGAATTCAAATAAACCTAATTTATTATATGATAATCAAAAATTAATTAAAATACAAAGTAGCTTTTATCATTCCTAATACCTTTTCTATTTGAGAACAAAAGAACTGTCATTCATTGGTTATAGTTTTTCTGAATGTTATTATTCAAATTCCTTCACTTAACCAGGAGAATGAGAAGTTTCTTATTCTGGATATTTGAATGATCGCTATTGTTATTTAGATTTACTTCCAGGAGTGTTTCGCAAAGGAGTTCTTCCCTAAGGAATTTCGAGTTTATTCTATTGGATTAGAAATGGATGTTTTAATAATTTGGTAGCATTCCAACGTTTCTGTTCATCAACCCTAATAATATATTTTCATCCTTAAATACTCTAAACAATGCAATACAAAGTTTTTGGCTTCTTCAGAGAATCCTTCTGGAATTTAGGGTATCTCACCTTTACCTATTCTAATCATAACAGCAAATTAATTTGTTAACTGATGCCATGGTGGCTTACCTGTTGCCAATTCAATCATTGTACATCCAAGACTCCAAATATCTGCTTTTCTCCCAGATTTTTATTATTGTACAACTTCAGGAGCCATAAAATTAGGAGTACCAAATATAGTGCTATCACTATTTAATGCAATCTTCTTACTACTCCCAAAGTCAGCCAATTTGCAAACTCCTTAATTGTCAACAAGTACATTCGCACCCTTAATATCTCTATGCATTATTCCATTTTAATGTAAATATTCCAATCCCAACAAAATTTGACGCATATAAACTTTAATTAAAGATTCCTAAAATGAACCAAATTTTTATAGCATTGAACTCAATGATCCACCTGCAACTCTCTCCAAAAAGATATTTAAAGTCTTTTCTGTTCTTTCCATTCCATAATATGAAACTATATTCTTGTGTTTGATTAAAGAAAGTAAATCAATTTCTATCTCAAGTGCTATTATACGATCTTCATTTCGAATATCAACCATCACCTATTTAACTGCCATCAATTATCCAGTATCTAGATTCATAGCCTCTATTACTCTTCCAAACGAGCCCTACCCAATTACTTAACCAGGTGTCCAACGAATCTTTTTTGGCTCTCTTTCTATAAGACTTAAAAGTTAATTGCGATCTATGCAAGTTAATTCATCTTCATCATAATAGTTATCTTCATTTCCATACATAGTTTTCTCAAATACTTAAGACTTCATTTCATCTATCCGAGAACGTTAAGTATCGAATTTTCTAGTCTATCTCTGACTTGGATTTATCGAACTTGCTGCTACATGAGCCTTTCCTTTCATGCAACAGCCCATTAATAATATTGTAATATAAATATATTTATAAAAAATATCCATTAATTAAACATCACACAAGTATGTCAAGATCTAAAATTGAAAACATATCAATTTTTGTAGTTTTCTCATATAAGTATTTTCAATTTCTCGTTTTTGTATGTATATATGTAGGATTTATTAATAACAAAAATAATTTTTTTGTTATTAAAATATCTTTGCATTTTATTAATAATAATAAAGAAAATACATCCTCATATTTAATACTTGTTATATTAAATATAGATAAAGCTTAAATGCATAAAATAATAAACTTTGTAATTACTTAAACTTTCTGTTATATAGTTTAATTAAATCAATATTTTCACAAATATCCAAAATATATATGTAAAAGCAGTTATGAACAAAAAAAGATATTTATAATAAAGATCTTCTGTTATAATTCCTTAAAACTATTTTAAAACATTAGTAAGAAATTGTTAAATCAATATTCAATACATAATCAAATGAAGTAATTTCTCTTTTTATAAAATATCCAAACAGATTTATATAAAATTCATATAAAAATGTTTGATAAAATAACTTTTTTATTCAATTTACGTTAATCTTATATAATATTTATGCTATAATTAAATAAATAATGAAATTTTATTGTTTTTTTGCAATTCTGTATTGTATTAATACTAAAATAAATTACCCGACTACTTGTGACTGCAGTGAACATCTTAATTAAGAATCATGTGAATCACATAAATGTTTTTGGAATAAAAATGAATGTAGAATAGCTTAATGCAATGAGAGAACCTTAGAAAATTGTATTAAGGGTTCATAATTTTTAAGCTCAAATCCTAAATATTGTTATATTAGAGATAGTAATTGTGTAGAATTAGATAATTGTGAAGAATTATAAATAATAGATAATCCTAAATTATCAAGAGAAAAATGTTAATTATTTTAATGCGCTTATGATTTAGTGAGTGGTTATTGTTTCAAAGCAGAAAAATGTGATTAAATATATGATAAAGATACTTGTAACAGTTATCTTATAGCATAAAATAATCCTCTTAGTATAGAATCATTTTGTTATTGGGAAGGATAATGCAAAGATAGAAACTCACTCATATAAAAATGTGAATTAATTAATGAAAGAGATACTTGTAATCAGGCTGGATGTATATTTAATAATTAAGTCTGTTAATAAATAGAATGCAATCATCTTAGCATTTAAGATTGTAATGGTGAATATGTGAATAACCAAGGTTAAACATTTGTCTGTCAAACTATAGATTAAAAATGTGAAAAAGTACAAATATAAAACCTCAATAAAATAATATGTAATAAATTGATTGGACATACATTTATCAATAATAAATGTACTAAATGTAGTTAATATGCCTAGCATTCATAATCATGATTAATAGTTTTGTAAATATTTATCATCAAGTATCTAATTTCTCTTATAACAAAAATCATGTTTCCAACCATTATTCATTTATTTCTAAATTCTTAATTTATTAACTTCTCAATAATATTTCTTTCAGTTATTGAATTTTAATAATAATTAATTCATTTTCTTAATGATTCTTATGAGCAACAAAGGGAATAAGAAACATAATTTTTTCCATTTTAAATTCTTAATATATTATACCAAAATATTTAAGCACATAATTAATATAATTAAATTAATTATGAGGCCTCTTAACTAAGTATTTAACGATATTTTTAATTAATATATTCTAGATTGAGATCAACGGTTTTTTCCAACTACAATAGATAAACACTTTTAAGTGATTCTACAACCAGTGTATCTTTAAAAATTATTATATTTAGCAACTGTTATGATAATGATAATAACATTTGAAAAAGATTAATGATACTTTAATCTATAAAACAGTTTCAATTGTCGTTGGGAAGTAGATTTTGAATTAAATATTATTGAATAAATTATAAATATTATTTATAAATTCTTTATAAATAATATCTTAGTTCTGTTTGATCCTTACTTATGTTAGAATTTCTTCAGAATATACTATTATATTTTATATATATTGATATGCAATACTATGAATATAATCTTTAGAAAATTAGTCATTTGATTTGATTATATATATAAATATTAAATTATTTCCAATCCTATGATTGAAGGAGATTAGCAAAATTAATAAACAAGTTGTGGACAATCTTAAGGCTTTTATTAAATAGGTAAATAAAACTAAGTGGAATTGTCTGTTGGAAATAAATTTATAGAAGAAGATGCTGAATATCCTAAAGTTCCTTAATCAAGAAATAAAGAAAAGTTGTTGTGCACTAAATGTAATTAAGTGGTTGAAACTGATGTTTTATTTGAAATGGGTAAGTGTAGTTATATAGTTATGTTCATTTTATTAGCATTCATCATAACAGCTGTTCTAGCAATCTTACCGTGTGTTTTGGATGGATGTAAAGATGCACAACATAGGTGTTCAAAATGTACAAAACTTATTGGAACAAAGCAATTTCTATGTGGATGAATTAAATAATATACTATATATAACTATATTTAATTAACATAACATGGATTCAATAGTTAGGTGTAAATTCAGTTTTTAGGCTTCTAACATAAACATCTTTAATCGTACTTTATATGATAGAGGAATTCCTCCTAAAATCAAAACTACTAACAAACTTATGATGACCTTTTTCTAAGAATACCACAGAAAAGTTCTCTATCATGACTCTTATTCAAATCATTAATAAAAAAATAAAATAAATCGTGTTTAAATATTATTAATAATAATTAGCTAAGAATTTATTGAAATTTTAAAGAACACGATTACATTTTGGAAATTCTTAACTAGATTTGAAGAATGAATTTATAAATAATTTTGAGTCAATTTTCAGTTTTTTATATTACATAATTGAAAAATAAAAATTTGTACTTTCTTTAGTAATATATTATATTAAAATTAATACTAATAATAATCTATATCAAATATTAATCTCTGATTGATCATACCCTTGACTTTCTAATATTATTGCTACTAATCTCATAAAAGTTTCCAATTCTATTTCAAATTCATTGTATTTATCCTATTGCAGATGTTTTAAATAACTTTAAAGTATTTTTTCTAAAGATAATCCAATAAATATAATTACCTTCAATATCAAAACCCATACTCTGAAAGATGGCTTTGCTATTAATTAAAGTAATTTTATGTTCTTGATTGGAAGCAGATTCAAATTATAAAGCTAAATCTTCCATCTCTTACTTGGAATACATTTCATCTAATGGAATGTGTATGGCCCTATAAATAATTCTCTCCTTTCGAGCTAATTCCATAGACTCCTTAAGAACATTTGTTGGATCTTATAATTCAACTTTAGGAACGTCAGGCAATACATAAGGATCCATAAAATGTTTTTCTCTTTCTTCCTTCACCGTATACGGATCCTCTACTTCAGAATATACTCCAGTTTTAGGCATATCATCTACCCATTCTCCAACAAATACTTGATTCTTAGTTGCAAAGAAGTAAGATCCTTGCCCTTCCTAAATAATAATATATATAGGTAATAATTACTCTTTTATCATTTACCCAATAACCCTCAAAATGATCACCATTTCTTTTAGTTAAAACTCCATATCCACTTCTTAAACCTTTAAACCATGATCCTTCATAAACATCCCCATTTGCATAAATCATACGTCCTTCTCCATGAGATTTATCGTCCTACCATACACCATCATATCTATTTCCATTCTAATAAAACATAGTTCCTTTGCCTGTTTTCTTATCATTTACCCAATCACCTGTATACTCTCTTCTCATTCTATAATGATTAAATTCAAATGTCTATACTTATTCTTTCCTTCACTCACCCAATATGTACCTTATCCATTTCTTTGATTATCAAACCATCCACCTTCATATTTATCACCATTTCCATAATATTATACACCAAATCCACACTTTTTATTTTGATTCCAATCACCTACATATTTTTAATCAGCCACCCATCTCTCTTATTTTTAAGTTCCATCTTCATTCTTTGTTTAACTTTTTACCCAATAAATTGCTTTATGTAATCCATTTTTTTCTGCTTTTTAATCATTTATCTACCATTATCGAGCAACTTTCATTGAATTATTCTTTACTGATTATTTCTACTAAGATTATGAATAGTAACTGGCGTCTTAATACATTATTTATAAATAATAATAAAATTAAAATAATTCTTGAACATATTATTATCTAAATCTAACTCAATTAAATTTAAAATCTCCATCATTAAAAGAGTTTTTTTCAAATGTTAAATGCTTAAAATTACAATTCAATTCATTAATTTCTTTATTTTATTTTCTTACACTAAATAATAATAATATTGTATTCACTTTGTAGTATTTACCTTTGATTTCTAAGTAAGTATAAGTTCATCCATAAAAGTTAAGTTTTAATAATGAAGCTTTACTAATGTTTTTATGATTATAATTAAAGAAATAGATTAATGAAAGAATGATTCCATTGATTTCATTTAAAAAAAAGAGAATTCGTAATTTGTTGCATTCTAAATATATTGGAAAAGGTCCTATTCTTAAGTGTTTATGATAATTTGGATATAAATAAAAAGATTTTTAAACAAAATAAAATCTTGTGCATAAAATGAACACACAAAAAGTGTTAAGTGATATAGTATTTGATAAGAATGAGAAATTAGAAATAGAAAAGGACAACTCCTTTACTTATAGTGAACCTCATTATATGGTAGATAATGAATAAGTAATATATTATGTTAATTGTTGTATTAGGAGGAAGAATTATAAGAGGAGATTTAATTACCTGTTTATTCACCTTAGTAGTTATCACATTTCTAAAGACCAAAGCCAATTGCATTTGATGAATTCAATCTTGATGAAGATCCCAAAAAAAAAGTATGCCTTTAATGTGAATGTACAACAGCAGAACATTCAGAAGTACAACCAATGGGAGATTTGGAAAGATTGGCTGATATGCTCTAACGTGAAAATTAAAAGAAATATTCTTACCCCAAGAATTTGCCTGCTCCTTCTAACGTCGATAATCATTTAGATGAATTGAATATGCGATTCACACCCTCCTAAAAATAGGATGAATTTGTTTCAAACTATGTTAAAGGAGATGATTTATTAAGAATCAAGGTGGGATTGTGTGATGATATCCTAAATGATGAAGAAACATTAAAGTTTGAAGATTGGGTTGAATAATTATGTACTTCAACTAATCATGAATCACTTAAGGAAATGGCAAGAAAATAAAAAGTTAAACGATATCTAGAAAAGAAACATAATAGAACTTACGAAAAGAAAGTTCATTATCACATTAGATAAAAGGTTGCTGAAGAGAGATTACGAGTCAAGGGTAGATTTGTAACATGGGGATAAGTAATACTATTTCATTTATATTCATATAGGCACTTAAGATGTTGAATGAAAAGGACACCAAAAAATCATGGAGTTACAATGACTATACTAAAATCAAGAGCCTACTAAATGAAAAGTTTGGAGCTGTGAAGAGTGAGAAGTCATTGAGATTCTGATTGTTTACAACACTTATGTATTTTAATATATTATATTTCCAAATTGTTTTATAATTATAAGTTTCTTTTATTTTAAGTATCTCTCAAAAATCTTATTATGTATTATTACCTTAATTTTAATGTATATTAAATTTTATATATCTTTTATTATTTATCCTATGTAAACATTAATTAAGTCATAATTTATATATTCTGATTATTGTATAATTATATGTTATACGAATTGGGAAATCAAAGATTAATATTTTTATGTAAAGAAAAATTTAAGATTCTTAAATTAATAACTCAATCTTACAATCAAGATCAAAATTACAATAGACTACAAAACATTTATTTAACTGTTCCTAAAACGAACTATTTTTGGTTAAAATGAAACAAATAAAAAGTTAAATTTATTGAAAAGGGTTCTTTTGAAACGGATCAAGATTTCTAATTAATAATTTCATCCTCGGTTTTCAAGTTCCTTTAAGTACTAAATCATTGATTTTAAATACTATTCTCTTACGCAATTAATCATTTGTATTCAAATTTAAATATTAATAAATCTATTTTTTAATATTTATGAATAATATAAGCTCATGGTTATGTATCTATAATCATTATGCTCAGTTGTTGTGTTTCAAGAAAATATCAAAACAAAAAATTTCTATTTTTAATAAATGTTTCAAAGTATTATTTATTGAGAAATTGTTTATGTATAATGATAGATATTTTGTTTAATAAAATTTAATTAAATTTAGTGTTCCTAAAAATATGATATAAACATATTTATGAATCTAATATTTATTTTCTTTTTACACATAATTTTACTCATGCATTCATTTTTTAATGAAATCATTAGATATTAAATGTTTTCACCTTTAAAATATATAAATTAAGCTGCTTCATCACTTAGAATAGACAAGCATATAATTTTAATAACACTGAATTATTAAGAATTAAATTTGTTTTATAACATATATCTATAGAATAGTGAATAATAAATAAAATATTCTATTAGAATGTGGATAAACTTGAATAATAATATTTTAATGGATTGATATAAAATAATACAAAAATAATTATAAAAATAATTACAATTTATTAAATATAAAAAGTGAAGATGTAAGGGGGTATATGAAAAAAATATAGTGAATTTGGACTTATGAGTCTGATATGTAGATGGGAATATAATAATTATTTTAATACCTTAAATGAAAGACAGCTGTGTCTTAAACTTACCTTCATATTCATCTCATCCTTAAGAAAATTAATATGTCTAACAAAATGAAGTTAGTGAGACCAACAGTAGTCAAAGGACAAACAATCAAAGTGAAGTTGGTTTTAGTTAAAAAGTAATATGATTGTAATAATTCATAAGGAAGGGAGCAAGAAAACAGAAGGCACAAAAAAGAAAATCAGTAAGGATTAAGAGTAAAATGGAATGAAGAATTAAGGTCATTGGACTAATCAAGAACATCAAATATATGTAGAGTTCTTGGAGTAGCATCACAGTACATCAATGTAGAGCCAATAAAATCGAAAGAATAACAAAATCTTCAAACTGATGTCACAAACAATAGGAACTAGATCTCCATCTTAGTGTAGGTAAAATAAAGTAATAAGTAGATCGCATCATCAGAAATTCAATCCTTATACAGCAGCTGGATAAAAGAGGAACAAGAGAAACCGAAGAAGAATGAGTAATTAAAATGTAGAGGTAGAAAATGTGTTTAATATGACTGCAAAGCCAATGATACAATATAATACTCCAATGGTAAAACCCATTTTAGGTATGATTGATGAAAATACTCATAAGATCAATGTTATGATGAGTGTGATGATTACATCTCAAACTATGAGGATTCGCGTCCTTAGTTACAAAACTAGTGTCGCAACTCCAACTTCAATAATGAATATGGTAATAGATGGGATCGTGATTAGTACCTTTATTGAATGGAGTTAGCATAATATATTCGATTTGTTTATAAAATTATAATAAAAAAAAAACAATATAATCATTCATCTGTAGTATCAGTGTAATCATTGTAACAACAATACTCTGAAATTACATCTCCACATGCTGATTCTGCTTCTTAAAGTTCCATTTCATCAAGACCTTCTTGCAAGAACAAGTGTAAATATGCTCTCTTTTGAAAAAGTGTCCTATATTATTGCTACAATAAATTTAGTTTATTTCCCATTGCAGTATGATGATTGATTGAAAAAGCCATCAAATCACATTGTTTTTATTTGACTGGACAAATACTATATGTTATAGGATCAGCAATCCATTTGACAAATTAAACATCCTCTGATGTTAAAGTCTACTTGAATTCTTACTGAACTGAAAATACATCTGTATCACCATAGATCATAATTTATTAAGCTAGAAACAAACCTTAAGATATAGACATCGAAAAGGTTTAGTTTCGTTTAGAATAGATTTCTTTACTAACTTATAATAGACTTGGTGAATTGATATATGAAAATAAAGGAGCTAATGATACAGTGTAACAATGTAATTTGGGAAAGGGAGTAATGTTAGTTTAGATCTTATAAAAGTTAGTATTGGAATAAGAGTTATGACGAAATGATTTGTAGATCCCATCCATTGCAAAAGCCAATAATTGATTGTAAGTTTCATAATTTTGATCATAAATAAACATATTCTCTGTCATTTATTGCAATGCATCATTATCAAAGTAGAATCCCATATTATAATTATAATTAAGATGCATCAAACCAAGTAGACAATTATATGGATAAATAACACTATTTTCATACTTTGATGGATAAATAGAAATGTTGATTTTTGAGCAATCACAAAAATTATCACTTGTATAATATACTAATTTAGCTCCAATTCCAGATCCTGTTCCACCATTTATTGAATGAATTAATTAAACTGCTTAGATTCCATCACACTATTCTTACTCTTTCCTTACCCTTTCTACAATCTCATCAAATAGATCATTCTAACCATAATAACCACTAGCAAATGTCAAACATTTTGAACTCTTTCCACACACAAAATTATTTGGATCATAATAAGATAAATTCTTATTTCCCCTAATCTTATCTAATGTATTCTCTTCATTATCTACAAGTATTGTTCTAGGAATTCCTTTTCGAAAAAACTTTTCATCTAATTTTTCACCACAATCATCCATCATTTAGTTCCAAATGGCATTCCCTATCTAATTCCCACTTTACCCCACTTAAATTGTTATTATTTATTTCATTAATTCATTTATTAATTAAACTCATGCACTCATTATCTTTATTCAACAACAAGCAAGACAACTAAAACTAAAGGGCTTATTAATATGAATAATCCTTATAAATCAAAGAATTACAAAAAAGTTAATTACTTTTGAAATTCAAAGACAAATTACAAATGTTATCAAATAGATAATGCAAAAATAAGACTAACTCAAATTTCTGTTGTTAAATATGAATTAAACTATCAGCAATTCTAAAGATAATGATTCTATTCATACTCTAATTTTCAATTCCAACACATTGAGTCCTAAAATTTAATTTGAAAAAGATACTTATGACAAATGAATATTAATGTAAATATGTTAATATCAATTGCAGAGTCTCAAAAGTTGAAAATTTAAGATGCTAAAATGCAGATGTTAAAAGAAAAAGATATAATATTGAATAAATAGAAAATTGAGAATTAAAACCTATTTGATCAAGGAATTTATTCATAATGAACAATAGTTTATAATCAATCTGTAATTAAATTATTGATTTCTCAAAACAATTTATCTAATAAATATTTGTATATAAATACATATGATTGTGTATAAAATTCAAAAAAGAATATGCCTAATTACAGCTTATATGATTATAATTTATTATTTATTATAATTGTTTGTAAATTATGTCAAAAATAGATCCACTATTAAAGCTAAGATAAAAACAATAACGAGAGTTGTAGCATCTTATGGAATATGAGAAATAATTAAGAGATAAAGAAATTAGAAATTCGCAACTGTTAATGAAAAAAAAAGAAAAATTTTAAGACATTTCTATGAAACACTTAAAATTCAAAGAAGATTTAAAATAGAAGGCTGAATAAAAAAGGATGGAATTTGAAAAAAATTTAAGTCAAGCCAAAATGATTGAATTAGAATAATTAAAAGTTAAGATATATTTTATAATTATAGCAATCACAACTTTAAGTTAATAAAACTATTGATACAGTCATAAAATTTGAAAATGAATATTAAAAAGAATAATTAGATGTTTTACTTAAAAAGAAATCAGAACACAATCATTAAATTGAATAAGTTTTAGAAAATAAGAAAAAAATAGATAATAAAAAGATAAAAGACATAAGTTAATCTTTAGATGCCAAATTTAAATCTTCACAAGAAGTATATATGATTTTAAATATAAAAAAAGTTATAAGACAATTTGAATAAGTAATTAAGTGATAGATAGAAATAAGAATAATAAAAAATATAAACTTATTTCAAATAAGTTGAAGAATAACAATAAAATTTATAAAAAGAGAGAATGAAAAAAGGAGAAATGTTTGATGAAAAAATTGATAAAGTTGAAAAATTAAAATAAGAAAAAGAAAAAGAATTAAAAGAAAGATAGAGACTTAGATTAGAAGCTGACAAATAAAAAGAATCGTTATCTAAAGAATTTTAAGAAGAAATTGTGGTAAACAAATTAATAATATCTTTAAGAAAATGTAAAAGACGAATTTTCGCAAACAAATTTTAACATGAACAACAAATTTCATAAATTTATATAACTCACAATAAATATATTTTATATTAATATGTAAATTAGAAGACCATTAATTTAGAAAAAAGACCTAAAAAAAGAAATCAAAAAATAATAAATAAATCTGCCAGATTAATCTGAAAAATTTAAAAAGGTTTTTGAAATTTGTGGAGATGAAATTATCTCTTATCTCAATAAAAAGGAATAAATAGAATTACGATCAGGTTGAATATCATTCTATTTTCAGTTTGTAGAATTTCATTTTACATGGTATAAACATATTAAGTATGGAATATGATGATTTTTGATAGTGATCAAATTAGTCAAGCTACTACTGATGATTCAAACATGAAAGAAAGCTTTTTGAAAAATTCATTTTATTCAAAAGTTGGAAAATCACGTCCATCCACTTAAGAACAACTTTAAAAAGAATTATGGCTCATTAAACCTGCAAATTATACTCCACCTTAAAAAAAGTTAGTATTTTTAAAAAATAAAAACAAGATTGAAGACAATATCCTTGTATTTTGTTAAATTTAAAATAGTCTGATGAGGATCTTAAATAAACCATCACAATTTGGACACTTAATTTAAATAGTTTAGAAAAATAAATCAACATTGCAAAAATACAAACAGATAGTTTTATTTAGGAAATTACATTATGGATAGATCATGTAAATTTATTACAAGAATTTCAAAATGAATATCAGTAAGAACATGTTAGTAAGATACTATAATTATTGAAATAAAAATCAATCTTAGATGTAAGTTTGGATAGAAAAAGAAAAATATTATAAGATATCCTTAATTCATTGTTAATTGATTATGAATTAAAAAAGAAGTATTCTATTGATATCTAAATATTAAAACCTGTTTGTCAAAGATTATTACAAGTCAAATTAGCAGACTACTAATAAGAAATTCCAAACCAATTATGGCCTAAAATAGATTAAATTTAAAATTAATAAGATAAGATTTTTAATATAAGGAAAGAATTCTTTTTCATGAAACTATTTTAGATAACTTAAAAAATATTTTCTATTAATTTAAGTTGGATAGTTGATTTTTCAAACTATGAGTTAACTCTCAATTTGTTAGAGTAATTTTAATAATTTCTAATTAAATTGGTAATTATTTTATTTTATATTATTAGATATAAAGACATTCTTTTGGAGAAAAGAAATTTAATTAAAATTAACTACAACATTCATAAAATGAACTTTACTTTTAAACATATAAAAAATCTATTGATGATATAATGAAAATGCTAAAGCTCAACAAGAAACTATACGATAGCTAAAAGGAAAATCTCTAAGTTTAATCTATGCTTTAGTGTTATAAACAATAAACTTTTGATTAGTTTTAAGAAAAATAATAATGGGCATAAATTTATGTAAGAAATAATATTAATTATAAGAAAACTTGGAAGGACAAATATTAAAATATAAAGAAATAATAATAAGATGAGCCAGAATCATAGGAAGGAATTAGTTTTGGTTTTTTTTAAACTAAAATGAATTGGAGTATATAATGATTAGATTTTACATTAAAAATTTATTCAACTTCACTATTTTCTCTAAACTGAACTAAGTGGTCTTACTTTTGACAATATTCTATTTTATGATTCTATTACGACCCTCGTTTAATTATATTTTCTGCTTTCCATATTATATTTTTATTAAGCATCATCACGTTCTTTAGGAAATCTAAAAAAATAAATTTATACCTCTCTGGAGTTGTGCTATTTATTATTTAAATTTATCTGAATTTATTGTTATTTAATCTTAAAGTTCTTTAATCATTTCTCTTAGTTTATTAGCATATGTCCTAACAGTACTGAAATCCATTGACATAAAATTAATAGAATCTAATTAATTATAATCAATTTCTAAAATAATTTAACTTTATGATTATCTTAATTATTTAGTAGCTGTTTTAATTGTTTTCTCAATAGTTGATGCTTTTTTAGTCAAGGTAGCAGTAACACTATTAGTATCTAGAAAATGAAATAAACTAAATTGAGTTGAAAATAAAGTTCATACTTTTTATGTTTAACTTTATTTGGCAAATTAGGTTTGTCTTATTTAGGAATACTGAATGATTTTAATCCTCCACTATATCCTCCTGTTTCAATTTTATCAATAACTTTGCCTTGTTTTATTATAATATCATATAAATCCAACAATTCTTCAACAATTTCATTTATTTAAGATCTAAAATATAATAATATTTCATACTTCTTTTTTTCTCTATATTTCTTGAATTAATTAAGAAAACTTTCAATTTCTTCTACTTTAGCATTTAATTTTTACTCATACTAAAATTTATAATGATCTAATGATTTATTATATTCAGTTTTAATAATTTCTAGACTTTTATTGAATTCCTTTTCAATTTCTGTTTTGATTTACTTTTTTAATTCTTAAAGTTTTTGATTTTCAACATTTTTAGTTTAAGCTGTTTAAGGAAGATTAAGAATGGAAGCAACTTTATCTTCTAATAGATTTTTGGATTCATCTTATAATTTTTTAATAAATTGATCTCTATCTGAAGATAATAATCTAAGTGCATCATCTCCACTCATTTTAGATAATTATAATTGATCTTTCAATTTTTTATTAATTTCTTTTTATTCCAAAATTTGTTATTAATATCTTTCCAATTTAGAATGTGTATCCTTTTTCATATCTTCAAATTGTTTTTTTAATTAGGCATTTTCATAATGATATTCATCAATTTATTATGATAAACTAATATTTTTTAATAAAGCCTCTTATTAATTTTTGAAGATAGTAATATCCTTTGCATTTTTAGCAGAAAGACGTTCTAAATCTATATCTAAACCTAAAAGTCGTTATAATTCAAGAAATCTCTTCTTTCTATCAGCATTTAATTATTCAACTTTAATTTTATATTCTTCAATCTCATCTTTCAATTTCTTAATTTCCTTTTCTTATTGAATATTAATTTAAGAATCAAAACCTAACATAGATTGTTACTTTTTCATTGAAATCTAAATATTTTTAGTTCTATCTAAATATTATAATGTCAATAAGCATTCTTCATAATTTGATTGACTAGGATTAATTGCTCCAATTAATACAACTTAAGTATTATTTTCAATTATTAATGCCGAAGTTAACTTGGATTCTTTTTTTGGTAATATTTTGTTTGGATTTTGATTGAAAGAATTTAAGCAACGATTAAGAACTTAATGACTAGCAGTAATTAAAATGGCTTCTTGAAATTTCTCTCCTTCAGTTATATTTTTTGCCACTCTCTCAGATCCTGCTAAATCTACAAATTACAACCTAGTATTGGAGTTGATCTCTAATGTAAGTATAATATGAGTTCTCATCTATCTTTTGATATCAGTTGTTCTAACAATTTTGATCATTTCCCAAAAATCATTGATTAACAATATTTATCGCTTAGTAAACTCTTCAGTTATAAGATTAGTATTTAAATCTTTTATTTAATCCACATAAATCTCTTAAAATGAAACTTAAACATTCTATCCTTTTTGAAGGATCTGTTAAATCAATAAAGGAACGATTCCTGGATTTTAAATATTTCCAAATAATGAATAACTTTTACCACTACCAGATTGTCCATAAGATATTATACATCCATTCTTATTCTCATAATCAAAATTAAACACACTTTCAAATAATTCTTATTATGTTGAGGAGGATGGAAAAATCTTATCATATCGATATTATTGCCATTCAGCTTATTTATTTGTTGGATCCTTCCATTATTTTCATTACAAATACCTTAATAGAGATAACATTCGAATCTATACTTAGCATAGATTGATCATATTCGATTGGTCTTACTCTTAAATAAACTTTATAATTATTCATATAAATAAGTATATAACAAACTCTCCTGATATTTAATATACAAATGATTCTTTGTATATAATTTATTAACTTTTCAGTCATATACCATCTTCACTATTTTTCGTATCATAAATTAAATCCAATTTTATGATCAAAATATAGTACTCTTTCATTTTAAACTCTACTGGATTCAATTTAAAATTTGTAAAAGGATTCTGTTTTTAAAATAATACATTCTCTCTAAAACCCTTTTGTAAAAATGTTAAGAGTTAATTCTTTTCTAATTTATATTAACTTAGGTTTTCACCCAATTTTGATATATATTTTTGTATATCCTTTTATAGTTCTGTAAACTCCTAATATAAAACCAAATTACTATTTATAGTCATTATTAATTGGATTTCAAAAATGAATAATGCTACTAGTTAAATGGTTTATATTATTCATTAATTTTTTCATGTACATTATTTAGAATTTCAACTCTTTTCCTCTAAAATATTTTAAAAGTTATGTATATTCTAACTAATATTCTATTGATATTTGTTAGAGAGAAGTTGATTATAAAGATATAACCAAACTTTAATCTTGAATAAATTAGAATTAAAACTCCATCAAATTTATTCTTATTCATTTTATTTTTCTTTAACTATCAAATCACACATTGTTTGATCAAATGATTGTAACAGTGAATGTCTCTTTAATTATTAGTTTACACATAATTTAATTTATTTTAATATACTGAATTTGTGAGAATTGTTTTAACGGATTTTTGTGGAAGATACAAGGATGAACTAATATGTATAATGGAGTGGAGTTATTTAAGAATTTTGTGAATTGGAAGTAGATTGATTATTAATAAATTGGATAATATGCTAATACAATATATATAAAGTATTCGTTTTTAAAGAGTATTGATAAGCATTAATATAAATATATTATGAAGACAATTCTGCTTATTTTATTGAGTGTACAGATCTTGCTAGCTCAGGATCCTTGGGTAACCCATTATACAGCATTTACATCAGCAGAAATAAATGATTTGGATGGTAAAGAGTGATAATTATGCTTAGGTTGGGTTGTAAAGAAAGCATTTAAAGGAAACAACTTTAGTAAATGCGATAAAGTGAGTTTGGTTGGTGGTTATGGAGCTTTTGGAAAAGGAGCAACAGCATTAAAATAATTGAATCTTCCTCCACATTATAAATTAAAGATTAATGTGCAGTTATGGAAGTAAAATTAATTTATATAATTAAACCTTTAGAATAGATAGTTGGGATAATGAAATTATGTTTGTTTTAGTTGATGGTTTCTTATGGCAAGCTAAATGGCATTATTCAGAGGGAGCAAACTTATGTGGAGCAGCAAATGATTGGAAAGAAGCCTTTTATAATATTGAATTTGAAGTCCCACATAATTCACCAACAGTAAGTATAGTTTTGACATCCAATTTGGATGAAGATGCTTTGAATGTAAATTTCACTCTATAAAATAGGAATCTTGGGCATTCAGAGATTTCAAATTATCATTCCAAAGATGTCATCCAGAGTGTTCAGTCTGTGGGGATAATAAACCAGACAATTGTTTCTTTTGGACAAATGTAGCTACTAATTGGAATAAATAAATTTCATTAGAAGGATGGACATTAGATGGAGAAGGAAAAGCTGAAGCAAATGAATGTGCAGGAGTACCACTCTTTGGTGGTTTTGGTAAATTAGGAAGAAAAGCTAATTTGTGGAAGAGATTCACAAATTTACCTCCACACTTTTAAGTCAAGGTCAAAGTATAAATGTGGAAGATTGATTCTTGGGATAATGAATTATTTTTAATGGAAATTGATGATTAAGAGAAATTCAGACAAGCATTTGCTTATAATGAAGGAGTTGATCTTTGTGGTGTTGATACAGGTGCAAAATAAGGAGAAGGTTGGGCTGAAAAGATAGTTAATATTGAAATTAATGTTCCTCATAAATTCCCTGAAGTGAAAGTCTTAATGAAATCAACATTGGATGAACCACCTGAGAATGAATCATGGGGAGTCAGAGATTTCCAATTATTTGCCGCTTAATGTTTCAAAGGATGCACAGGTTGCACTGGACCAGCTAAATCTGATTGTACTTCATGTGGTCAAGGTTTTGATTTAGTCAATGGTGAATGTAAAGAAGGAAGTAATTAAATTAATATATATATTGATTAGTTAAATGGATGACATTGAACAGATTTTTCTTTAATGATGAATAAGATTTCTAAGGATTGTAGGATTGGATTCCATCAAATGTTTTCCAAAATTAAAATCCATTTTCAACTTGCGGTCAAAAGAAATTATTTGGTGGATATCAAAGATTTGGTGTAAAAGCTAAAGCTGAGAGAAATTTCAATCTTCCAAAACATTCAAGACTCAGAATATAATTCTAATTTTGGAAGGTAGATTCATGGGATGATGAGAAATTCTAACTCTTTGTTGATGGCAAAGTAGTTTTTGAAAGATCCTTTGGATTCAGTACTCCAGGACAAGCCAAAATTTGTGGAGCTCCTTAAAGCACTTGGATGACTTACTTTTTCAATGTTGATGTCATTATTGAACACACTAATCCTACTGCCAATGTTGTCTTAACTTCTACTTTAGATTAAGCTGCGGATGATGAATCCTGGGGTTTCAGAGAATTCTAATTACTTTATGAATTAAAAGAAGATTGTGTTGAATTGTATACTGAATGTGGATTCAAAGGAACCAAATATGAAATATGTAGAGACACTCCATCCCTTGCTAGAGTAATATTTATTGTATATACTTTCTAGGAAAAAATTAGCTAAGTTAAATCAATAAAGATTCCACCTGGAGTTGTCGTCTAAGGATTTGATGAAGAAGTTTATAAAGGAAAAACTATTAAGTTTTCATCAAGTTAAGATTGCTTAGAAGAAATCTAATTTTCTTTCATTCAAAAAAAATTTGAAATCATCTAAACTGATGATTCTGTCCTTGCTGCAAATTTAAGACGCATCAGATTTGATTGATTTTATAATCATAAGAAATAATTGTTTCTATCAAAAATAATCACTTTTTTTTATTAATGTATATATTTTAATGGGAAAAATTCTGAAGAGCTGCTATGTAATTAAAAATTAAAAAATTTAGTAGAGTCTACTTAAAACTATAAAAATAGAATTCGCTACATCTGATAACAAAATGTATATTTATAAATTAATTTTATACACCAATTCTAAATATTTATACACTGTTCAATGCTAAAAATAGTCGCACTGAACTCTTTATCAAGTTTAGAGATATAAAGTCTTTGTTAGCTGTATATTTAATTTTTGGCAAGGATTTATTTATAATTATGATAATTTTATTGAATTAAAATTATAATTCATCAGTAAAAATTGTAAAGTTCGTGTAATATTGGTAAAATTAGATATATGAAAATTAGTATTCTGTGAATAATAATCATGAATTTAGTAGCTATTGATCTTCTTATTTCTAAAAATCTCCTTCTTGCTGATTTAACTTTACTTTTTTTTCTACAGGAGACACCTCTACTTATTATTGTTCTTTCTGCATCTGTGGCTATCTATAGAGTTCCTTATGATAGGCATCGAGCTATTTCATGAAGCCCATATTAGGTTAGGCTATTCTTCGCTTTGATTAAAGGAGTTTGAGAGCTTAAAGTGGAGTCATTTATTGATATTTTATTAAGTAAGCAATAACAAAGGAAGCAGACCTAGATTTACCAGCGAAACTTTAAATTAATATGTAATAATACCAATGAATTAGTACATTTTAATTCTTTTGGATAGCAGAATGTATGAAATCATTAGCCATTTCGAACTTTGACTTGATTTCCTGATCTACACTGTCATTAATATTAATGAGAAGAGATTTTAAATCTTCTGTTTAATACGGAAATATCGGCATCTCACACACACTTAAAATATGTGTTATTTAAGCTGTAATTTATACATTTTAAATACATTCATAGAGTTTTTTTTTATTCAATACTGTTCCTAAACACCCTATATATAGATTTGGTATGACCAAATTTGGCGAACTATCTTCTTTTAGCTGTTTTACAACTAAAAATGCCTTAACCTTCTCTAAAATTGCTTTGACATTCAATTCTTCTGGAAAATCAGCCATTTCATCAAGAGCGTCGAAATGTTCCATAGAGTTTTTCATCAAATAATGTTTTAGATTTTTTTTAATTAATGAAATTTAATTAATAGTTAGAAGAAAAATATATTTCATTTTTGAATTAATTAATCTTTCTTTTATATTTACACACATATAGATCGTAATTTATACAATTATACAATAGATGAATTATTTTTATAATGAATTAATTATTGACTCAAAAAAGCATAAGTATGATATCAACTTAAATCCTTGATTTCAAGAATGAAATAGGAATCAAATCTTATTTAGATTAAATCATCATGAAATTAAGTAGGAATAGGTTTTCTATGATGAAATATAGCAATACATATATAATACATAATTTTTTCTAGAATTACTTTTTAAACCT
This sequence comes from Paramecium biaurelia, assembly GCA_000733385.1. Lineage (NCBI taxonomy): Eukaryota > Ciliophora > Oligohymenophorea > Peniculida > Parameciidae > Paramecium > Paramecium biaurelia. Next base: position 227,447 of record JPFL01000057.1, read on the forward strand.
ACAATTGATATGAAGAATTCTTATTCCTGACATTTATTCAGGAATAATTAAAAATAATCTTTGAAAATATCAAACACAAATTATCCTTATCCTTATTGATTAACACTGATTTTCTCCTTGTTTTGTAAATATGGCTTTTCAGGAATTTGATAAATTGGAGTTTTATTAATCTTAGAGTAGAATTGTTGTAAAGCTATTTATATATTTCTATTTTTTTGGGTGATTGTAATCCTATATTTGGAATAATTCTCTTTTAATTTTATTTTATAATATATAATTTAATGACAATCAAGAAAATATAAATTTGTAGAATTTATTTGTATATCCTATCATAAATACAATTATTCTCATATTGAGTAATATGTTATAAAAAAAGTAATTTAAAAATATTAATAAATAAATAAAGTTCATCTTTATCATAAGATATCACATTTCTTTTATCTTAGAGTTTCAAGTCCTGCTTATTAAATGACATTTTTCTTTATTAAATTTTTCAGATTTCTACAGTGATTTTTGAGTTATCATTTTCATATCAATTGTAATCTCTTCTAAAAGGTGAATGAGTAGTCATTACTCGTGAGAAATGTTAAAATCCAAATACTAAATAAATAATTCTCGGAAATTATTATTTGTTAGGAACTATGAAGCAGAGAATATCTTCCACTCTTCTTTATTGACTTAGCTATCCCTAAATGATTTAGGAGTAGGAAAATTTTTGTATTCATCCATATCTATATAATTGAAATCTTGTTGTCTTCTTAACTAACATTTTTAATTAGTTGATTTGAAATTACTTCCTTCCCTGTATTAAAATTTTTTTAAAGAAACTTTTGGACTTTACTTTGGAGAAATTTTTATTTAAATAAATAAATGAGATTTCGATTCATATCAAAATAAAATAATAATTATAATGCTCTTAATGAATTATTTTTAAGTCTATGCTTATTACTTTGACAATACTTCTATAATACAATATTTTCTTTCAATAGGGTCTCTACCTTTCAATCCATTATTTAAAAAAACTAAATTAGCTGGTTCGATCTTTTGAAGAATATTCCCTAAATGGAATTACTTTTTTGAAAGTTTTATTATAGGTAACATAATAACAATATAAAATATGAAACTTTGAAAGGAAAAAGTAATTATTTTAATGGTATTCAATATTCTCATAAAATTAGCTGTGCTTTGTTCTATAAATTAGATATTCTTCAATATTCTTTTTACTTTTGTAGTGTTAGGTTATGATGAAGAATATTCAATATAATAATGGTAGTAAAATATTTTTAAGAATGCAAAAATTAAATTAGAACCTAATATAATCATAAAGATTAAAAGTATTTATGCAAATACTAATTTTAATATTTTAACTAATCTATAATTAGAATGAGTTGTAGCAAAATAAAATTAATTACATATTTATTATGTCAATTAAACATTGTATTAGTTAAATTCTAAATCTACTCTGTCTAACGATAAAATAGATGGTCCATCAACAAATACTCCAATAAAATTACTTAAATCGAAATAAAATGAAAGAGTAAATCAAGCTTAATGCCTTGAATTAATCATTCAAAAAATCTAAAGAAATAGATTGAATTCCCCAAGTTTTACAGTGACAGACACAATTACATAAGTAAGTCTCTATAGGAGAAAAGACAAATTAAAATGCACATGGACAAAAATCTGAAAAAAAAAAAAGGAATATTTAGTGGCCAATAAAGCTAATGATAAATTGATGATGTTTAATGACTATCATTAAATGAAAAATATCAATAAAAATAGACAGATTTACAACAAATATAGAATCATAGATATTCAATTAAAGTGTTTTAATAGGAGCCCAGATTGGATGGAGCTCAAAAAAAGTTAAGAAGAGTGTTCCAGGATAGCCAGTAGCAAAAGATCCAATTTTGTTCCTGATTCATAATTGGATAAGAAAGTATGAAATTGAAAATATCAAAAGCTCAGAATTTCTAGCTAACAGAAGATTCTAAACATAATTAGATAGAAAGCATCAGAACATATTAACATGCAAATTCATCTTTGGGATTTCGAAAGAGTGTTCAAGAAGGTTAGAAAAATTATGTTAGTCCAATAAGAATGAGGGAAAGTAATACATACAAAAGTGATATGAAAAATATATTAACTCAAGTTGAACATTTATTTAAATTTGTATAATTTGACTATATATGTTGATAATTTTCAAGGACTGATTATAAAGGTTGTGATAAGATCAAAAAGTCAAAGAAGCATTGCATTAAAATGGATGTTCCAAGACCGATTTCTGCATTTATTTTATATGAAAAGTGATATAAATTTTAAATTAATTTACCTTATTAATTGCTGTATAGAGGTGTTGTAATACAAAATTTGAATTGACAAGAGCATAAATAAGATGCTTGAGTGTGTTTAAATAATCCAAAAAAGAATTTTCTCATTTTCACATAATATTAAGATCTATCATTTTATGTTGCCTTGGACTCTTCCCTGGAAGTATACTACAATATTATCTTCAGAATGAGTACACTCTTTAATATACATTCATTATGTATTAAATGAGTGAGACACGGTAATCTCAAATGAAGTGAGTCTGATGAACTGATTTCTGATACTTTTTCGTTTAGGATAAGAGATCAAGTTATTAGGAATGCTCTGAACAATAGAATGACTATGAATGAAATCGATTAGGATTTAGGAAAAGGGATTGAAATGAAATTAGTCATAACGATGGTTTGGAAAATTAAAAAGATAAATAAATGCATATATCAATTAAAGTATGAGAATTAGCTCAAGAAATAAGCAGAGATTGAATAAGATTTAGATAGATTGCTTGTTTTTCAGCTGATAAATATAAGGGCTTAGAATTATTTATGAAACAAATAATTATTTTCAATAAGCATTTCTTCATCCAATATATAGGTTCTGGATTTGATTTTATTATGTTAGTAGCTAACAATGAAGAATTAAACTGATGAATAGTAGGAAAATTAAAATAATAGCACATATTTCGAAGACAATAATGGAATTGATTTGGGCATACACAAAGTGATAAAATTAGGAGAGAATGGAGATAAGACTTGTAAAAGAATCAGCATTAATTTAGCCACCAATTTGCAATACAAATCCCAAAGAGTCACAGAATAACAAAAATAAGTGATATAGTAAATTAAGCATCTTGCACGATAAGGCTCACATATGTATGTAACTATCTTTATATTTTATTTTGATTGCTGTAAATGCAGTTTCCCATATTCTTTATATTATATTATAGCATATTTATTATTATTTTAGCACAGGATATTTGGAGCTTCCCACAGAGATAATAAATTAATACAAAAAGAAAACCAATTCAGATGCCTTGATAGATGAAGTGTTATTAGAGTAAGTACTTTTTCATCACTCTCCAAAACACTATTTCCTTATATTCATCATTTATTTTTTCATTATATTTTTACATAGTAAGTTTTTACCGCCAAACTCAATCACTCCGCTCATATTCACTAAGAAATTACCACAAGGAGGACAGTATAGGCTAAAGGGAACTTAACCATTGTGGGTAAATGCGTTTGAAAGCCTCCTAAGTGTTGTGGTCTAATTGTATTACAAGAGTGATTAGAAATTAGCTGAATTTATGAAAGAAAAAGTCTTGATAGATAGTAAAAGAGATATTAAGCAAGTATTTTTTAGATGTATAAAAGGAAAAGAAACCAGGCCGAAAGAAGAAAATTCTTGATAACGATTCTCCTAATCAAGAACAAATAGAATAATAGTAGCCAAACAGCTAGAATGTTTACTCTCTTTTATAACAAGACGTGTTAGACATACTAATTTCTCCCTTAAGGAATGATTTTCCATTCGGTATTCTATCCATTTTTATCTCATAGAAACTTGGACCACCAAAGAAATTGCCATTTTTGAATGTGGATTATGTAGATATGGTAAATAATACGAATTCTTGTCGCATCTAGTAATTTTCTCTTTATTAACATAGATTAAAACAAAAAATGCATAAGACATTATATAATTTTATTATAATTGGAAATTCACTAGCCATTATAAGTTATGGAAAATAAATAAAGCATATTACCATCGCAGCAACCTTAATAACTATGTTTGAAATGATTTTATTTGCATTCCCTGTTTTATTTTATTAATTTAACACTATCAAATAACCAAATTCTACCCATAAATTCATTTCCATTCATCTAATATTTATACTTTAATTTATAATAACAATATAATCAAAACAACATAATATACAACTTTTATTTTTTATTCTTCTCTTTCATAATTTATAAATCCAAATTTCTAGTTTTATCAATTTAGCATTGATATTTATAATTATTGTTTAATATTAACTAGTTTATAAAGAAAAAATACAAATTTTTAAAGAATAAAAACAAAAACTCTAATAAAAATACAATAAGTATAAATTAAACGTAATCATTATTGGATATTTCTAATTTCCTCAATAATAAACATCTCCCAGCCAATCTTAGGTACTTTTAAACTTACAGCCTTCTCATAAGCATCCTAAAGTAATAAGTTTTTGCCTGGGTGATTATGAGGTAGATTTAATTTTATCTAAACTGCTAACTAATAAAATGCTTTTTTTTAATCCTAAAATAATATTTAATTATAAAACCTCATTTTAAATGATTGTTGGACTGCTTCCCTCTTTTCGAACTACCATACCATCAAAATCTCGTTAGTATTAAATATCAGATACAATACTATTTGTGACTCTGTTAGTTTTAGTCTCAGGATTCCGTACATCCCATTCTGAGTTTATTTAGGAAAGCACTTCATTATCTACATTTTATTCCAAGTACTATGCTCTCAGATACTTCATATTTTCTAAATCCTCCTTTTATATTTTTTTAAATAATTCTTATTCTAATTTGGCCTATTCTAAATTACTAAATAATATTATTTATATTACACTTTCTCTATTTTAACCTATTTATTTAATCTATTAATTTCATTATATAAAAAACTCTTATCCTCCAATTAATTATTTTAGCTTTCTTCAACAAATTATAATTTTAGTTGTTTTTCCTATGACACTGCTAAGACCCTTTATAATGTAAGAATCATAATAAATCGTTTTTGATCAAAATTTTATTAGTATTTTTGGTATTGTTACCCCAGTAATTCATTATATTCTTTGAGTTTCTTATAATTATAAGAACATTAAATGATTTTTGTAATGCAAGTAATTATCTCCTCGCTATTTAATAAATCATCTCCTAATTATTTAGATGATATAATTATGTTCTATTGTAATTGCTCCAATTTATGGTTTAAGTTTAGAATTAAAGTGTGAGCATTTTAAGTTTTCGCTTATTGTTTCGATATCGCCAAACATCTAATAGAATGAGAATCTACATCCTCAAAAGGTATAAGATCTTCACATATTACGCATAATACTTGTAAATCATCTTATTTATTGCCATTATTCTTTGAGTATGTTTAATTTGTTTGCTATACTTATTTAGTATCATTTTTATTTGATTACTTTTTCCACTCAGGTAGGATAGATTTAGGTTGTGTTCTCTAAAATTTGATTGCTTTCTCTGCTTATAAAAATAATTCTTTTTGATCCAACCTTTCTTATTGTTTTGTTATTAATTTTGGTGACTGAGGCAATTTAGTAGGAGATTAAACTGAATAAATTTATTTTTGAGGTTAAGGAATGATAATCTATTATTAAGAAGTGCGATTACTTTATAATTCAGATTATTAGTCTAAGAAAGTGTTATTTTTGTTTGGAGATTGAATTTTTCTGGAATATTATTATAATTAAGCATCTAATTCATATTCATTATTATCTTACGCTCTATTGACAATAGCTCTTTGTAATATTTTTTGATTTGCCATAGGTTAGACCATTTAGGAGTAATAAACATCTGAATTTTTTTTATTGGTTAGGGGTTCAGACTTGTTATTAATAAAACTTGAATGTCTTAATGGTAATATTGGTGCTGATGGCGAAGGTGATGTTAAAGATTAGTTTTAAGTATTTTCAACATTGACAATTTCAGTAATCTTTATTGTTTCAAATTAATCTGGACTATTTATTCTTAATTTTTCAGTTTTGGAAAAATTATGAATGTTTTGACTATTTTCTGAAAACTATTATTATTGTTATTATTATTCTATTTATTTCTATAAAGTTGGAGATATAAATCTACTTCTTGGAGGTGTATTTTATATAATAAGATTAGCTTCTACAGGTTTTGGATAATTATTGTTATATGAATTAGGATTATTTTTTATGTGTTCGTTACTTTATAAAGAGTATAAATTTGGCTATTATTAATTAGATTATGATTTTTAATTTTAATCATAAAGTTTGTATGCATCAATAGATTTGTTTTCATAAGTTTATATTGTTGAGTACTTGTTATTATTGTTATTGAAATTTGTAATTTTATTGGAACTATCTTACATCGGTTTGCTAAATTACTAATATTGCATATGGTTTATAAATTTATTATTGATATAGAGATCTTATACTTGATCTTATAATTCAGCTCTTAATTCTTCATCACAAAGTGTCTGACCATTTTTAGTATTATGATTGAATTAACTTGGTTCTTCAAGTTTTCTGTAGATTGAATCCATCTGTTATGATGGTTTTTAGAAAGCATCCTAATTAAGGACACCAAAAAACGAAGAATTAATTAAACTATCATCATCAGAATATTTGATGATTTCTTAATTATATTTTTTCTACTCAACTACTTGTGTTAAAGTGAGTGTATTATTGTGGAATTAACTCTCTGTTGTTTCTCTGTAAGCAGGAGATTAATCAATGTAAAAATTCCTATTATCAAATGGTTATATCATGCTATCATTCAGCCTAGATGAAATGTCTGTTTCTGATGAAAATATTTTTTCAAATTCACATGGCAATTCCTGCCCAATTGTTTGTTGAGGAATTTTAGGTATGTATTCAGTTCTTCGATGAGTCATTGACAAAGAATGATCTAGAGGCTGAAAAACTGGATTAACAAATTATTTCATTTATATTAATATTTAAAACTATCCAAGGCAATCAAAGCAAGTTCCTTAACTTCTTTGGGAGATTTTAAAATTTGCAGAATAATTTTTAATATTCCATCCTTGATAGACAATCTAAAAGCAGGCTCATAAGTTTTAATATTCACATCCATAACAAATTAGAGTATGGCAACTCGAAGTTGAATATTTTGAGTTTTGCAAATTATAGAAAGAATTGTCAAAGTATGTTTCATAAACATCATCTATATGGTGGCATTCCAATATGGTAGAGATTACCTCAGAATTTCAATCATTAACTCATCTGAATCTATCTAAGTCAAGTTTTTCATAATTGATAATATAAATTCTTCATTATAAAGAACTCCTCTGAATTCCTTTTCTACATTTTCAATCAGTAAGAGCAATTCTAACATATGAAATCGACATCTCTCTTTTGATTTTAGATTTTGGATAACTGCTCTTCGAATCTAAATAAGATGTTTTAGAATTGGCACGAAAGTTTAATTTTAATTCATTTTTATTAAAAATTTTTTTATTAAAAAATGAATTCAACTTAAATAATTCTTCATATATTTTGAAACTTATATCAAGTATTCCCTTATTATTCCAAAATCATTCCATTAAATTTTTATTATACTATTATTAATGGGTTTTTGGCTGATATCAATAAAATGTTATTAAAAATTTTAGATTATGAATGAATTGCTACTAATACTTAATAGCTTTAATGTATAATAGCAAAGCAAGTGTTCATTTTTTTGGAAAATTAAGTTATTGTATTAGGGATCCTAAAAGAAAGACAGAAAAAAATAATTGTAATTATAATCTAAATATCATAATTAATGTTGTAAGGTGATTTCACTAAGGATAAACTGGATGGACAAGGAAAAATGACTTTACCTGCAGCAGTAAATATGGAGGAGGATCAAAGGATGGATGATTAAATGGAAACCAGCATTAATTGAATCTATTGGCAATTAAAAAGAAAGATCATCATTTTTGAAATTTCATTTTTCATAAATTTTCCTTTTTATTAATCTCTAAATATCATAAAATTAAAAGTATTTGTAAAATAATTCAAGTGCAGACATATATCTATAGATGAGAATTATATTGATTCTTTATGAATATATCCGTCACTAATTTATGAGTTAAATTTGTTTAATAAAAAGATTTACACCATTATAATTTACTTAGAATAGTACAAGACGAGGAAAATTATTCGGTACAAATAAGAAACCAAAGTAAATTAACAATAGTAAGTTTTGTTACAGAATAATTATTGAATCCAACTAATTAATTGTCATATATTTTGGAAAGCTTAAAGGTTATTAATGGGAAAAGAAGAATGTAAAAATTTACAAATTACTATATCCAAAATTATTAGATTTTTAACCTTAGATGAAACAAGTGAATTATTTGATAGACATTTCAAATTATTGATTTTTTTATTTCAAATCAATCGTATCCAAAAGTATTTTGGAATGTGTTGAGGTCTAAGGAATCCTTTATATGCTTTAGATATTGTAATTTGACAACTACCCCCCCCACTTTGCTTAAGTAATGTTATCATCGAATGAATAAATGAATGTTCAGCTCTAATTTAGAGATAATTGAAGAGACTATCGGTTGTATTAAAATACCTTTAGTGCAGAAGATGAGAGCAGTTGTCGATCATTAAAGATTTATATATAGAGGCACCTTTGTTAGTAAATGAAAGTAAAAATGAACTATTTGAGCAATTTAAGTATTGCTAACAAGCTTTTAAGAATCGGCAGAATTTATAATTAAATGTGGTGGCATTGAAATCATGATTAATTCTATAACTTATATTGTTGGCCAAACAGAAATTATCAATAATATATTGATTCCATTATACTAATTATTTTCATATCAAATTCTTTATTTTAAGTCAAATGGTTGATCAAATATTGTTCAGGAGAGTAGATTATCAGTCAATTTCTTGCTAGTAATGAGGAATTAACACAATCTTCAGCTTAAAAAGAAATTGGTTTATCAATTTAGAATGATGTTTACATTTTTATTTAGTATGAATATTTTAAATAAATTATCCCCACAGTTTAAATAATTTCTTTTGGAGGAAGGAATCGATGAGGAAATCTTTTTGTTTGAGTAAACAGTTCGTTACATCCGAATTAAACCAGATTATTAGATTACTTTTGAATAACTTTAACAACAGGTATCAAACTCAATATTACCTATTAATGAAATTCAAACCTTATATTCTCTCCCAGCAGATTAAAAAATCAATAATCTCTAATTGTATAAGGATGGTTACTTGTATGGGATAGATAAATCAAGTGCTGCAGTAGTTTAATCATTAGACATAAATAAAAATGACATTAATTTATTGGAGATTTGCTGTGCCCCAGGAGCTAAATTAACTTTTATAGCAGATTTATTAAGAGTCTAAATGGAAAAAGATGGAATTTAACGAAAAGTGTTTGGAGTTGACATCTCATAAAATAGATTAAATATTACTCAATCAATAGTGAATAAATATATGTTGGAAAAATATGTTGAATTGATATTAGAAGATGGAGCAAAATATAATAGTTAAATACAGTTTGATAAAGTTTTGATAGATGCTGAATGCACACATGAAGGTAGTATAAAACATTTAAAAAAATACATAAATAAACCTATTTATGAACAAAATTCTAAAAAACATTAGAAATATAATAAAGTTTCTAAAAAATAATTGTAAAAAAATTACACTAACACCTACACAACTGAACAGAAAAAGGCAAATGAATGGACCGAGGAGGATTTTAATAGCAGATTTTTGGACTAAAAGAAACTCTAATAAATATATGACTTATAATTTTCTTTATTAGAGAATGGATATAGACATCTAAAATAAAATGGAATACTAATTTATAGCACATGTTCCTTTTCGTAAAAATAAAATGAAGATTAAATTATTAAATTTTTAAAATAGAATAACGATGCCATTTTAGTCCATCCATTTTATGGTATGCACGAATAATAATGTAAACCAGGCCAAATATTTAATACAGTTAGATTCGATCCCAAGGTATCAAATACAGGTGGAATGTTTGTTGCAAAAATATAAAAATTGTGATATATGAAAAATATATTTTAAATCATTTTTTTTCAGCAATAATATTGCTATTTTTGGGTGGGATTTAAAATGACTATCCTCTTGAGTTTAGGTTAGCAGAAAAAGCTTATTGAAAGCAAAGCTTGTTTTACTTTGCTATGATTTACTATCATTTTTATTACACATTTAACTATAAAATTCAATCAGAATTGTGAACGTTAGTTTTCATTAACTTTTGATTAGAATTAGAGAGATTGTACAAAAGAACGTGGTTTTTAATTCATTGTTTTGTTAAACTTCTTATTACTTCGTTTTCGTATCAACAATTATTAACATGTCTGGCTAAATACCTATTCTTCTTGCAATCTATTTTTCTTTTTCTATTAATTCATTTCTTTTTAAGCTTTAAAGATCTTTTACAATCTTTTTTCTTTAAAAAAATTATCTTTTTTGATCTATATTCATTTTCAAAAATTGTCCAAAATCAAATTAAAAATTCTCTTCTTTGATTTCTTTGAAGTTATGCATTAATCTAGCTATTTATTCTTCAGCAGTCTACTCCATTGATTAAATCTATATTTTATACTTTTTCATCTTCTTTATAAATTCTCCTTTAAGAATTTCATAGTATCTTCTTTTTCTTATGCATGTATTCTATCCATAAATATTTGGAATGATTTTATTACATTTATTCATCTAAACCTTATCATCAATCATTTCCAATTCTTCCTTTTCTATTACCAATTAGCCTTTTTTTCATTATCATCATCGGTAATCTCTTTTGACAACATTTTTATTTGATTCATAATCAGATCATTATTCTGCTTAATACTCCGACTCCTTTTGCTTTTTCTTTCTTCTTTCTTTCTTGAAATATTTTAGAGACTTCTAAACATATTTAATTAATCATCGTCATTTTGATCATTATTTGCTAATTAATTATGTTGCCTCTTTTATCAAATTGTTCTTAGGTAGTAATTTAAAATAGATTCATTATTTCATTTAATTATCAACTTTATTTTTATTGTAATAATTAAAAAACTCCCTTCTTGAATATGGTTTGTTACTATTATTCAAACTTGTAGATGTTTAAACAACCCTCTTCAATCCTTTTTACTTGATTTTATTAAGAAAAAGAGTACTCTCAAAGCTTTTGTCCTTGACCACAATGATTTTGAAACTATCATTTGATTCTTAATCTTACGAAGGTAGGTACATTGCTCGAAGATAACTACTGTTATGATTTTTTTAAATCACAACGTTCAAATTAATTGGTATCTCTTAATAGTTTTCATTTTAACAATTTTGTCTATCTTTGATTACTTCATTGATAATTTTAAGGTTTTCGCTTAATTTATTTATTATTAACCTTAAATGCATCTCTTTACTTCTATTACATTCAAACTATAATTCCATTTCTCTTCTAGGCGGCTCATATTCTTCTTCAACTTATTAAAATTTATTATTTAGCAAATTTTAAATAATGGCAATATTTTCATTTTATTTTTTGTATTTTTTTTTTTATCCTTACTTTTAGAAATCGCTTTGATCCCTAGTTTCAATAGTATCAGATTATTCAGCCTAAAATATTTCCTGTTTTATTCTTCTATTTTTTCTCTGAACTTATTGCCATTATTATTCCAGCTTTATTTGGAGCAAAGACATCAAGAACTGATTTTGAATCATCTTCTTACATTATAGAAATATCTTTATTTAATTTTGCTCTGAAATGTATTATAAATAGTCAATTTTGTAAAGTGCAATCTAATTGACAAAATTGTCTTCTATATTTTTTGAGTAATTTAGTGTTTTTAATTGATTATGCTCTATAAAAAAAATATAACTTATGAGAACTATTGCATGCATTACATCATATTTTTGTATCATAACCTTGATATGCAATTCCTCTTGAGACTGTAAGATCTCCTTCATTATAATTAAAAACTATTTTTCCTCCTACTTATTGCCGCCATCTCTTCCACAGCCATAATTTCTCGATCAATGCGAGAGGCAATCGATGCTTAAAATCTACAATTAGATTACGAACCACTTCAGGAAGAATAGGTTAAGTTTATTTGGTTTCCAAAATATCTCTCAGATAGTTAATTTTGTTGTGTTCATAGTTTTTTATTCAATAATATTTCACTTCAGATAGGAGAAAATTTAGGAAATAACTTATAAAAAATACTGAAAATAATCAAACTAAGCATTTTTCATAAAATATATATTTTAATTTAATAATGGGTCTTGCATGTGGGGCTCTTTGTTCTAGGGAGAGAGACAAGACAACAAAAAGTGAGGCTGATTTAGCAGAGTTTGCATTTTATCAACACCTAGAAGAAACGAGAAGCCAAGGTTCTTATCGTAGAACAGCTTGTATGATGGTATCATATATTAAAAACCTTCCTTTTAGCCTATTTCAGAGTTTGGAGGATTGATGAATAGTGCATCTAATTATTGGATTAACAAATAATAATATCAAGTTTGTGGAAACAACAGGCCTATGTTTACATATAATTTATAAAATCGAAATCTCTTATTAAAAGTTGATAATTCAGTTTTTACTCTTCAGGAAAAGTAATGCGCTATAAGAATTCAAAGATGGTGGAGAATGAAGTAAGATAAGGCAAGTAAAACTAAAAAACATTCAAAATCTTATGTGAATCTTTTTTATCGTTGATTATTAAATCAATTCACTTTTAAACTCAACTTTATTATTTTATCGCTTAAAGTTCATTGTTCTTTTTATTCTTGAATATTAAAAATAATAGCAATTGTTAAATTAAAAGTAAAATTTATTATTTGATATTATTAACATTTAATCACAAGACTCCTTCCCAGCAGATCCTAATAGTGCAGTAATTTTAATAATATCTAAATGAAAAATCACTCTTTTGATTGAATGCCCCTAAAATTGATTAATAAGTTAAAATAACAATATCTTTGAAATTAGCCATCTGAGCATAGAATAGTCATATTGATATTTCTGTGTTAGAGTAAAATTCGATGTTTGTTTCTTAAGTTCTTTATAATATGAACAAAACATTCTTCTCAATGTTTGTTAAACATCTCATCTTAAAGTCTCATAGTATTTATAATCTTTAAAGAGGTTTTTGGAATTTAAACTAAAAAAAGGGGATATTTTAGTAATCATTAGGATCTTTATTACAATTATCAATAAAGATTATGGAAACAATTCTAAATTGTTTAGAAATTATAATTAAGTGTTGAATGCATATGATCATGAAAAATAATTAAATTTATATGCAATAGGTTAAATATCATGACTTAAAGATTTAATATCAATATCAAGGAGCTTTTTCATAATAATTATTCGATAATAACAATTAAAATATCAAGCTTACTCCTATTAAGAGTATTCTATCCCAATTCTTATAGAAGTTGGAATTCACAAAAACTATAGGAATCTAATAAAGTAATCTCTTATTTTTATTAGGTTTGGACAAAACTATTTTAAAATGATTTGTAATAATTTGTATTATGAAAAGCTGTATTTTTGGCTTAATTGGATATTTGGGATATTTATTAAAAAATTATTATTTGTATTAATTTTGGACATCCCATATCCATTATGTATAAAGTATGTCTAATGTATGAGTTTAAAAAAATCTTAAACGGAAGAGTTAAATTTAAGATTAATATGTTAGTTTAATTTGTAAGGTGAGTATAAACTTAAGATTCTATTTTAGACTATTTATATGTTGTCAGGACTGATATGCATGGAAAATTTATTCATTTCTCGTATTATTATCAATTTTTAACTTTCTAATTACAACAAATTTTAATGCTTTTATAATTTTTTTCTTTGCTTTCCCATCCTGACAATATTCATATTCTTTTTTGGATTAATTTTGAACTAAAAAATAATTACTTTTTAATGTTGGAGAAAACTGATTATATCCAATATTTCAATATTGTGGTAACATTTTCAATCTTTATAATGTTTGATTATATTACTTCTAAAAAGAATTTCTCCTAGTTTTAAAAATAGAAAATAATGAATGTCTATTTTTCAACTTACAGCTGATTACTTTAAAATTACTAAAAAAAATTACTCAGAATATTTGTTTAGGAAATTGAAAAACTAATATTCACATATACTAAACTTTAATGATTTGTCCACAAAAATTATTGAATTTCAATGAACTCATCCTTCCTTCGCTTGAGAGAAAAAAAATTTCTAATATTCATTAAATATTGAATAGTTTCATTTTTGAACATTATTTGCAATTAAATATTATTTTTTGTTTTAAATGTTTTAATTAGAAATCCCAGATATTAGATGCTTAAATGAAAACCATACCCAAAGCATCAGTCAGGTTTGTTTAAATAATTAGTGCACAGACTCAAGATTGATTTGCCAATAATGTCTTAATAAGGGACTCCATTAGCAGCACTTAAAAGATGTTTAAGGATTGAACTCTTTGGTCTGCTTTATTGATAATAATAATAAGTCATGCGATAATCTATGTGAAACTATAAGTAAATAAGGAGATCTGGTTATGGACTCATACTTCAAATTAAAAAATGAAATTAAAAATAAATATTACAGCTCTAAGGAACGACTTCTTAAGATGGATCCTAATTAACTTAATTATGCTATTAGTTAAATGATTTCTCTTACTGATTATAAAGTGTACCTCTCAAAGATGATTATTGATATATCAAATGAATAGAAGTTGAAAATTGACAAATTAAAATAAGAGTTAGTGTTAAAGACAGTGAGTATTTCTGAAGTCAGTAAAAATGATGAAAAGTCATCTGCGAATTTATTCAACAAAGGTAGTTTATTATATTAATCTAGCGTTTGCTCTATATAATAATCAAAAATTCGATGATGCTCTTTAAGTAATTGATTAGACGTTGAAATTAAATCCAAATAATAGAGAGTCTTTATGGTGCAAAGGTAATTTATATGTTGACATCATAGGCGAATGCTTACTAATGAAAAACAATCTGAATGAAGCATTAAATTGGTATAATAAAGCAATATCTGTGGATCCAAAGCATTTGAACTCGTTATCAGCCAAAGGTAAAAAAATACTAGAATTTATTAAGGTGATTGCTTAAGAGGGCTTGGCTAATTCAATGAAGCCATAATTTTGTATGATTAGGCATTATCTATTAATCCAAAACATTTAGACTCTTTGTATGGTAAAGGTAACTATTTTTTACCTCATTAGGTGATTGTCTAAGAGAATTGGGTAAATACGATGAATCCTTAAAATGGTTGAATTAAGCACTTTCAATATAGCCTAAAGATTGCTTTTCACTTTAATCAAAGGGTAATGAAATATACATAACTAAATTACAAAGGTGTCTGTTTACAAGAATAATAGAAATTTTCTGAGGCCTTAAACTGTTTTGAATAAGCCTTAAAGATTTAGCCAGTTGATCAATTTATTCAAATGAGAAAATGTACTCATTTAATTATATTTAGATAAATGTGAATAAGCCTTAAAGTAGGATTGAGCAAATAACATAACAATATAATTAATATTCTTTCATATTTGTTCGTAATAAATAATTTAGCATTACATTAATTCTCATTTTCAGAATCTTTCTATATGGCCAAAGAATTGATTTGATAGAAATTTTTAGTTGCAAGTTGAAATTGATTGATTCGAGATAGATGAGGACACAAAATATTAAATTGTAGATAAAAATTCACCTACAATTTACAAAAGTAAATTTATATAAATATATATGATTCTAAGTTTTAAGTAATTTATACTAATAAATTTTCCTACCTTCGATTTAACTCTCAACCTTTTTTTTTCATTTTGATTCAAAAAGTAATAACTAATTTATCACTTGAGAGTAAAGTAAGAATGAATAGAATGAATCCAATAAAAAACCAAAATACTTAGGCCTGATGAAAGAAGAGGAGGAAAAAAGGGTGATAAAAATAATTTAATAACTTCCACGAATAACAATATTGAAATTACCTTTGTAAAGTGGAATGGTTCTAAAAAAGAGTTATAAATGTACTACAGCAGGAGATAATAAGAGCCGTGTAATCAAGGACTTTAACTCCTAATAACTAATAGTTTATATTATAATTATACGAAACGCTTTTGGCATATTGCCAATATACTAGTTAGCAAGCCTCTTAACAAGTAATGAATAAACCTAAATATTTTCAAAATAAAAGATATTTTGGGAGCTCATCCATTCAAATTTAATTAGTAAAAATCAACAATTAATATTTAATGAGGATTTAACAATAAGTAAATTCTATACCTAAATAATAAAATTAAAAAATTGTTGCTATGGTATCCTAATTAATCTTGTGATATTAAATATACTAAGAATGAGGTATCGATCAAAATTTGCAAAATAATCAAAACTAGTAAATCTTCTTAAACTTACAATTTACCTATGCTAGGCTCTGTCTTAAGTTTATCATAAATTATTTATTTAATTAAAAGTTTATAGATTCTATTTTACTGATTGATTATCATCCAGATTAATTGTTATAATACTTGGTAAATTAGAATTATTATATTTATTTTTAAATCTATATGTATTGGCAATAGCATATCAAGACTTGGATTCCAAGGTAAATTCTAATGCACAAGAAAATTTTTAATACAAATCATTTCTCTAGCAAATATATGTTTCATCCAAATGTATGCTTCAACATCCTAATAGTTTAAGTCAATTTTATAGTTAGGAGAGAGAGGTATAAACTAATGGAGGAAGTAAGAAATATCACATAATTATGTGCAATTTTGATTTACTCAATTAGAAAAAGATTTATTATTTTCTAATCATTTTTAGAATTCTATTTTTTAAATTATTACAAATTAGCTAAATCTATAATTCAAATAACAATGCATTTATCATATATCATCATATTAGGGCTAAATAACAGAGATCATTTTACTAATTTATCTGTCAAATTAGATTAGTTATAATCATTTTTATAATCAATTTCATATTGAAATTGATAATCTTGATTATAATCCATTCTAAAAAAAACCATAGAAATCCAACTTAATCTTAAGCATTTTTTTTGTTAGAATTTTATTTTTGATATGTTCTTTTTTAGCATTCTTAAACTTGTTCACTGGTATATTTTTTGGAAAAGAACGCCTATTTTAACTCTTTTCAGTGTATGTTTCATTTCAAAAAGGGTTTCCTAGTATATTGTATCAATGAATATCTCAGTTTTTAGTTGTTTTACTATTTTATATCCATATAAATGTATAATTGATAATGCAATAAATCCTGAAAAAATCACAAACTGAATACATAAAAAAGCAATTGAACCATTATATTTTTTTAGTCTGTTGTTGTCTAATTCATTAAAAATAATTCTCAAAGCTTTCATTTCAGCATCCTCCTATGAATCTAGAGATAAAGATGAATTCAGCCCACCTTATAGGCCTAAAACAAAAGTTATAAATGATAAATCTTTAAATCAGATGAACTATTGAAATTTTATTCGTAAGATTTTCAAATTTTTACTTCCACACTCACTGAAATTAATATTCAAGAGGTAAAATTTGCATTTGAATAAGTTATTATACATATTATAGCCATATAAAGATTTATAGAGTACTTAATTTCTAATGTTGAAACAAAACAGGTCAAAAAATAAAGAACTGAATTTTATTTCGTTATTAGGGAATGAATTTATTTAAAATCCTAAATGCAGTATTCATAAAAAAATAACTGAATTTCTTATTATTCAAACCAAATTTTTATATCCATTTAAGTCAACTTTGGAGTGCTTAAATTAATTTTTAATAATACACTCACTCATATCCATAAATTTTCGACTATAAAGAAATCATCAATTACTTTTTGATTAAAAAGTATATATTCCTAACTGATATTTGTAAATTATCTTCATTTTTATTTTTGTGAGAAGGGTTAAAAAAAAATCCTAAGGTTAATTAATAATGTTGTGTGCTAGCTCAAATATTTATATTTTAATAGAAATTCATTTTTGTTTTGAATAATTACAAAATTTATTTAAGTACTTTTTTGGATGAAAGAGGAGCAAGGAATGCATCCAAAAATTAAGGTATTGTAATTTAGTATAACATTTTGTCTTCATTCTATAAAAATAAAAATGAGGATGGTCTACATGAAACTTTTAATGATATTTTTAATTATTGTAAAAATAGATTTCCAAAATAAGAAGAATAACCAGGTGGTATTGAATTTAAAAGGTCTTACTTTTCATTACCAAATATGCACAATTAATAGTTTAGTAATTAACTAGGTGAAGAAGTAGCGCGTTTGATGAAGATAACTATAGACAATCAAGTAAAAAGGAAAGAAAGATGTTGGAACGAAGAAATGAAGAAATAAAACTTGCAATATTATTTTAATTATGATATTTGGATGCCATTTTTGGACAAGTGATGGTAGAGGTACCAAGGGCATTTAATTAAGTTTGTTGAAAATCCAATTTAAGGAATACTTTAATAATTTATTTGATTATATATTGGTACTTGATTTGGCTGGATTACAGAATTCGAATTAGATTGATCCTGAGTTTGATAAAAAAATTGCTCTTTTTGTCTTAGCAATAAGCGATATCGCTTTGATAAATGTTAAAGGAGATATAAATCAACAATTTAAAAATTTAGTTGAAAGATGCATTTTTACTTTAGTATCTATGAAATCTAATCTCTCTATAAAGTAATTAAGTTGGTGTTTTAATTAAAATAATGATGCTAACAACTTTGGTCCATTTTCAAACTAAATACAAAATATTGCCATAGAATTAAGTTGTGAATAAGATGGAAAAAATTAAGCGATTGATTATTACAAATATTTGAATATTTCCAAAGACAATATTGAAATATTCGGATTTTCGTATATAATACGATTATGGAGAAAGAATGAAAGTTTAGGTATTATTGAAGATTGAGAGAATTAATAATAAATTAAACATTTTCTGAGGAAGCGTATCTTTATGGGATAAGAATGATTAAGAATTTTAAGAAACAAAAAGTTTTAATCTTAAACTGACACCTCCCAAATGTAAAGTTTAAGCTTGTTCATATAGAATATAAATACTAATTGGTAAACTATTTGTAATTTACCGGATTTTTGAAATTACAATCATATTGATTACATAAATATATGTATGAAAAATAATGTAAAATATATTAATTTCCAATTAATTAATAAATTTCAATATTATTTTCAGATATTTTATTATTTGCATAAATATTCAACAACAATCCAGAACTTATATAATTGAAAAAATAACAATTTTAGTCAAGAATTTGAATAATACTTCTTCTTTGTTATTATTAAGTTAGATAGTTAATATTTGCAAATTTACTGGGGTTGGCTTTTATATACTTTTACTTGACAGCTAACTATGAATGTGAGTATGTATTTGTGTATTTTTGTAATAGTTTATTTAATTTGATATCTATTTATAGAGATTTATATAGAATTATAGATTAGCACTTAATTCTAAGCAGCATTTTTTAAATCGAACTCTAAAGAAGCAATTGATTAACAAGAGAAAAACAATTGTAAGCATGTATATGGTTTAAGACTATTCTATTCTTAGTAGAAGATGGATAAATCGAAAAAATATAGAAGAGGATAGTTTATTTTAAATTTCTTTTAAGGCTAGATTTCGATATCGATTGTTAATAAGCTTTTTTAGCATTTTTAGTAATTGCTCCATCTACTTAAGATGTTGAAATTGATTAACTCTAAGCATGAAGGATATCACAATTGTTAATAATCACAATTCCTTACCCTTATAAATTAATGTGGAAGATTAAGCTACTTGCTGCAATAATATCACTAAATAACCCATTAGTGAAATTTATTTATGAAGCTGTTATTGATAGCGCTCCACCTATCGTTTCTATTCTAAATACATTCTTAATAATGAACGTAATTTAAGGTAAGTTAAATTGAGTTATAATTTAAAATTCATAATATTTATTCCATAACTCAGCATCAAAGTAATTATGATTCTAAGTTTAAAATCCAAAGATTGAGATAAATGAATTGGAAGAATTTGTTAGGGCATTGTAAGAGCATATCATATTTGTCATAATTATTTTACTTTACCCTGATTCAATGTGAATTGATCAGCCTAATATTAATGAAATATATTTTCTTTTGTAAATTACATTATCAATAACTATTATATGAGTTTTCTTAGAGTAAATTTAAATTAAGGAAAAAAACAATCCTAAATTTTATTTTAGAAGAATATTTCTTATAAAAGTGATTTTACTGATTAATATAGTTTCCATTGTATTAAAGTTAATCAAAGGATTAGATTGTATAGAAATAAGAGATTAATCTATGCTGAATTAGTTTGAAATATTAATTTATATTAAAGTTATCTTAGAGAATCCTGAAATGAATAATAACTATGCGTGTATTTTACTATTTTGGAAACAATCAAACTGTATTGCAACTTTTTCTTACTAATGCTAATTTTCATAAATGATATTTTCTACAATTACAAAAGGAATATTAATTAGAGAAAAGAATCTAAAATTATAAGTGCTTTTTAAGACAATATCATTAATTTACAATGTATGACAATTTATTTTAAAAAGTTATTAATAATGATCTTGAATAACAAAAGCAGAGAAATTTGAATTTTGATTCTGAAGAATTCTAAATTTTGTTATATTAACTTCTGAATTAATAAACATAGATGATAGTTAGATTAGGAATTAAGCATCTGTAAAAAGGTTCTCCTTCAAAAAAAAATATCATCAAAATAAATGTTTTTAATGAAAGATATTATACTTGAACTAATAATTGAAATTTTGAAAAGAGAAAATTTATTAATCCTTATGGTTGAATCATGATTACTATAAAGGAAACTTGACCCTTAGAACAAAGAGTCTCTAATATCAACATTATAATGATCATATTAACAAATTAATTAGAGTTTAAATTGGAAGTGATGATTGAGGAGTTATAAAATTGGCAAGTGTTAATGATAAGATTATCAATAGTAGTTTGTCTACGCATATTTGAGAAATATAGCAAAGTTGAATTATAAAAGATACAATTTGACAAGTATAAATTCTTTATCTTAATAGTATCTCCTAAATCTGAACTTATAATTGAAAAAATTATTGAATTATAAATTAACACATCAAAAAATATTAACATTTTATAGATTAAATTTGAGATAATTATCTCCATAAATTGATATTTATATTGGATCTGATTGATCAGAATAAAAGCTTGTATCAAAAAATTTATAGTTTAACCTCTGTTTTTAAATATTAATTCTAATTTAGTTCTTATAAGAAACATTACTTAATTGATAGTAATTGAATCAAAATATAAAATCTAAAATTATATTACTAAAAGAAATGGCTTTAGTTATCCCTCTATTCTCAATTTGATAACAATTTTAAAGTGCTACAAAAATATACAACCTAAATTATAAAAATTAAGCACTGTATGCTCAAAAATTTAATCACCATTTTCATTAAAACAATAATATGCAACTTATAAACTTGAATCCATGTTGACTGTTGGCAGAGTAACTTTTTGTACACATTTTGAAGGTATATATAGAATTTTCTGCTGTTAATTTAAAAAATGGGTTTATTTTTTATTAGAAGGAATATTATATACTTCTATTTATTCAATTGATCTCTATTCACACATTTTACATAGTGAAGGACATTAAATACACTTACCCTCATCCTTTATTCTGTTTCTTGAAATAGTTCAATCCGCATTTTAAACAATAAAATTATTTATTATATCTTGAGTCGACAAGCTTACATGCTGAACAATTATCATCACAATATTTTTAGCACTCATTTTGGATAATTTTGTAGCCATCTATGCTAGATAACATATGGCAAAGGTACTAATGATAATAATTCATAATAAAAATTTGTAATTTACAAGAATTTGATTCTGAATCCTTGAATTAACTATCAATATTTTTTTAGAATCATTCAACACACACTTTGGAATTATCCTTAAGAGAGCATTCAATGCAGGGGCCATAAGTCCATCTTCACAAATTATACATTTTATTATCAATTCTGGAGTTTAGATACAATATTTGCATTTTAAAATGTGTTTTTGACAATTTATTATTTCTGGAGCAATACTATTCAAGAAAGAGTACAAATTTCTTAACCTTAAGATGTAATATATGATCTAAGACAATTTGAGATTGCAGGATTTTAATATATACATAATTCTTTTTCAAAGTTATAAATGAAGCCCTCAATACATTATATACATCCTGTTTAATTTCTTCGCCAATAATAGAGAATGAGAAATTTTAATTTAGAGTTGTTTTTGTTTAATCATTTGCAAAATAGCAAAAACAATATTAACAAATTTTATATTGCAGAGAGTACATATTTATTAAATGTTTAAAAAATTAGGAGGAGGCTAATATGATATCAAACCTATTATAGATATTTAGCATGAGATATTATTAATATTCAAAATTAAATGTTTCAGCAAAGTAACAATCTAAACATTCATCCCCACATACATAAAAATTTAAGTCGTTTCCATCAAAATTATAACACAAATCTGAATCATAGAAATATTGAGGTATATTTCCGTCATCATCAGAAAATAATGATGCCTCATAATAAAGCATATTAATCCATTCCTTAGGATTTTATACACACTCAAGACACGAGACAATACTATCGGTAATCATAGATGGACTAGTTAGGTAATAAAATAAAAATACCATCTAAAACAAGAAATGTCAAATTCAAAATATCCACATTCACAATTTTAAATTGTAAGTTTATCTGAGATTATAATGGTTAAATTTAGACTCTAATAAGTTACACATTAGTTTCCCCTATCAATAGTTCCATATTCACAGATACTGTGGTGTTCAAGCTTTATATGCTATTAATATTATAATAGGTTAGGAAGTTTACTATAACTGGTATTCCTTTTACCACAACATAAAAAATTTCTTCTTATTCAGAGTGTATTTATTGTTATTATTATGAAGTAGTTCCTTCTTGATAAATTGTAAATTCTTATTACTTCACTAAATGCAGTTAAATGTCTAAGTACTTAATCATCACCTTCTTCATTAATCCCATCTACTTACTTCACTTTTAATTAAGAAAAGCAATTTAATGTAGGGATGTAGGCTGAAAATTACCTGACAAAAAATGGTTAATTAATGTATTGCATATATTGGATTCAGGTAATTACATATTTAAAAAACATTTGTAAAGTTAAAGGATTGACATAAGATGACATCAAGTAAACATATTTCTTTTAACAATTTAAGTATTTTGAAATAACTTGACACCTCATTGGGTCGTAAGAAATCATTGAAATTTTTTACGAGAACTCCTATTAGATTGCTGATAGAAAGTTGTGTTAGGCAAATCAAAAACAAATTAATATTACTTGGAATTATCCTGAATGTCCCAAGTGTAAAAGCCACTTTTTAAGGAGCAGCTCTTATGGATGAGGTGTTAATATAGCAAGACACGCATTAACTTTATAAATTTAACTCACATTTTCAAATAACATTCTGCACATAAAAAATATTTTTTAAAATATATTTTATTTGATCAGTTTAATAAAAATCATCATTATTTAACTAATGTTACTCTTAGAAGTACCAAATTAAGATCTAAAGAGTTTATTTACTGTTATTCTAATTAAAGAAATTTTAGTTAAGAAATAGGTGAGTTAGTATACTAAATAATACAGATAATTTTAAAGTTATGTAAACAAATTTTAAAGATTCTAACTGATATTTTACTTACAAATATGAAGATTTTTTTCAAAGAACTTTCTTTACTATTGACTTAAAGGAGAGATTTGATGTGTTGAGATTGTAATCATTTTTTGGCAATTATAGAGTTTCCTTTAAGACCTTCTTAGTTGCACTTTATTTAAACCTGATAAAAAATCTATTTATTACCAAAAAACCATCTTATTCAAAAATTTAAAGGTGAAATCTTAAATGATTTACAAATATATATTTTCAATTTAGCTTTATAATGACCTAAGTCTTTTATAATTTGGAGAATAATTTTATTAGGTAGAATTAAGAGAGTATTTATTATCAATTTTGGTGTTACAACCTAATAAATTCAATTTATGGAAACATTAAAGGGCTCTTAATTGATGCATTCAACTAATCTATGGAAACCAATTAATAGCTTATCCTGGTAATTAATATTCTGATTTATTTGAGTTCAATCTGAGCTTTGATATATGTTAATAATGAAATTCTGTATCTGATTAAAATTAAATTTTCAATAAATTTCTCAAACATCTTTCTTTTACCAAAAGGTTTTTTTATAATCCCATTTCGGCTCATCAATATAATAAAGTTGAATAATTTTACATCTTCTTAGTTTATAACCAAAAATGCTTACAATCATTTTTCAGGGATCATTGGATCAACACCTTTTTGATATTCTCTGCATAATTTCAGAACCACCTATTCGTTAGTCTCTACAACATATAGGTTCCATTTGTTTTCAGTTTTTTTTCTAAACTTTGTTGTTTATTTTCTCAACTTCCAAAATTAAGTCTCCTTCACTAAATTCAGCTGATGTCTCAATTTAATATCAGATACTTGAGATTTAACATAATTATAGAGTCATTCTCTCCAAAACAATAGATACTGTAAATTTCAGATTTGTAACTCATAACCATTTTGGTAGTAATCCAATTAAAGAACTAGAATACGAATTAGAATTACTACAATTATAGGGATTCTTTAATTTGATCTTCAGCTTGAGAGTTGATGAGAAAGTTTTTAGAGGAGAACAAATAGATTATTTATCAAGATTCAATGCCATTAAGAGACCAATATTTATTTGTATTAACTTAAAATTTATACTTTCGAGCTGTTTGAAGCAACTTATTCTCTGTTTTCCATTTATATAGAGTTTGTATATAACCTGATTATTCTCACCAATCGAATCACCTACATTTCTAGCAGCCTTAGAAGTATACCAATTAATTTTATATAAGCACCTCTAGAAGGATCTCAATGTAAAATTTTTACTGGGGTGTCACATTCTTTTTTAAATTTTAACAACAATAATTTATGAGTAGTTTTACATGAAATCAATCCTCAATATTTTTTAATTAAATATAAAGTTAGGGGATTAAAAATAATGATGATATTGCATGAAAATTCCTTCACCAATAAAATAAGCAAGTTCAAAGAAATATAAGACCAATAACAAAAGACTCTATATAAAAATGTTAATTAACTCATTAAATTTAATAATCTTAAAAGATTAGTTAGTTAATTGAATGTTAATGGATTGATCTAAACAAATAATAAAATTTCAAAAAATGATCAAAATTAGTCTAAATATATAAAAAATAGGAGGAAATTCGAAGCAAGATTTAAAAAAAAAAGTAAAACTAGAAACTAGAACAAAGGCTATGATTAAAACACTATCCATCAATAGTATTTGAAGGAAAAAGGTTTAGTTTAATGTATAATTAGATGTAAAATGTAAGGATTTATGGGAAAATCATGATTAAGATATTTAGAAAATTCAGAAGGTCCTAATTAATACAATAATAAAGGTGAATTAATCGACATAGTTTTAAGCACATACTTTAGGTTAAATGAATAGATTTGGAGAAGCATTGAAATAATATGATTTAGCTATTCAAAATAACCCAGAAAACGCAGACTATTTTCATAACAAAGGTAAAAAATTACAAGATGTATATTTTTAGCATGTATTTTAATGTAAATGAATAGATATGAAGAAGCTTTGCAATATTCTGATTCGGCTATTTAGAAAAATCCAGAAATTGCAGACTATTATTTCAACAAAGGTATTATTTATGAAATGGATTTTCTTAGCAATTAGTTTAATGAAAATGAATAGATATGAAGAAGCTTTGAAATATTATGATTTAGCTTATCAAAAAAATCC
This sequence comes from Paramecium biaurelia, assembly GCA_000733385.1. Classification (NCBI taxonomy): domain Eukaryota; phylum Ciliophora; class Oligohymenophorea; order Peniculida; family Parameciidae; genus Paramecium; species Paramecium biaurelia. Next base: position 253,478 of record JPFL01000057.1, read on the forward strand.
AGAACAAGCAGACTATTATAATAACAAAGGTATTAACTATAGAATGTACATTCTTAGCAATTAGTTTAGAGAAGATGGATAGATTTGGAGAAGCATTGCAATATTATGATTTAGCTATTTAGAAAAATCCAGAAAATGCTTACTATTATTCCAACAAAGGTATTAATTATGAAATGTATTTTTTTAGCATGTACTTTAATGTTAATGAATAGATATGAAGAAGCTTTGAAATATTATGATTTAGCTATTTAGAAAAATCCAGAAAATGCAGGACTATTATTTCAACAAAGGTATTAATTATGAAATGTATTTTTTTAGCATGTACTTTAGAGAAAATGAATAGATTTAAAGAAGCTTTGGAAAATTATGATTTAGCTATTTAGAAAAATCCAGAAAATGCTTACTATTATTCCAACAAAGGTATTAATTATGAAATGTATTTTTTTAGCATGTACTTTAATGAAAATGAATAGATTTGAAAAAGCTTTGGAACATTATGATTTAGCTATTCAAAATAATCCAGAACAAGCAGACTATTATAATGACAAAGGTATCCATTATGCAATGTACTTTCTTAGCAATTAGTTTAGAGAAGATGGATAGATTTGGAGAAGCCTTGAAATTTTTTGATGAAGCTATATAGAAAAATCCAGAAAAAGGGATCTATTATTATAACAAAGGTAAAAATTATGAGATATTTAGCATTTACTTTAAAGAATATGAATAAATTTGAAAACGCTTTGGAATATTGTGATGCAGCTATTCTGAAAAACCCAGAAGACTCACAATACTACCATCATAAAGGTTATATCATAATTGAATATTTAAAGCTGATATTCTATACTAAATTAATAGATTTGAAGAAGCATTGGAATATTGCGATTAAGCTATTCAGAAAAACCCAGAAAATGCAAGCTATTACAATGGCAAAGGTATACATTGTGTATTTTCTAAGGAATTGTTTTAGCGAAAATGAATAGATTTGAAGAGGCTTTGAAATATTATGATGTTGCTATTCAAAATAACTCGGAACAAACAGACTATTATAAGAACAAAGGTATAAATATTTTTTGATTTTCTTAGCATCTGCTTTATTGAAAATGAATAGATTTGAAAAAGCTTTGGAACATTATGATTTAGCTATTCAAAATAATCCAGAACAAGCAGACTATTATAATGACAAAGGTATCCATTATGCAATGTACTTTCTTAGCAATTAGTTTAATGAAAATGTATAGATTCTAAGAAGCTTTGGAATATTCTGATTCAGCTATTTAGAAAAATCCAGAAAATGCAGACTATTATTTCAACAAAGGTATTGCTTATGAGATGTATTTTTTTAGCAATTAATTTAATGA
>JPFL01000058.1:0-139807 GCA_000733385.1 Paramecium biaurelia
ATAAAATTTGCTAGATTTTGATCTATTTAATTTGAATGTAATTTTAATTTCTAATTTTTTAAGCAATTAAATCAATAGATAAATATATAATCATTCATTTAATATACTTTTTAACAGTATTATAGTATCAAAATTGATATGCATCTCAAATAATTAAGGTATTTTAATGGGATAAATTATTGAATGCAATAATGATGACTCCATATTTAACCTAAATAAGAAGATAAGATAAGACCTTGTCAAAAAAACAAGTGATTCATAACAAACATTTTTTAATAAATACTTAAGTGAAGAAAAGATTTATTTGATTATAAAATAATCTATTATCAGTATTCTCACATTTAAATTGATTTCAATGAAGCACTACCAACATCTTAATATACTCTTACTAGATCTTCATTATTTTTATGTGTATTAATTTTACCTCTAGATAACAAATTAAAATCATCCTTTTCAAAATGTTATTCATGTTATTCTCTATTACCATCAGCTCTAGGAACAGTAATAAAATTATCAAAAGCTAAACAACATTTACTTGATTTTATTTCTTCTTTTGCACATATAGCATATTAATGTGCTTAAAATAATTGATTCCTTCCAAAATGATGTAATAAAAATAATTAAATTCTAGACAACTCATATATAACATTAGTATAAACTAGTTTCTTTTTAGCTTATTCTATCAATTCTTTACATGTTCTAAAATCTACTTTCTCTTTCGATTTCTTTAATTCAGAATAATCTTGAAAATAGAATCCCAAAACTTTATCTATAAAATCACAATCCAATAATTGCTCATTATAATAACGCAAAACATATTAAATAGTCATTAACATACTCATTATTGAACCTACTTAAGCAAGTATTTCTCCAAGTTTTGGATAAACTATTTATGTATCAATAGACATAGGATCAAGTCTTATAAACAAATTAAGATATGAACTCTCTACTAATAAGGTAGACCAAAAATGTTTAGTTGTTGCACTTGTTATTAATTAAGCATTATAGATATAGCTTTATGATTCATGTTTACTGAATAAAATGCCAGTGTCTATAGTAGCTTATGTTTAAGTTAATATGAGTTAACCCTAATGAGATATTTATGAATCAAAAGTTAAATAATACTATTTCTTTACAACCTAGAACTTTTAGGAATATGGATCATATTACTTTAAATTCAACCAAAAACTGATATAATTTACTGATTTTTAAAAGAATTCTTAAATTTCCTAATCAGATGCACATTCGTAACCATTATTCAATAGAGTGGAATTACATGAAGTAATTACTATCATCAATTCTGTAGTCTCTTTCAAAGAATTATCGAAACCACTATTTTGAACTAATGAAAGATTATCAACTCTTAAAAGACTAGTATTATAGGGTGAGATTGTTGGTATATCATTTAAAAGTGAAAAGGGTTTCTATGGAATACCATTAATAAAGTAGATCCCAATAGGAGTTAGAATGTTATGCTACAATCGAAATGGATCGACTTATTCATCACTATACTTCCAATAACAAAATTCAAATAAGGCATCTTCATTATATATAATTTAAGAGAAGTTCTCAACTTTCATTATATTAGTTGAATTTGGCAAGATTTTAGAACTCCACCATTCATTCATTACATAAAGAAAATAACCAAAACTAGCTCCTAAAACAATTAATGAACATATTCCACTTAAGGCCGACCTCTAGACTTTTTCATCTAAGGTGATTTGTTATCTATATTAGACACCAAAAATATCAATCATTTTTATGTATTTCATTTTTCAAATATATTATTTTAATTATGTCTTTTTGAATACTTATTTTAAACTAATTCATAGAAGAATTAGGGTTGAAATATTTTAAGAATGTAAGTAAAGTTTATCTATTTAATTAAGTTCATTCAATAATTCTATAAATTTCACTCCATTATTCTTAGATAGAATTAAAGCATTTAATCAATTAAAAGAATAATAATTTAGAATCAAAGAGAAATAATTTGATAAGTTATACAATAAATAGACAATGATGAAGATTCAAATCCTATAAACAGAAATATATAACTAAGGGGTTCATTTAAATTGGTAAGATAACTAACATTAATGATGTAGATATTTGAGAATGATATTTGAATTAAAAGATAAATCTAATCTTACATCTCTCAAGAATTTATATCTTTTACAAATAAATCAGATTGTATTAAATGATTTATATTTATAAAAAATAATTCAAAAGGAAATATTTTTTGAAATTAATTCATAAATAAATTTTATTATTATTAATTATAATGTACAATTCAAGATCCTAAGTCTCATGTATTAAATTGAATTAACCTTATTTTAGATCCATAAGCATCACCATCAAGTGGAAGAATTCAAAAGATCTCAGAAAAATTATCTACAATTTAAATTGGAGTAGAAAATGAGAGATTTCAAAAACTTGAATAAGCTGAATAAAGAATTTAATAAGCTGAAGATGCCTTCAATGAATTTTAAGAGCAAATCTTTACTAAATTGAATGGATTAAGAGATTAAGTAATTTATATACTTATTTTTGTGTAGTTAGGAAAATTACAAAAACAAGTAGAAGAAGATAAATTAGCTAAAGAATAAGCTAATGAAACTAAAAACAGAGAAGTATAAGCATTAGAAAAGAAATTTGAAAATGCTATTCAAAATGAAACATAAACAAGAAAAGAGGGAGAAACTAAAGTATTGAGATTATTGGAAGATAAAACAGCATTATTAAGAACTGAAGTATAAAAGGAAACTGCAGCAAGAGTTGATGCTATTGAAGGAATTCATTAAGGATTATAAAATGATTTACCTAAAATCTAAGAAGCCATTAGAAATGAAGCTAATGAAAGAGATGAATCTGATTAGAATGTAAACATATAATAATATTTTAGGTTATGAAATCTATTACTGATGAACTTGTAAAATTAAGTAATCTTATCAATGTTGAAAAAAGAAATAGAGATGAAAGTGAATAATCTATATTTGAAATGTTAAAAGATATTGTTAATAGAGTCAAAGTTGAATTGGATTAAGAAAAGAAAACAAGGTAAAATTAATCAATTAATCAATAGAGAACAATCAGAAGAACATTTACTAAGTTTATTAGAAGATACTTGTAATAAACTCAGTATTGCAGCAAATCTATGATATTGAAATAAATACAAAATATAAAATAATATATATATATATAATGTAATATCATTAATTTGATACAAACTTAACTCCCATACAAAGATTGACGCTATTTCATGATGGTTCAATGACTAAATTCTTAGAATTATATTTTGCTGAGAATGTTCAAACACAAGTCATCAAAGAATCATCACAATTTGATGATGATTATTTATATGATTGGAAATAATTTATACCAGATGCTTAAATATAAAGAGAAGTCATTCTTAAAAATGAATCTTAAGGAAATCTAATTTATGCAAGATCTTTATGGACTAAACATAATTATGATAAAATTATGTAAGGCAATTAAAATAATGCAATTGGTAAAAATCTTGAAAAAAAATAAATCTCACAAAGAAGACATATTTTAATTGGTTGTTTGGCTAAATTACCAAAATCAAGTAATCTACCAATTAAAGATGTTTTAAGTAGAGCATATCTTATTTATTAAGAAGATGATCTTTTAATGTATATTGAAGAATATATGTTATTTTGATAATTTATTTTAATGTTTTAACAGCATAATAATACTATTACAACATCCCGTTCTAATTCATCAATTAATTACACTCCTAGAAGATTGATACGTGTTGGTACTCCTTCTGGTATTGAAAATGGCAGTGCTATGAAAAAGAATGAAGAATTTAACAAATAAATAGAGTAATATAAACAAAGAGAATCTCATTACAAAAATATCATTTTTGCTAAAGATTAAGAAATATCTATGATGAAATCACATATTTAATAACTAGAAGAAAGTATATATAAATTTAATAATAGATATCAATCAAAATAATCTTTCCAATCAAATATAAAAATAAATTTAAGATCTGACTTAATAAGTGCAAATATTATTAGAATCATATAAGTATAATTCTAAATTTCAGATTTAGTTAAAGAATAATAGAAATTGAAAATCTCAAAAAATCAAAAGGAAATGATCATACAGAGTTAGAAAGACAAGTGTTATAATTATTAAGAGAGAATTCTTAATTAATGAATAGTCTAACCGTTTCTCACACTTAATAAGATGTCTTATCTAAAAAGAATAGTTTATAAAATATATCAAAAATTCATCCGACAGAAACTTCTTGGAAACAAAGGTTTATTAAATTGAATAAAGAATATTATGAATTACAAGAGAAATATGCCTATTTATCAGCTGAATTAGAAAATAACAGATTTAACTTTAGATCTCCAAGTCTAGAAAGTTTTGAAGCTATTATTAGATAATGACTATTTTTAACTTTGTTATTTTAATTTATATTATTAGATAAGACATTTAGAGATCTAGATAAAATCATTATTTTAAAGTAATATTTATCATCTTTCTAAATATCTTTTTCTTCATTTTTTCTTATTCTTCTTTCTACTTAATAATATCAATATACAAATTAAATTAACTAATAGTATTTCTAATTTTAAGTAAAAATTAGAATCTGAATCTTTTTAAAATGTAATAATCATTTCGATTGAATTTAGTTAATTATTAAGTCTAATAGTATAATCTATTCCTTCCTACCTAATAAATTCAAATTAATATTGATTTATTTGATACTTTGAAAAGATATAATTTTAGTTTTTTTCTATCAAAATAAAAGATGAATTATCATGATACATAATATCATTTATCATCCCTTCAAGAATCGATATAGGATCAAATATTTCAAATTAATCCATTTCATGAAGATCATATAAACATAGTTTGATTACATATGAATTACTATGTAAAAACTATATTACAATAAATTAATTTATATATAGCAATTTTTAAATTTCTGTATTCTTTGAATATCTAATAATACCTGAATGAGTAACACTTGTTATTTAATTAATATCAATTTTTAATTTAAATAATTATGCATACAGTTTCTATTTAAAATAAAACCCAGTCATACTCAAGTAATTACCTTCATAATATTCTATATTTTTAAATACAATTCTAAAGAATGTTTCCGAAAGTGAATTTAGATTTTTATCAATATCAATAATAAAAGTTCTAGTGTTAATTTGATTTGTTTCTAATATTTCTATTAATATACAGTATTGTTATGTAGACTTTTTGTCATATGCTAAATAAAGATGTGGTTTATTGCTAACTTTCTCAATGTTGCATTCAATTAAATAGTGAGTTATTTAACTTAAATATTCAATTTTATTAGAATTCACTTCATACAAAAGTATCAAATCTTGACAAATTATAAAATAGTAATTATCAATTGAAATTATTGAACCAATTATATTACATAGATCAGTTTATACATTTAATTGATACTCCAAAATATAGGTTGAATTAAAAATTTGAATATCCTAATTTTTCCTTGTTGTCTCTATTATAAAGATGTGATCACCATTCTCTTCTAACAAAACTACTATATCAATAGGATAGTTTATTTCTTTGCAGCACTTTATTCCATCAAATTTTGTTGTATTTAATCTTTGAATAACTTTCTAATACTCAGATAAATGTGAATTAACATCATTTGGAGATTTCCCTACTAATATAGTCGAGGCTATTAGTTAGAATGCTGGTGTAATAATAACTGATGAGGATGTAATATTTTAAAGAGATCCTTATATAATTTTTCTTGGGTCAAAAACTACAGTTTCAAAATTCTCTAAAATTAAATTTTATTGTTTCTTTATTATTAATTCTTCAATTTAAGAAAATGAAATTAATTATATTTAAACTCCTTCTATAATTTTATTGTTTATTTTTGATTTTAAAGTAAAGGAAATATTATTAGATTAGATCTAATGTTATTTATTTTAAAACTAAACTGTAAACTTCATGAATTCTAAATTCTTTTTAAATAATTTGTTTTAAAATTAATAAAAAATTCCACCAAATTTGGTTAGTATTAAACATTCACAACAATCTACCTAAATAATTTCTTTCAAAATTCTTGAATAAGATTATGAAATCTCGTATATTAATACAAATGTATTATTTGTTGTGGTGTCTTTAGCTGCAATTGATAAAAACTGATTATTTTCTTTTATACATATCGGATATATGTATTCAAATGATTGATTTGGTTTCGGAAGTTCAAACATGAATTTAAATTGAAAATTATGTAGATAATACTTTTTAAGTGTAATCTTAATTTAATCATACATCTTAGATTTATGGATAATAACAAATTATTTTGGTTTTTATTTCCCTCCTATAATATTATAAACGTTCTAGATCTAAATAACTATTTCATAAAAAAATAATATTTACTATGTTAATATCGAGAGTTTTTTAATATCACGTATGATTCTGTAGCAATACAAACTTCCTTTACAGTAATTTATTTGCTTAAAATTATCTCTTTTTTCAATCCACTTGTGACTTAAACAATTTAAAGCATAGATCCATAATTTAGTGTATGAATCATATATGATTCCCAGTTTTCAAGATACACATGAAAATATCCTTGAAATGATTAGATATATTTAATATCTTTATTGAAGGAAAATGTTTAGAACCTATAACTAAGATTATTTTTCAGCTCAAATAGAAATACCAATTACTTTTTTTGTTGAATAAGTAAAAGAACATTGTTCTAATAAATTTGACTCTTATTAATTTTCTCTAATTTAAAAAGCTTTTTAGTTATTTACAAATCACAGTCGATTAAATATAAAATTAAATTATTATCTTAATACAATAGAACCTACTATAAATCATTTTCATAAATAAAAATAACCCACCAAAGGATTTTATTAAAATCTACAAATTTACAGATTGAAGGTTGCATATCTTCTTAGACAATGATATTTTTATTATTAAATTTAGCATCTAAAATATCAAAAGGGCCACCAAGTATAAAATTATTGAAGAATATTTAAAATTCTAATTAATCTTATTTAATCTCTTCTATTAATATTGGAATTTATTCCTAAAATATATTTTCACATATATTAAAATATTAAATCTGTACATTTTTAATTTACATCTTTTTTATTGTAAATACATAATCATATTAGTTATCATTTTAATCTTTATAAAATATAGAATTTTAGGAATTATTTCCAATACAATTAAACAATGGGTTCATTTGATTTCCTCTTAATAAAATAATCTAATTATTTTTTACACCATAAATATACGGGTATGTAATTTAAAAAATAAAAATATCATCTAATTAAATTGTTGAATTAAATGATAAATCAGTATTTTTAACTAATTCAATATGTGAATCAAATAGAAAAATCAAATCCATCTATTGATGTAAGATTTTCTTTGGTCTCTCTTTTCTTATAATTGCTTTATGGTTTATGTTTTAATACTCATCTTTAGAGATTGCACTTAAAATGTGAAACTCTTAATTATAAAACAAGATATTCCTATCATAATATACAAAAACCTCTTAAAAGTAATCTATGTTTGGTGAATATAAATAGACATTATTGTCAAATGTAAGGTGCAAACTTCTCATTAATTAAGTTAATGAAATCATTCTTAATATTTAATTAAATTAATCAAATTAAATTTTCCTCCAAACTTCAAAAGTTTTAATCTAGTATAAATAAACCACCCAATCAGAACAATTAAATTAAGTAAAATAAAAATAATGAAAAGAATCTTCTTCAATATTAAATATACAATTTTTCTCTTTTCTTATTCTTTTTGAATCAAGTACAATCTAAGTATCATGATCTATAATTTAAATCAAATACTCTATAGGATCTAAAATTTCTTCATAAACTAAGTATAGATAATTGTCATAAAAGTAAGCATTTAAAAATTTTCCTATTGGTTAAATAGTTATTTCATTTTCTGTTTTGAAAGTATAATTTGTCATAGTATCTTGCATTATTTCAAATTGTAGCATGCAAATTCTAATATGAATATCATTATTATTTTAGAATACAAATAATAATCTATCTTTATTTTATACTTTTGTGACTAAGGTTATATTATAATCTTGTAATTCATAATCCAATGCATTTATATATGTGAAGGGTTCGAACTATTCAATTAATTCATAATTATCTAAAATGTAAAATTAAAATTTTACTTTCATTTTTGAGTCTAAAATGAGTATCAGAGACTAATATAGTTTCATTTTATGAACATATTGTATTGGAGATTAATTCTAAAGGATATGTCAATAACAGAATTATAATTAAAAACAACATTAATAAAATGTATTATTTAAAATAAATATTTATATGTATTTATTTAATTTTATATACTCAATAAGATTTTCTTATTAGATCTACAGCTTGATTGATTTACTCGCTCAAATAAGTTGCATCCTAAAGCATTTTACATTAATCTTCTAATCCATAATTTTCAAAATCTAATAAAATACCTGTTACTTGAGGTGCCTGAAAAATTATTATTTATATAAATTACCAATTTTTATTCAACTTATTGGTTAACTAAAGGAAACAATATGGCTCCAACAATAGATGTAATTTTTTTTTCGTTTCCTTGAGATTACAAGTGTTATAAGTATTATAAATCTGGTATCCTTGGTTAATGAGGTCTTTATTAATTTTGATATTGATTAGATTATTGATTTTGATATTGATTTCTTTTTGGTCTTTGTTGATTATAATTACCTTGTTATTGAGTGAATCCACCTTGTTAATATGGTGGTTATTGAGGAGGATAACCACCAGCATAATATGGTGGTTATTATGGATACCCACCATATTGAGGATTTGGATATGCTTAGAATGGTTATTAGTAAGGGAATGGCATTGGTTAAGGATAAGTTTAATAGGTTAATTTTTATTGAGTTTTTTTGAATTATATGATTTCTGCTGGACTCAACATAGGGGAGATTTGTACAGTAAATTTATCATACAAATCAAATATTTTTTTAGTTTTGAATGCCAAATCAATGACTTTTTTGCCATCTTCAGCAGATTTCAAATAAATATAAGCTGATAATTTATTAGATTTATTAGGTGGTAATAATTGAAGATCATCTAAAATAATGATTGATTCATATGCTTCTCTAAGTTATTATTCAGTAACAGTGGGTTTAAGATTTTTAGTGTATAGATTGGCTTCAATATTGTCATTTGAATTGACTGCCCATTATATGGTAATAATTTAATTTTAAAAAGGTTTAGAAGCTTTAACTGCTTTATAAGCATCTTCTGAATTTTCAAATCTAATAAATGCAAAGTATGTTTGATTCTTAGAATTTACATTAACTTATATTGATTCAATTTTTCCATATTCAGAGAAATAATTATCTAAAAATGGTTTAAGTTAATCTAAGGATTATTAAGATTTAATATTAGAGATAAACAATTAATCTCTTTTGATTTATTATTGTTTACCCTTCTTGATTGCTCTAAATGTATATTTTGTTTATTTACCTTGTAATATGCAATCCTAAATTTGCCTAATCTGTCAAACATTATTCAGCTGATACTCTTTATTCAAACTAGATATAAGCTACACCAGCTTTATCAGACATCTAAACTTTGATATTCAAGATTTTTCCATATTTTTATAATTTGTCTTTCAATTACAATTATGTAGTTGTTGGACTTAATCCATCTATGAATATATTAGCTTCTTCATCTAATTTATCCATATCCAAGTATTCATTTACATCCAAATTCTTTCCTCCTATTGTAACAGTCTTTGATGTTGCTCTTTTCACTATTTTATTAAACTAATGTGTACCTGCATCATGAGAATCAAATACTATGAATACACCATTTGATTTAGCATTTTACTATAATTATTCGATCTTTCCAAACTCAGAGAATGCTTATTTCAATTATTCAAGTGTTGTTTCAGGCTTATACTAAGTAACATACACACACCTATCATGAAGAATTGATTAAATCATAAATAATTATTTAATGATGATCAATTGACTATTTTTAATTATTAATTAATGGAAACTAAATGTAAAAGAAATGGTTGTAAAAAGCCTTACAATGAAAATGAAAATAATGATCAAGCATGCAAATATCATCCAGGAAAACCTATTTTTTCAGATCTCAAAAAAGGATGGACATGTTGTAATAAGATTGTCTATGATTGGGATGATTTTATGAAAATAGAGGCATGTACTATTGGTAGACATACTAATATTGATGTTACTGAAGGTGGTGAATTTTATTAATCAAAGACTGTAGAGAATGCATAAAAAGGTATTAATATAATTTCTAGAATATTAGGAATTGATAACTTTGCTAATAATGCACCTTAACCTGTTAGAAAAATAGATGATTATAATAAAGAAGAAGCTGAAAAGAAGAAATTGATTGAATAATAATAAGGTAGCATTTTCTTATTATACTAATTTAGCTAAAGTATAAAAATAAATCTTTGTTACTCCTTCTGGAAAATATAAATGTACAAATAAAGGATGTTTGAAAGAATATGATCCTAATGATAATACTGAATGCTTTTATCATCCAGGAGAACCATGTTTCCATGACCTTAAAAAATTTTGGACATGTTGTAAAGTAGTTTTTCATTCATTTATTTCAAAAGGTTGAAAAATATGATTGGGATGAATTTATGAAAATACCAACTTGTGCTAAAGGATCACATGCACCTAAAGTTATTTGAAATAAATATTAAATTATCATCATCATATAATACAATTTTTTATTTTTTTAATATAAAATCTGGCTGTTATTAAATTAATTTAAAAAATGAGAGCAAATCAACCTTCAAATAATGATCTTTAGAATAGAAATTATCCAGGAAGAAGAGATATTGATCAATAGATTAGTACATCTCCTAATGGATGGAAAGAACTTACTATTTAAAATAATTCAGGATATGTTTCTAGAGAAAAATATAATAAACTTAAAGATTTAAACTCTAAATTAAAAGTACTGTTTCTACTATTTTGTAGAATACATTAAAAGAGTATATTTAAGACACAAAAGACAAAGAAAGATAATTGTAAATGAAAGAAGAATAATTAATAAAGTATGAGAAGGAAAGACTTGATTCCTAAAATAAAGGTAATGAAGAACTTAAAACACAATTAAATGAGTTGAAAATGAAATTGTAAAAATAACATATTAAAGTTAGGTTACTTAAGGATTAATCAAATAATATTGATACACGATTTGATGATTAGAAAACAAACCTTTAAAATGAATTAGAGAGAGTATAACGTATGTATGATTCTTAATAAAATGAAATGTAATTATATTAATTATCATTTAGAAAAGATAATGAAAAAAGATATTTGATATTAAAAGATGAAAATAGTATTTTAAAATAAGCATTGTAATAAAAAGATGATTAATGCAGATATTTTGAAATGGGTGCATAAGATGATAGGTAACATTTACAATTATTGGAATCAAAGATCAAAGAATTATAAGAAGAAAAGAAAATCTTATAAATGGCAATTGACAATTATATTTCTAAAATTGATGAAACTGAAAAATTCATTAAGTTAAATGATTAACGTCATCAATAAGATATCAATAAAATTGAATAAGAAAGATTTTAACTTTAAAATGAATATCTTTCATAAATTAATCAAAAAAAAGACAAAAGCAAATCATTATTACTACAAATCCAATAATTAGAATAATAACTTACTTAATAATAAAAAGAAGAATTATCATTTAATAAAATTATCTAAGACTAAAAACAAGATTACTTAAGGTTGCAATTATAGTTAGAAGATTAAAAAAATAAGTCTGACTAATCTTTAAAAGAAACTAATTTTAAAGTTTAAGAAGTTAAGGAATTAAAATTAAAATTAGAATCTTAAAAATCGTTAGTTTAATCTTATGAAGATAAATTAGCTTAATATGATATCTAATATTAGTTAGATTAAAATGAAAAATAATAAATGTTATTTGATATTGATTAAATTGATTAAGAAAATAAGAAGCTATAGCATCTACTATATGAATCTGATAAAGATATAGCTTATTTAAAATAATAACACGAAGATGTAATTAATTTAATTATTCTCATAGGATTTATTTTAAATTGAAAAAAAAATTGAATCTCTGATTCGTTAATTAGGTGAGGCTAAAGAAGAAATACAAGAATAGAAAAAGTTAATTTAAGAATTAAAAAAGCAAGTAATCTCTAGTGATGAATAGGCAAGTACTTATAAAAACAAATATTTAAAAATTAAATAAAACTAAAAAACATTATAATCTGAATAAAAATATGTAATAATAATATTGATAATGTATTAGCTAGAGGAAAAGGTCAAATTAATGGAAAATGAAAGAATTTTTGAAGAAAAAGAAGTCTTAAAAACTAAGGATTATGCCGTTTAATAGAAATCAGTCTAATAAAGCAAAATTAGAGTACTTGATGAAATCTAAAATATGATCAAATAACATAAAAAAATTACAAGTTGATTAATCTAATAAAATATACTCTATTAAAAATTAGTTCTTAACTTATAAATTAATTCCTATGTATTATTATGAATCAATAGCGGAGTAAGATAATTAAAAATTTAAATTTGATAATGATCATAATTTAAAAAATAGATGTTTCATTTTTTAAATATAATATTTATTCAATAGAATACTGCATGTAATTCCCAATTGAATGGTCTTTTAATGTAATTTGGATTTTCTAGATATTTCTTTATTTATGGGAGTTCTGAAATTCTATGATGAAATTCAACAAGTTTTGGTTTTGAAGTAATTACTTCAGGAGCCAATACTAAGAATTCATCAACATATTCCCATAATAAAAAGTCAACATAAGTAATTGTATCTCCGGTTAACCATGTTGTCCTTTCTAAAGTTGTATTAAATGCTCTAAAGAATTCTCCAGTTTCTTTTAACATTCCTTCTTTTTTGGCTTCTGCTGTTTCTTTGCCTCCATATACCCATTAAAAAAATGAGGCTCTGAAATCTCCAATTGCTCCTCTGATAGTAGCTACCATTGTTTATTATTTAGCATCTTTTCCAAGTAATTCAGGTTTGTTAGCTTTGTGAGCTAAGTAATAATAGATGGCATCAGATTCAAAAACAGTCTTAAAAATAATATATTGAATTACATGATCTCCATCTTTAAGATATGGAAGATTCGTAAATTGACTATTGAATGTTTGATCATCTTTTCCAAACCATTCCTATTGATCAATATATCTCTTATCTTCATAGGCAAGTTCTAAATATTCAAGAAATAGTCTTATTGGTTAAGCTAATCCTCTAATGGCCCAATATCCAAGAATGAGTTTGTTATCCATGTAATTAATTATATATGAAATTAGATATATTAGTATAATAATGGGTCATTTTAATTTTATTTATGGTTATAATAAAGATTCTTACATATTCTTTTTAATTCTGATTAATGTAATATGGAATCTGGTGAAAAAAGAGAATCCTCTCTTTTTTAAATATTAAAATAAGGAATTAAATAAATTATTGTTTCTGATAGATCAAATTCCTATATAGAAATATAAAGGATGGATAATTTTTAAAGTATATACTTTTCTATTATCTAGTAAGTTTATATCCAAAGAAAACTAAGTTTTTATTAAGCACTTTCCATTCAATTAATTGAATTAATATATGTTCAATTAGTTTAACAATATTTTTTGATCTATATTATTATAGCACCAATCATACTGCAATGATCAGAAAATATTTGATATCAAGATAATTTATTTTCTTATTGCATTACAATCTAAAAATTATTAAATTTATTTTTGAATTTTCATCATAAACTAAGTTATATTTGTTTTTACATATTTTACTAAATGCATATTTCTTGACTTATTAAAAGAAATTATTAATAACATATTAACAGATAAATGAATTCTTTATCTGGTTTTTCTTGGTATAAATATTCAGTTAGCTGAACTCTTACAAGGAAATTAAGAAAAATACCCAAATTCTTTAATAAGTTAAAGGATATATTTGAAAAAATTGTTAAGAATTTATAAAATCCTGAGTTAAAATATCATACTATTTGTAATGCATAAAAATATTGAATAAATTATATCATAATATTATAAAATGAAGTATGTTAAAATGGCTGATATTTTTGGAGTATAATTTAAATAAGAAATACATTAAGATGAAAAACTTTAAAAATCTGTATTTGGAGGAGTGTTATCGATCATAGTAACTTCAATTAGTCTAGGGTACTTTATATATATAATGGATTAATGGCGGAATTCTAATATCCTACCAAAATCAACAAATATCATAAAGGCTGAAAACTATTCATCAATATAGTTTAATAACGAGAACCTATTTGAATTTTGTCATTGGAAGTACTAAGAGAATGTAATTGATCCTTTCAGAACTATTGATAATATTTTAATGCCAATAGGAATTTACATTCTTGCTGGTGTTCCTTAAAAGCCATTTTCATTATTAAGTAACACAACTGCTTTATCAATTTACAATAGTAATTTATTTTATGTAGAAAACCTGACTATTATTTAAAATAGTGGTTTTAATCCATAATTAAATTAAACAAAAGAATTACTCATTGTTATTACAAAATGTAAGTAGTATTTGCTATCTGCAAATTAAACTTGTGCAAGCGAGACAGAAATTGAAAATTTTTTCATTTAATAAACTAATATCTTGAGCTTTTGGGTAAATACCAAGTATTATAATTCAAAAAGCTAGATATTTGATGTCGTCAAAAAGTAATATTATATTTCATTTGAGAAAGAAAGAGCATAATAAATATAAGTAATTGTAAAGTAATAAAAAACCATAATCGATTCAGGAATATTATTTGGAAATTTTGAATCAAAAGATTTTATATTTGATGCTCAATTTTTAATGAGTACTATATCTACCGACTTTTTTTAAAGAATGATTAATTTGGATGTATATCTAACATTTACAATACGATTAGATCCATTTTCTTATGATACATAAGTAGTTTATCCTAAATTAGGTGAGATTTTAGCATAAGTAGGATCAATTGTTAGTATGATAATGATGGTATAATATCTAGCATATTTTTACAATGAAAATTTATTAGAAAATACTCTTGTAGAAGCAGTATTAAAAAGTCTTGTTATAAATTATGATTCTCTCAAAAACGCATAAGAAAAATCTAAAAAAATTACTTTTAATAATTTGTAAAAGCTAGCAAAGTAAAAATTAATATTTATTAACATAATAAATGAACTTTCAAGAATTGAATTATTTTTATTGAGTCTTTATGATAGTATCTAAATTAATAAAATTTCATCATTAAAATTTCAGATAAATAATGAACCTAAGTAAGAATCTGTGGAAGGAATATTCTCTATATTATCTAATAATAGTAAAAATATATTGAATGAGGAAGAATTTAAAGATTTATTCAATGCATTTATCTTTAATCCAATAGAAGCAAAGAAAATCATGATTCTAGAAAATATCTAATGATAAATTATTTGATAATTAATTTAACTATAATATAGTTTACACAGAATATATTGTATAATATATTAAATCATTTAATTTTTAATTAACCTAAAAATTATCTTAGACAAATTTATATATCCCAATTTTGAAGGGTAAAATACTTAATATATATGAATAATCTCTATTAATATAATTCAACTCAAAAGAATACGGCAAATGAAGGGGCATTGAATGGTCTTTTAATGTAATTTGGATTTTCTAGATATTTCTTAATTTATGGGAATTCAGAAATTCTATGGTGAAATTCAACAAGTTTTGGTTTTGAAGTGATTACTTCAGGAGCCAATACTAAGAATTCATCAACAAATTCCCATAATACAAAGTCGATATAAGTAATTGTATCTCCGGTTAGCCATGTTGATCTTTCTAAAGTTGTGTTCAATGCCCTCAAGAATTCTCCAGCTTCTTTTAACATGTCTTCTTTTTTGGCTTCTGCTGTTTCCTTACCTCCATATACCCATTTATAAAAGGAAGCCTTTATGTCTCCTATGACTCCTCTAATAGTAGCTACCATTGTTTATTATTTAGCATCTTTTCCAAGCAATTCAGGTTTGTTAGCTTTGTGAGCTAAGTAATAATAGATGGCATCTGATTCAAAAACAGTCTTAAAAATAATATATTGAATTACATGATCTCCATCTTTAAGATATGGAAGATTAGTAAATGGACTATTGAATGTTTGATCATCTTTTCCAAACCATTCTTATGGATCATTATATCTCTTATCTTCATAGGCAAGTTCTAAATATTCAAGGAAAAGTCTTATTGGTTAAGCCAATCCTCTAATAGGCCAATATCCAAGAATGAGTTTGTTTTCCATTTATTTTTTAATTGAACAATTGTATTGATATTCAGCCACTATATATATGTAAAATAATGCGCAATTCTGATTAATTCAACCAAATTATTAATTCTGGATATTTTTTTTAATTGTTTTGAGAAAAAAGAATATAGAATTTAAAATATAATATGATTTTTGAATTTAAGAAACTATAAAATAAATTTTAGTTTCTATTATTAATGAACTCAAATCATTATGATTAATTGAAAATAGAAACAGAAAAATCAATCGTTTACTATTTTTTAATGAATATAAACAAAGTATATATTTAATAAAATATATATTTTTGTTACAAATTCTAAAGAACTTATAATATAAATTTTATAAACTCTTGATTTGATATTTATTAATAAAATGAATAAATAATTTAATAAAACTTCCCCTCCTGAAATATTTCTTA
This sequence comes from Paramecium biaurelia, assembly GCA_000733385.1. NCBI lineage: Eukaryota > Ciliophora > Oligohymenophorea > Peniculida > Parameciidae > Paramecium > Paramecium biaurelia. Next base: position 16,784 of record JPFL01000058.1, read on the forward strand.
CTATATAAACAAAATAAGCATAATAAGAAGATTCTCTAGATTAAATTAAATAAATTAGATCAGTTAGTTTGGAAAAGGAATTGGCATAATTAAATGATGAATAAGAAACCTATGATATGATAAATGAAATTGAATATAAAATGCTTAATTTTAGATCAGATTTAAGAAGGGAAAGAGCAGAAATAGAATCAACAAAATCATAATAGAAATTGTTAGAGATAGTTGCTCAATCTAAAATTAAATAACTAGAGACATCATTGAAATTCACTGTTGAATCTTTAGAAAATAAATTCATTAGAGAGCAAGGCACAACTAATGGATATGTAGAATACATTTAATAATCAATAAGTTAATAAAAAAAAGAAGATGTCTCAATTAATCATTATATAAAATTACTTGAGAAAAGAGTGGCTGTATTAGAATTCGAGTTGGGAATTGAAAATGTAAATAATTAGTAAGGATTATGAGAATTGTTCATAATAACGCATTCGTAATTGATTGAATTGTTGATATATATATTGATAAAAATTAAAATGTTAATCGAGTTTGATTAATACTTATCATTGTTAAGAAATTTGGATGAAGAAACTAATAAGAAGATTAGAAAATAATATCTTTAGGTAGAAAACAATTAATTAGAAACCTCAAATTGGAATGAATCTCAAAGCAAACTATTGAAATCTTTGATACAAATCTATTGTATTAATTAAAACATTACCTATATACATGTACCTGATAATGTATGGAACATAGTCTCCAAAATACTTAACAAATCTGTAATGGATTGCAGATAACAATTAGAAAACTCAAAAAAATTAATATTTCATTAATAATAATGGACCAAAAGTGAAGATGAAGCATTAAAAGAAATTTGTAATCAATATTTATCAGAAAATAAGTAATTCTAATGGAATGAGATAGCAAAGGAATTGTCTTTAAAAAGCAAAAATTCTACAATAAAGTTGACAAAAAATGTAAGAGATAGATGGATTAATAAACTAAACCCCTAAATATAAAAAGGTCCATGGGACACAAATGAGGAATTTGAATTTTTGAAAATCATTTTAAAGCATGGGAAAAATTGGTAAAACATTGCTTCTGAAATGAAAAATTTTAGAACTGAGAGTTCTATAAAAAATAGATACTTTAAAATATTAAAAATGCTTGAATTAAAAGAGATTTAATTATTGAATAAACAATAAATTGAGAATGAACTTTAAACACTTAATTTGAGTCAATTTAATGGAATTGAATTGTTAGGGTAACAAGAAATTAGTTTAATTTTGTTCTATTTAAATGAACTTAATTCGAAGCTTAATAAATAACAAAATAATTCGTATATTTGCCAAAAAGAAAATGATTAACAAAAAGTTTAAGTTGATATTAATAATAGACAAAAGAAGAAGCTAAAAGTATCACAGAAATCCAATAATTCACATGCTAAAAATATATTATAGAAAGTGTTAGAATAATATTAATAAGATTAAAGTGTAGATTACAATAAAATAAAAGATCATTTTTAAGATGTTGTAGCTTAAAAAGGAGAAACCTTAAAATTAAATGAAGAACCAATTAGTAATTCAAATAATTTATCAGAAGTCTAATTGGCATTAATTAATAAGGATACTTAAAATCTACAAGTATTTCCTAAAACTCAACTAAAAGCAGTGATGGAAGTAATTAAGAAAAAAAATGTGACTTAAAAGGATAGCAAAAAAGTACAAAAATTAACAAAATAATAAGTTCCTATAGATGGTTAATAGACCAAAAAATAATTAAAAATATAAAAATAATAATAAAAATAAAAATAAAAAGAATAAATACCTCAATAAATTTAATAATAATAGGCCATTCAACCAACATTAATTTAATCTACTTATGAGTAATAGATTAATTAATACTAAAATATGATCTAATCATAATAGTAATAATAATAATAATAATAGTAATAATAGTAATAATAACCATTCTATCAGCTTCTATGTCCAAATTTCTTATATCCTTAAATGTAAATGTCTTAAATGAATTAAATGCCTATGATGGGTGCTTAAGTTATGGGGCAAATGCCAGGGCCTATGTCAGGATAAATGATGATTTAAATGCCTCAATAAATGATTGGATAAATGAATGGATAAATGTAAGGATAAATACCAAGTTAAAATATTTAGATGATTTCTGCTCTTCCTAATTAAATGTAATAAGTTTTATTACCTTTAAATTAATAAATGTCAGAGTAATTCCAAAATGCAATGTAATATTAAAGTTCTAATACTCAAAATAATCCGCAGTAAAAGCAGAATTAGGCTGAATTTAATTAGATGTAAATTTAATAAATCCCTTCTTCTGGAATGGGCTAATAATTTATTCCAATCATGTATCAAATTAAAAAAATATTATATTAGGTACCATCCCTAAGCACTTTATCAATAATAACAGTTATAATAGATGAATCAGTCAGGTTCTCAAACTATTTCATAAAATCCCCTTATGAAGGATATGTTTTAGTAGTAGCCATCCTAATAATAGATGGTTCAAATGAATAATAGCATGCCTTTGATGCCACAGTTTGGTGATCAATATTATCAGTTTATGAACATGAATTAAGGATATTAATAGAAGTAACCAAATTATTCTCATGTTAAGCATGAGTTAGAGAATTCATAAAATAAAAATAATAAATGATGTATTTAAAAAATTGTGCTTAATTTTATAATATTCATCATTTTCTAAAATCATTAGATAATAATTAGTTTGACATCTAGAATAACAATTTGTGTGTGTCTCAAAGAATTAATTAAACACCATTAATATTATAATTTATCAAATATTCAATATAATTTTATTAAATAATTTATAATAAGATATACTTTAACATGTTATCAAATCTTATTGTGATAATTAGTCATTGATATTGTATTATAAAGGAATTTAAATAATTTATCTTTTTTTTTGCTAAGAATGAAATGTCATGATAATAAACCAGCTTCATAATCTTATTAATTTCTCGATAAATTAGGGGAGGGGTAATAATATCATTTTTTAAATAAAAAGTTCCTTTGGATTTATATGGAAGGTCAAGCAAATCTAAACTGGACAAATGTATGCTTGTAAATTAGTCATGAATTCAATGAAGAAGGAAAAAACTTTCCTCTCAAGAGAAATAAAGATCCTCCATTAATTAAAAGGGAAAAAAGGTATTAAATAAATCAAATAGGTTTTACGCAATTAATCACCTCTGGTTAGGATCGTACGAATACCTATTTTATAATGAATTTACTTGGAGATAATTTAGAATAAGTGAGAACAAAATATGGAAATTTTGATACTACCACTATATTGAATACAGGTTAATAGATGATTATACTACTTAAAGACCTGCATAATGTAAATATTATCCATAGAGATATAAAACCTGAAAATTTTGTAGTTCATCAAGAGAAACTACATCTAATTGATTTTGGATTGTCAAAACTTTTTATTTAGGATGGAAAACATTTAGAATTCCGGGAAAATAAAGGTATGATAGGGACAGCTCGTTATGCTTCAATAAATTCATTGAAAGGTAATGAATAATCAAGGAGAGACGATCTTGAATCAGTCGGTTATTTACTAATTTATTTATTCATGGGAACTCTGCCATGGAATAATATCACAGCAGATGATAAGAAAATTAAATATTACAAGATTTAAAGAATGAAAGAGACATTTAAACCAGAAACTTGTATAAATTTACCTCCTGAACTCACTAAGTACATGTAATATGTTAAACGTTTGAAGTTTGATGAAAAACCTGATTATGAATACTTGGAAAATATGTTTAAAAGAGGGGAAGATTTTACTCGTAGTCCTAAACTGAAAATTTAATAAAGCCAGTTATAAATTAAATCAAATTTATTGCATTTAAAAAGTATTGATAGAGACCAATGTTTGACATCTAGAAAATCATTAAATCAATAAGAAAACACAAGTAGAAGAATTACATTAGAAGATCTAAGTTCAACAGGAGCAGACATTATGGAAGAATTGGCCAAAGATGAAGTCATACAATTAAAAAACTTATCTGTTGGCATCAAACAGCCATAAGTAATAAACTAGATAAATAAAGTAAGATTAGGGTCAGATTAAATATTCAGAATAGAAGATAAATAAATGACAAATCAATTAGCTATTTCCTTAAAACAATTATAATGATATCTTTTGCAATTTATGTAATAATTATTTATACTACAAATCTGTATATATTTTAATGAATTCGAGTATTATAAATATTGGAGTCTATTAAGTACTTCTAAATCGTGTGATTGGATAAGGTTGGCATTCAACAACATATTAATGTATACATATCCAATAAATCTAAAAATAATTGGTGGCCAAAATCTACTAAAATTCAACAATTCCTGTTGATGCTGAAATTCTTAAGTTAAAACAGCTAAATCATCCTAATATAGTTTAAATTTATGAGGTATTCTAAAATGAAAAAGATGTTATTGTTATTATGGAGAAATGTTAGTCATCTTTGAAGAATGAATTGAAATTAAAAAAAGATTATGATGAAATGGAGTTATTGAGCTTATTAGGTTAGATTTTGAAAGGCTATAATTATTTAAATAATGAGGGTTTAGAAATAAATGAATTGAAACCCACTAATATTATGATTGATGATAATGAAATAATTAAAGTAATAAGTTATTCTATTTGAAAAAGCTCTCAAATTATGGTATGACTTATCTCTATAATCATTCTGATGTAGAAATTAGACCATATGCAGCTCCAGAAATATTCTTTAGCAATAAACAGACTGATGCCAAAAATATTTATTCAGTAAAAAACTATAGATATATTTTTAGTTAGGTTTGATTATGTATTAACTTGTATTTCATCAATTACCTTTCTCATTAAGGTAGAATGGTGATGTGATTGCGTTTTTATAGAAAATGAAAACTACTAAGCTTTGTATTCCTAAAAATGTAAAAAATAATTTCTATAATAGAAATTCTAAAAACTAAGTGATATAATTTCTTAAATGATAGTTTATAATCATTAAGAAAGGATAAATAGAGAGAAATTGGGAGAAATGATATTTTAAAATTTTAAGAGAGGAAGTAGAAGAATCGCTAGTATATAACCAATAGCTGCAAAAGCAGATGATTATTTATACTTCTGATTTTTGATAAATATTTATTAATTTATTTATATTTAAAAAATGCTTCCTCAAAATAATCTAATTTAAATAGGAAATTACACTATTAACTTTTAATAGGATATTATTGCTTAAGGAAGAAGAGGGCCAATTCTAAGATGTAGAAACAAAGAAACCTCTTAATAATTCTGTGTTAAAGTTCTTAACAAATCATAGAAATAGGGAATTCAAAAAAGTGAAATAGATGCCTTAAAGAGACTTAAAGATCTATAAGAAAAACATGTAAATGCCTTAAGGATATATGATGTTATTGAGGAGAATGATAAGATCTATATTTTTTCAGAGTTATGTAATTATACTTTTGAACAATATTTGGAATAAAGATGGAATACTATATCATTGAATTTAGATGAAATCTAAGATTGTCTAGGTCAAATAGTGAGAGGCTATCTGTATTTGTAAAAGCAGAAAATTAATGTGAAAGAATTAACACCAAATACAATTTTAGTCAAGACATTATCAAATAATAGAATTTTATTAAAAGTAGAACTTAAACTTTAATTAGATCTCTGATTTCTGTATTTACAATGCAAATGAAAGTTAAGATTGTCGCGTCAGAACTCCATATTATCAGGCCCCAGAAATTTTCTCACCATTAGGAGCTCAAATAAAATAAATTGAGTTCTGTGACATTTATTCGGTAAGAATGATAAAATATTATTCAAAGCTTGGATTAATTCTGTATATGATGTGTTTCAAAGAATAAAATCTAATGAATTCTGGTGATTTTTCAAGTTTGACCAAATTTCATGAAGAATTAAAAGTCAAAAGAGTTTTCCAATGTCCAAAAAATTCCTTCTGTTCATAAGAGTTATGCTCATTAATATCAAAAATGATTGTTTACTGTCCAGATGATAGAATAAAATGGGATTAATTGGATCAAAAAATACAACCATATTTTATCATCTTAAAAGATATATATTTTGTCGACCTTAAATAAGTTCTTGGTTCAGGAGCTTAAGGAGTGACTCATATTGCTTATGATTTAAACAATAATGAAAATTTAGTTTGCAAAATCATTCAGAATAAAAATCTAGGAACCTCAAGAGAAATATAAATTTTTGAATAAATCAAAGGGAAATATAATGATAATGTGATCAAAATTGTTGATTTAATAAAACAGACTCTAAGTACTTACTTAATTATGGAGAAATGTGATTTAAGTTTGTAAAGTTATTTGGAAGAAAAATCAAAAAATGATAAATTAAAATCCGAAGAAATTATAGATATATTATACTAAATAGTAGAAGGTTATTGCTTCCTAAAACTACTTGGGGTAATTCACAGAGATCTAAAACCTGATAATATTCTAATTAAAAGGGATAATTAAGGGAAAAACATAATTAAAGTATTTTTAATTCTACTTCAATTAGATTATTGATTTTGGAGTAGGCAAGATTATTGGTAGAGAGATTACTTCTACAGAAGCAGGAACACCATTATTTGCTGCTCCTGAAGTGTTACAACCAGGAACATCCTACAATTATTAATGTGATATTTTTTCAGTACTTTATAACATATATGTTTTAGTTAGGAGTAATACTCCATTATTTGGCATTCCAAAAAATGTTTAAAGATATTAGAAGTAAAAAAGAGCTGCTAGATTTTCATAAGTCTTTAGAAACTTAACCATTTGTATGTCCTAATCATGAAGTATAGTATTTTTAGTTGAGTTTAGAATCCATTAATTTCAGAACTTATTAATAATATGATAGTATATGATCCAAATAAAAGAATTAGTTGGAATTAATTATAAGCTCATAGTATTTTTGACGAATTGAGATAATCTTAAACTTAGCAAATTCAGTAACAAACGGTAAATATAACTGGAAAATTTACAGAGATATATTAATACATTTTCTGTCTTCATAATTTAGCTTTAAAGATATTCACATATTGTGAAGAATGTTAAAGAGAGAATCCAACATTCAACGATGAGATTCTTTTATCTAAATAATTATATATTGGATTCTAAAAATCTTGTCTTATTAGTATTGATCGGCTTCGTAAATATGGTGTTATTAATTTAAATGGAAAAGATTATAGACTAAGATCAACAACAAATTTTGAGAATTGGTTAACATAGATTAATCTTCAATAGTTGAAATAATTAAATTTTGAAAAATAAGCAGCTTTAAATGAAACAAAAGCTATTTATTTATCCTAAATCATTTCTAAAGGCTATGAAATTATAAGAGATCATAATAATACTTTTTTGAATGAAAATCAAAATACCAATTTTTTGAATAGTCATTATTTCTTTAATAAATTTTACGAACTAATTAAGATTACTATTTTAAAGTCTGATCTCCCATTAAAATTTAAATTTTTCATGCACAAATTTTCAAATGTCTTTATTGAATACCCAGTAGAAAAATTTGAATCTTATACAGAAATAAAAATAATAATGAAGATAATTCAACAAGATTAGATGGCAAATTATATTGCATCAATTAAAATGTGATTAGTGATTTTGAATTGTTATAACATTATAATTTTCTTTAATTATTAATATTTTTTTCATAATTAATTAATAATAAATATTCAATTTTTATGTAAAAGAGTCATCCCTCATAATTTTCAATAAATTAACTAACAAATTCATTATTAGAATGTATACTGAAAGAACAGCATGGGAGCATAAAATTTGATATAATAAAGAAATTTTAAGAAAATATCAATAATAGTGAAATTCATTAATTTATTTTTTAGCTCTGGTATTTTTCATTCTAATATATTAGTTATATTTATTATGTAACAGGTAATAATCATCTTGAAGAGTTTTTGAAAAAGTATGGTTTAATGAATTCTTCAAATTATTATAGATTAGAATGGACTTTAAAGGCATTAAGTGAAGATTCTAAATACTATACTATTCAAGATTATTATACTAAATTTTTGACTGTAATCAAATAAAGTAATTTTAGCTTATGAAACATGAATATGTAAACAAAGGATTAACTAATACCAACAGCAGGGAAGATTATTTTTAGGATAGTAATATATTTGATAGATTTAGTGTATTTAATTAAAGAAGCCAGAGCAAATTATTAAGATAGATAAGATTAATTAATTTTTAATTTAATTGAATAGAGTCTGAGACTTAAAAGTATTGAAATTGAAGAAAGAAAATAATAAATGATAGCTTTTTTAAAAAAGATTAATCAAAATATAAACTATTTATGGTAAATAACTTCATAAGGTGGTATAACAATACCATTCAATCATGGATTAATAGATTCATATTTGGTTGTTCATATTCTTGATGATGAGTTTACTTGTTTTAATACTGCTAAAAGAGTACCTTATAAAATAATTGTAGAAACTATTGAGTAAGTATATATTTATGATTATATAGTCCATCAGAATTAGAACTCATAAAGAAAGCTGTGGAAATCTATCAAAATAGTAGTGATATTTAAGAATTAAACCCTTTTTATGATATCGAGAAAGAAATGAGAAACATGGCGTAATTGAAGATACTCTAGCAATATGATATAGATGAATTAAAAAAGTAATGTATCAGGATATAAAGAGATTGGCATTAAAAAAAGTAGAATTTCATTTAAATTCTGATAACTCAAAAATAAAGAGGAAGCCACGAGACAAAGATATTTATGCATCTTCAACTAATTGTACTTCAATTTGGGGAGAAGATTGGAATGAAACTTAGTCTAGAATTCGAAAATAATCTTAATATGGACATCTCAAAACTTATTAAATAAGATAGATAATTATAAAAGGAGGTGATGATTTAAGGAATGAATTATTAATTATGCAAATGATAAAGAAAATTAAGGAAATTTTTGAGAAGCATAAATTAGATATTTTTTTGAGACCTTATGATATTATTTTAACATCACCAAATAGTGGAATATTAGAATTTATTCCAAATACTGTTTCTATGGATAAAATTAAAAGAGATTATTAAGGTTAAACTTTAAAAGAGTTTTATCAGAATTTCTTTGATTGTTTTATTGAAGCTTAGACAAACTTCTTATAAAGTCTTGCAGGATATTCATTAATTTGTTATCTCTTCCAATTAAAAGATAGACACAATGGAAATATATTGATAGATAATTTAGGACATATTATTCATATTGACTTTGGATTTATTTTAACTTTAACACCAGGAAATTTAGGATTTGAATCTGCACCATTTAAATTAATTGAAGAATATGAAGAACTTTTAGATGGGAAAGGTAGTTTTTTCCATAATTACTTTTAAACCTTAATATTTAAAGGTATTATATAATTAAATTTTTGAGGTCTTATGGCATTGTAATCAGATATTGATGAAATCATGAATTTTGTAAAGATTATGAATTTCAGTCCTAAACATAATCTATTAGTGAGTTTAGAGAAATTTAAAATTGAAGACTTTAGAAAGAGATTTATGGAAAAATGTTCTCCAGATTAATTATATGAAAATGTATAGAATCTAGTTAATGAATCCAGCAATTCATGGACCACAACTCTATATGATTATTTTTAATTTAAGACCAACACTATATATTATTGATACTAATTATTAAAATATGAAATAACCTGAATATAAATGTACAGAAAAACTATGGAAGCCTATTGTTAGACCTCCAAGACATAATTATCGTTTAAAAGATATGGGAAATGAAATATTTATGATTCATGACACAGTGGTTAAACGATTAGACTTTGAAATGATAAATAATCGCGGACTAACTCTTCAGTGCAGGTAACTTTAATGAAATTGCTTAGTTTATTTGAGCCTGTTCGAAATTAGGATAAGCCTCATTCCTGTATGATTTATTTACATGGGAACTCAAGCAGTAGAGTAGAATCATTAACAATCATTGAATATTTACTTCCTTAAAACATTTCAGTTTGTGGAATTGATTTATCAGGTAATCAAATTATAAATTTTAGGTTCTGGCTAATCTTAAGGAGAATATATTTCATTAGGATTCTATGAATCAAGGGATGTAAACGATCTCTATAATTATTTACGTTCAAATAAAGTAAGTTAACTTCATTATTAAAAGTTGCTTAGCCATTTATCACTTAAATCGGTTTGTGGGGTAGATCCATGGGTTCAGTAACAGCCATAATAGCAGCTAGTTTGAATTCTAACTTCAAGATTCTTGTCTGTGATAGTCCTTTTTCAAATTTGACTCATTTATGTTAGGAATTGGCTTCTAATACATATAGTATTCCAGGATGTTGTTTCAATTGCTTTTGGTGTTTCATTAAATCTAAAATAAGAAAGGAAGCCAAATTTAATATTGATGATCTTAATATCATTCAAATAATACAAAGTTTTAAAATAGAATTATTCTTTAGCCTTGCCAACTGATGTAGCTATTGTCTTTCTATCAGCTAAAGGTGATACTCTCATTAGAGAAAAGCATCCAAAACTTTTATCCGAGAAGTTTCGAGGAATTAAGGAATTCATTTAGTTTGAAGGTACTCACAATTCCAAAAGGCCAATTGAAGTCATGAAAGGAACAGTCTAATTTATAGTTGCATAAATGGAAAAACATGATTAAAATATAAGTCTAAAAGATACCAAAATTTCATAGAATGGTAAGGATTAGATCCCAATCACTGATGTTGGAGCTCCTCTTCTACATTCTTAAAAACCATACATATCCAAAACAGAAAAATGATGTGAAAGTATATTCTATAATTAATATATAAATATTCAATTCCTTTTAGAATTATCTAAATTATGATAAAAAGTAACTCTATCATATGTAGGATTAATAGTTTGTTACATCTTTATTAGAATTTAATATGATGAATTTATTTTACTAATATTTATTTTATTTTCTTACTCACTTAATAATTGTAATAATGTTCTTTACCTCTTTTCAAGAAACCATTTAAACTTTTTATGGAGAATATAAAACAATCTTTAGAAACAAAGATATTAAAATATAGTGAGTAAAAAAGCTTTACTAATTTTGTTTTTGAAAATAGTAAGAATTAAAACTAGATTTGCAATTATTAAGGAAGTACAGATAAATAACAGAATCAATAGAATAGATAAAATGAAATCAATGAATATACCAAACAATAACAAATTGGAATTTGAAATACTTTTAATATATTTATAAGTGAGATATGAATGTAGAAGGGCTAGAGTCAGCTCAAATTATAGACTTTTTCAAATGTTTAGTGATTTATTAGTTATTGAAATCGTTGGTTTCATAGCTTGTTAAACTACCAATAAATGGTTTATTAAATGAAACATACTAGACCTTCTTCTATTTTGGAGATTATTGAGTACTTCTAAAAGTTCTGCTCTATAATTTTTTCCTTTCAAGTGATTGAAAAAATTAGTATTCCTCTCTTTTTAATCCATTAAATTTAATTTATCCATTCAATTTCCTATTATCTACAACACTTTTTATATTCAATCTTTATATTTCAGTAGTTTTTTCATCACTAGAATTTGGATCTAAATAGATCTCATTAAATTCTTATTGATGCACATGAAAATCCTTAAATTTTTTGAAATAAAATTGTGCTCTATTATGTTTTTATGAAAAATATTTTTATTCAATTTCTAAATTTCTTTTTAATTATCTCTAATAAAATTGTTTACTTGTTGAAAGACTATCTTTAAATGCATTCATAATTTCTTAATCCTCTTTTACTAATTCAGCTACTTATTTCCAATGCTCTTTCTCTAAGAGTTCTAAATTCTTTTTGATTTTTTGAATTCTTTCACATTTCTTTTTACTATCCTCAAACAATCTATTAAATACTCCTTTTTATTGTAGTTTCTATGCCTGAAGTGTTTAAGTTTAAGCTATATTTTCAACAGATTATTGTGGATGCAAAATTATTAATTAATTAGTCTAACCTAAATGATAACCATTGTTTCTTTCATTTGATACTCTAAGATCATCTTAATAATTTTAATTTAAATCCTTAGATTCATCAACTTAAATATATCTTCTTTTAAGATTAGCACTTTTTTAAGATGAATAAATATCAGAAGATTAATTTCTTTAATTACTTAATTTATAATCCTTTTATATTACTCCTTCTCCTTCAATTTCATCTCTATCTTATGATAAATGTTTGATTTATTATTTTAAACCTGCAATTTGTTTTATTAATTCATCAACATGAATTAAATCTGTTTAGCATTCTACATCATTGTAATGTTTTTTGATATATAATAAATCTTCATTAATATTTTCATCATTATTGTTCATTGCTAGTATTTCAACAGCTTCTGCCAAACTTTTATTTAAATTTCCAATCATAGTTTATGTTGATTTGTTATCATATTAAGTACTTAAAAATTCTAATGCCATATTATTTTTTTCATATTATTAATTAACTTCTTAAATAAATTTTAATCCATTATGTTATTATCTAAGTTGTTTAAGTTTGTCTTTAAAACTAATTGTAGTTTCCCTGTTGTTATCTTCTAGATTCATTTATTCAGGATTGATTTTAGAATCTATATGTTTAATTACTTATTGCAAACATTTTTAATGATTCTTAACTTTAGCTTTAAGATCGAGAATATTTACTTTCATTTAAGAATTTTAACTCTTAAGTTCATCATTAGATAATTACATCTGTTCTAATTTGTTATTTAATTCAATTATCTCTTCTTAACTTGCTTTAATAGCTATCATACTTTTGAGATAATTATTTTCCAACTCTAAGAATTGTTATGATGTCAATTTTTCGTAATCATTCTAACTATATTATTAACTTTTTGCTTTACTATGCATATAATATTATCTCCTTTATATCTCTTCCATTCTTAATTTGACTCACAATATACCACAATCTAGTTGCATATTTGAGTTAGATTTTCTGTAATTACTATAATTCTTTTGATTTTACATCCAAGTATTCTTCTTAATTTTATTTCACTATATTAATTTATTTACTAAAATTACATTATTTTTTAAATTAAACAAATTAATGCATTACTTATTAATTTAATCTACCCTCAAATTATTTAACTCTTTCAACCTACTTTTTCAGTTCTTCAATTTCATCTAGTAAATCCTAATTTTATAGATTAATAATTCCACAAGCTCTCTCTAAATAGATATACATTTAATCTTCTATTCCTTTCTTAAAATATTCTAATTCTCTATCGTAAGCTTTAGTTACCATTAATAATTTATTCACTTCTCTATATCGAATTCCTGATGCAGGCTTTTACTTTTCAAATACATCATGAAAATAATCATTTCCTTTTATATCTTAAATATATTTCCATATTTTATAAGGATCTTATTCCAATGTAAATATACGATTCACTAAATACTCTAAATTCTCCATCATTTTCAATTTTTATTCAAAGTTTCCTACTGTCTATCTCAAATTCTAAACTTCTGTTTTCTATTTCTAAACAAATAAATATCTAAACATTAATTGTTATTTTACATATCCCTTGTTTTCTTCTCATATTGACTCTTTAGATTTGCTATCTTATTATTCACTAAATCTCTATAACGAGGATCCTCAATATCTGTAACATCAAAATAAGAAACCTCATAATAATCAAAATCATCTGACTTTTTATACATCTATTCTCTCATATTTTATAAATCTTTCAGATAACCACTAGCTAAATCCAAGAGTTTCTACTCTTTTAATTAAATTCTTGCTTTAAGACATGCTATTTCGTAATCCTTCTATTATAATACTACTTTATGTTTTTCTAAATCTGCATCATTAGAATAATCTTATGTGTTTTACTAAAATGATATTTGTTTAACTAAACGTGTCTCTTCTTCATCTGAATTCATGAATCCTTCTTATTCAAGAACTCCATGATCTTATCGCTGTTTTATCAGTTTGTTGACAATCTCTTATTATTTAACTGATATACTTAGCAAACTGTAGATTCTTTATTGTTCTGATAGTACTTTCTTAATTACTAAATATATTGGATTAATATAGTTTTATAATCAACAGGCGTTAAAGTACATGGACAGCTATCTCCTAAAAAAACAAATTCAATTATAGACAATGCAAACTATTGAGTGTGAGATTATATGATTTAACTTTTAACTTGATCAATATTCAACAGTATTTCTTTAATGGGTTTATTAAGATTATCCACTTATAATTTAATGTCCATTATAATAATATTAATTAAAATATCAATATTATATATATAACCAGTATCAAACTATACTTCCAACACTTCTTCTTTTATTACGTAATTCATTCATTTGTTATATTTCCTTTTTGGCAGTATCTAATTCAACATTTGTTAAGACTAATTATTCTGAACTTTTATTATAAGTCTTATTTAATTATAAAAATTTGTTTCTCCATAATTAAGAATCATTTTAATATAGAGAAACCTATTTTTATTGATTGATCAATTAAAGTTCCAATTTGTTAATCTATTTGTTTAGATTACGAATTTCATTATTTAATTATTCAACTTTAGTGGATTATTCAATTTGTGTTAATTTGAATTTATTTTTCATTTCATCATATTCTTTGATTATAATATTTTTTTATTCTAAAATATTGTTTAGACTTCTAATTTATTAATTTGATTCTTCACTTTCAGATTGAAATTTAGAATTGAATAAATCTAATATTATCTAAATATTTACCTGTACTATTTGTTAATTATTAATCAAACAATCTATGATTTTATTCTAAATAAGATATCTTCATCTATAAAAATTACACCTAATATTCATAATTTTTGTTCAGTGATTAGATATCTAAGAGTTATTCTTGCAAATCTTTTAATTGATCTATGTATTCATGTTCCTTATCAAAGTTTTTAACTCTCATCTCCTCCATTTAATCAAATAATTATTGATTATCTTTTCTTAAATCACTCACCAATTATTCTAAATATATCACTTTTAGTACATCCACCTAAGAACTCCTACTATCCAATCTACTTGGATAGCAATCTGGACTCTGATTTAATATAATTATTTACTTGATATTGTTTAGAGACAAAGAAAAAAGGTTATGATTTGATGTGCATGAATTATTAAAAAATAAATAATATAATTATATAACAAAAATTTATCATTACTCAATATTTTACAATTGAAAATTCAACCATTTTGATTAAATGTTTATATATTAATTAGAATAATCTAATATATATTGTATTACTATTACTACTATAAAGTATTATATATATAAATGAATATTATGATTAATAATGAATATTTTATAATTATTATTGTTATTCAATCATTATTTGATACCTGCCCTATCAAAACTTTATTTGACTTATTGAATAAGTGATAAATCGTTATCATATTATTATAATAATTTAGAGTTCAAATTAGCTCTAACAATCCAAGCATCTTAAGTTGCTTTCAAGTTATCTTAAGCGCCTTATAAATTTGATTTAGCATCATTAAGTAAGTTTGACTTGGCCGATATTTCAGCTACATTATTTAATTATCTCATATACCATCCTTAATTTAAATGTTCTCTTTCAAATCTGGTAAGATAACTGTCGATAATGTATTTAATTTTTCATCATAAGTAGCCAACAATTCTTTATTCAATGCTTCCAATCCTTAAGATGATACAACCAATTATAATCTACTTTCCAAGAGTGAAGTTCTCAATTAATTTAACAGCTTAGTTACTTTGCTGATCAATTCTTGATTTGCAAAACTATAAATGAATATAATATTTTACTTAGATTAAGCAATTTCAGCAAGTGCTACAATCAAAGGTTGGAAGAAAACCTTTTGTTTACTCAAATGAGTCTTTAATTTATCATTAACTTACACCAAGCTATCAGCATTCTTCAAAGATGTCAACATGTTAAGTGCTTCATCAATTGCAGCAGCAGAATCATCATATTCTTATAATTGAGCAGCTGTATTAGCAGCATCAGTTTTCATCTATTAATCTAATTGATTTCTTAAGAGTGTAACATCTTATTATTCCTTGATTGCATCATTTAATAATGATTATAAAGAGTTTCTAGCTTCTGTAAGATCAGCTAAGTCAACTTCATGTTGAGCTACTTCTACTTAATATTAAGTGATTTGATTTTCATAAAACTCTTAATCTGCAGTGTTGGATAAAAAGTCTTTGTTGAATGATGCATTTTCATCCTCCTTATTTTATGAGATTTCAGATTCAAGATCATTTATAGCATTAATCAAACGAGAGTAATCTAATTATTATGATTACTCTTATAATAATGCCATGTTTTTTAATGCTCTAAAAAGAGAAGGATGTTATTCTTCAATTGATTTTTATCTTTATTTATTAATTTAACAATTACTTTGTCTGATTATCATTGACTGCGATTGTCAAAAGTACCAAAGCAAAGAGCACTATATATTTCATTTATACAATATAATAATTAAAAACGACTATTTAATTCATTTATAATGTAGTGTAAAATCATCAATACTAAATAATGGGAATCTAGATTCTAATTCTTAAAATAGTAATTATTAACCGGATGTACACTAATTCGGTAAATGCTATCTTACAATTGTATTTTTACTCCCAAAACTAAACCAAATTCAATATGTAATTTATGTCGAATGTGTTTTACACTTAAATTGATTGGTATTGTCCATTCTTATTAAAGCATTTCATTAAATTCTGTCTGTAAATTACGATTACTCTGAATATCACTCAAAAGATGTTCTAAATATAAACAAATCTTTAGATTCTAATGATGAGATTACATCCAAACTATTTCACCATCAACTCTCATTATCAATCTCTAAATAAATATTATTGTATTACAGTTCCAAATCTCCAAAAATCTGTTAACATAATAAAATTTGCTGCCACTTATATATAAGTATGATTTTATGGTAAATCATTATATTAAAAGATTAATTCATCATTCCATTTTCCATATATTCTATTATTATCATTTCTCTCATAATTATATTTATCTAATTAACTTCTTTTAAAATGTTCATGTTTATAACTGAAATAACTATTTTATTTTAAAATCTATCTTAATTTCTCATGATCATTTTATAAATTTTTACTTTCCTTCTTCCAACCAATATTCTATTCATCTACAACTATAGGTATCCATTATGATTAACCATGAATTTAAATGAAATCAGTTACAATTGTTTTATGATCAGTACTTTCATCTTCATCATCTCTATAAATTTCTTAAAAATTTGCACTAATAAATATTGTATCCTCTCTAGACTCCTCTATGAAAGCAGATGCTCTAGTATCACTTCTAAAGGGACTCAAACTATTCAACTCTAAAACATCTGAACTAAACTCAGTTGGAATATCTATTTCCTCAGTTACAATCCTATCTGCATGAACTTCTTTACATTTTAGTTCACCTTTTAATATCAATTATTTGCAGACAAGATTTTCTCTTATATCCAATTATTTTATATCACCATAAACTAATAAAACGAGAATTATGATAATAAATAATTTCATTATTATATTGAATGTCAAATTTCTTTTTTTTGTTTTATTAAATAAGAAAGATTTCTTTGATTCCTTAGATACCATAGATACCATAGATACTTTAGATTCCTTAGATTCCTGTTAAAGATAAAACAATAATCATATATATTAATAATTTTAATATTATAATTATATCAATCATTTTATTCCCAAAATTATTTTAGTGTATCTGTAATATCACTTATAAATAATTTTAAAGATTTATGATCACCTTTATTATTTTCAATTTTTTCTATTTAAGATAGATCTTATTTCAATTGATTCTCCCTTTTTTCATCTACTTTATACTTTTTTGATTAACCCTATTCATTTGGCATATATTTCTTTTTGAAACAAGTAACTTCTAATTTTAATAATTCAATTTTTTCATCATATGCTTTATCATATAATTAACCCCAATTAAGTACTTCTGTAAATTTATTTTAATTATTTAAAATAAATTTCAAAAAGTTTTACTTAAACTCTTCTTCTTTATCATAATATTAACTATATTATTTGATAAATTCAATCAAAAATACTTAAAGCTCAGAATTTAATTAATTATTGACTAATTCAATACTTTGTAGAATATAATTATTGATTTTCAAATTTTCAAAATCTGCATAATTAAGTTTATATTTATTTTAATCTACCAATACATCATTGATTATTTCATATTATAATGTACAGTTATCTAAGTCTCTTAAAAAAAAAGTGTAATCTTCCGATATTTTAAAAGTTTCTCTAAGTTTTTATTGTAATTTTTCAACCTTTTTTCTCGTTATTTTTGCCTTTTCATCATTTCTTTCACTATTAGGTCCAGTTACTGTTAATAACTTATAAGTAGCAAAAGATGAGATTATTTCCATCAATTTCAATGCCAACTCATTAGTAGCAATATAATTATTATCTATAGATATATCTTCTAAGTCTTCATTCTACTATTTTTATGGTCTTCCCCTTCCATTACTTTTACTTTTACTCATTAAAATTATTTTTAATCTTTTGAATTTAATATATGAAATAAAAAAATATTTTTATTCTATTAATTATTATTAATATATAAATATATTTTATCACAGGAAAATATTAATTTAATATAAATAATATAAATCAAGTTATTACTTATGAATTAAAAATTACCTCATGATTATTCTTCTTTCGTAGCACTTTTATATTTAGGTTTAATGACATCAATTGAAATTGATTCCATTTAATCCATAATTGAGTTTGAATAAGTTCGTGAATGAATTATTTACTAATTTCCTTTAAATATCTATTAAAACACCCATTTAAAACTACTCACTTATTCAATATGCTTTTCATATTTATATATATATACATCTAATGTAATTACTATTCTTTTTAATGATTTAATTTTTTATTCTGTTATACTTAACTTAATTGCCATCAACATTATAGTTGCTGAAGTAGTATGATCTTTTGATACAAATGCTGGAAACCCAATTGATTTCATCTACTTTTACTCTGCCTTTAAAAAAATTAGATATTATTATATACTATTTTTAAGGCTTCTTAAACTGATTCATAAATGGTTTATTTTTCATCATCACTATTCAATATTGTTTCCTTATCTTTAACAACAGCCAAAATCTAATTTTTCTGTTCTTAAAATCTTAAATATTTAATAATACTCTTTCTAGCTGCAACAAATACACATTTCCCATTTAATTATGTGAATGTTGGTTTATCACTTTATTTAATATTTGAGTATTAGGAATCAGTTGGAATTACTAAACATTCTACATCCTCATTCTCTATAGGACCTGCAGTTAATGCAATTTCACAGTTACTTATCTCATACTTAAGAAGCTATTAAGGAAATTGAGATGATCTCTCTCCTGTTTAATAACAAAGATTATTACCCATAAATATTAATATATAGTTTTAAATATCAATCATCTCCATAAAACATATATGTAATAAATTTGTATATAGACAATTTATGATTTATTTATTAAGTATAGCTTTTAATTCTAATAGGTGATAACTTATTATTTCATCTCTTAATCATCATTAAAGAATTGATAAATATATATATATACTCTAATTATTTCAACATTAATAAAAATGTTTTCATTCTTTATATAATAATTATATAATTTTGAATTAAAATTTACATTTCTACCAGTTTATAAAATGAAGTTAATTAATTCTAAAAATATGAATCAATCCAATTTAAATATGATTTTCTTAATAGAGAACCGTTTTATTTGTTACCCTATAATTAATTCATGAAGTTATTGGATTGATTTCAATTTGTATCCCTATTTCCTTAAATAAATAAGAAATGAAATATTATTGAATATCCTCCTATGTTTAGAATATAGATAGTAATCAACATCACAGTATTGAATAAATTATAAAATATAAATTAATAACATTAAACTAATTAAAATTTTATGTTCATTCTGAATTGTCAAAGTAATTAGTAATTATTCTTTAACGATAGGTGAAGAATAGTAATGGATCTATGATCAATTTAAAATCCAATAAGAAAATTAAGACTCTTTCTAAATGGTTGAATTCTTCATGTGAAATCCCGGCTACTTTTGCATAATATGAATTTTGAAAGAATCTATCATCATAAAATTTAGCTGATAACATGATTGCTACAACATATAATCTAATATTAATTATAAATCAATTACCGATGGACATTAATTGATTTTAATATAATTCTTCCCCATTTTTATGATAATTTATCTATAAATATTAAACCCATAATTAAACATTCCTAAGAACATTAAGCCTACTTTAAAATTCTACAAATGTAATCATAAATAGAAATAGATGGAATCTTAGAACTATTAAAAGATTCAAGTTCTTAAATATTATTAGCATCATTATCACCTTCATCACATAAATCCATAAGTAAATAAGCCATTGCACTTGACAATTATTTATTATCAGCAATCTACTAATTGTATAATTCATGTTATTATTCATATGTCAATTCTGTTTTTAACTCTAAGTCTTGCATTTAAGTATTAATTATATATTATTTAATTTGAATATCAATTCTCTTTAATAATTATAAAGTATTAAAATATATAGACAAATCCATATTCTACATTTATTTACTTTATTGTATTATAACAATATTTTGTAAGAGATATCAATTGTTACTGTTTTGAATTTAAATATATTATTTAACCCACTACAATTGTCATCAATTTATTTAACATTTAAATTTATATTGTATTATTAATACAGTTATGATGGAAAGCTTAGAAATTACTATAATATTCATCTCACTTTATTACATGAAATATGAACTTAATATTCAATTTAAGATATATTCTTATCTGATTTAATAAAATTTCAGCAATTATTTTTGAATTAGTGATTTAATTTATTTGTTTATTCTTTAGATAGATTTATATTTATTTATTCCTTAGATCGACTTTTTAATTTATTTAACCTTTAAATATTCATGTTGTCAATCCAATTGCAAATAAAGAGCCATTCCAATTTAGTATGTTGTTCATGCAGACTAATTTTTTTAATTAAGAATTTTGCCTTTTCTTTTAATTTTGTATTCAATCTAATTATAATCTCTTTATTACATCATATAGAATTTACTTCTTTATATATAAATTTTTATATATTTATGTTCTAAAATATATAAAATTTCTTTAAATAAATCTTACTCTTTAATTATACTTCCATTTATTATTTTTCTTAAGATTATTTAATATATAGTTGAATACAATTTACATAGTCTGCTTCTAATGAAGATAATAAAGCAACTATAATATTTGGGTATATCATATTTGATAGTTCTATTTGAAAATGATTATAAATTTATAAATTATTAAACAGTATTGTATATAATTGATTTGATAAGAAATAATTATCAAGGTGATAATTTTTATGTAATTTTGAGATTCTTATGTCCTTTAATCATTTATTTATATGGAGATGTATTATTTATTAATTTATAAAATTCAGTTGAGCAATAAATAAATTTGAAAAGTATATAGAGAGTTAAAGAAGAGTATGATAATTTAGATAATCTATTGATTCTAATTTGAGGATTAAAGAATAAAAAAATTTATATCTTTTATTTAAAATAAATATATTATGGCAGACGTTCAATCACAAAGAGCATTCTAAAAATAAGAAGGCATTTTCTAAAACTCCAAGAAACTCTTAGCAAAGAAGACATCAAAAGGTGTTAGATATTGGAAAGAAGTTGGTTTGGGATTCAAAGTACCAAAAGAAGCAATTGAGGGTCATTACATTGATAAGAAATGTCCATTCACAGGAAATGTTAGTGTTAGAGGAGCAATATTAAAGTACAATAGAGAATGAATATTTTATAGAGGAATTGTGATTTCAACAAAGATGACAAGAACCATTATCATTAGAAGAGATTATTTGCATTATGTTGCCAAATATAATAGATATGAAAAGAGACATAGAAATGTACCAGTCCACATTTCTCCAGCATTTGGTCCTGTCAATGAAGGAGATATTGTTGTTTGTGGATAATGCAGGTACAAATGAATTTAATATGAAAAGACCATTGTCAAAGACTGTTAGATTCAATGTTTTGAAAGTTATTCCAAATGAAATTATTGGTAATGTTAGAAAGCAATTTGTTTTGTTTTGATTTGCATGGATATCTATATAGTACAATATCAAAATAATTTATGCATTTAATTTAATATTATATATTAATTATGGACGACATGAATAATTACGATGAGTTTGGAAATTACATAGGACCAGAAATTGATTCAGAAGAAGAGGACAATGTATAGATTGAAGAGGAATAGATGGCTGATAATGACCAAGAACATGTAATAGCAAATGTAAGAAAATGCTTCTATCTTTGAAGAGAGTGTATATACCTAATCAATAAGTTGCAGTAATTCTCAATGAAGACAAACAATACTATCCAGATGCATAGTAAATGTATGGTCGGGATGTTGAAATCAATGTGCAAGAAGAAGATGCTTAGCCAATTACTCAACCAATGATTGCTCCATTAAAATCAAAGGAATTTGATATCTAAGAGACATAGACACCTCAAACTACTTTCGACTATGAGTTTCTGTGTCGTATTTCTAAGAATCCTGCTTTGGTAAGAAATGTTGCAATTGTAGGGGGTCTGCATCATGGTAAGACATCAATGATGGACGTCTTTGTTAAGCAAACTCATCTTAAGCAATTTAGTTTATAGAAAGACATCCGTTATACTGACACTCGTTAAGATGAATAATAGAGATTGATCTCTATCAAAGCAATTCCAATGAGTTTATTATTACCCAATAGCAAAGATAAGTCATATTTGATAAATCTATACGATACTCCTGGACATGTAAATTTCATGGATGAAGTGTGTTGTGCTTTACGAGCTAGTGATGCCATGTTACTCACAATTGATGTAATTGAAGGTGTTATGATGACTACTGAAATGCTCATCAAAGCAGCTGTCAAAGAGAAAATGCCTTTAGTAGTCTTGATTAACGAAATAGATAGATTGATCATTGAGTTGAAGTTACCACCTTCAGATGCTTATTTGAAGATTAAACATATACTTGATGAAGTCAATATCATTATATCCGATAATGGAGGCAATTAAACCATTTCACCTCTCAATCATAATGTGATATTTGGTTCAGGTTTATTTTAATTTGTTTTTACTATCTAGAGTTTTGCAAGGAGATACAACAATTTCTTAAATCCTGAACAATTCACTCGTCTTCTATGGGGAGACATCTATTATGATAACAAAGAAAAGAAATTTGTTCGTAAAATGTCAGCATATGCTACTTAAAGGACATTTGTAGAGTTTATTCTAGAACCTATATATAAATTATTTGGTTAAGTAGTCTCTAAAGATAAAGAACAATTGGAACCCTTCTTATTGAGTCAAGGTATTTCTCTCAAAAAAAGTGAATTCAAAATGGATACTAGACCATTATTGAAATTAGTTTGTTCTATTTATTTTGGTAATACATCTTCTTTAGTTGATGTACTTGTAGAATAAGTGCCTAATTCATAGGAAGGTAGTAAAAGAAAAATGGAATTATATTATTAAGGTGATAAATTAAAATAATCATTTATTTAAGCTTCCTAGGGCTCACATAAAGGACCATTATGTATAAATGTAGTGAAATTGTATAGTAGACCAGATTGCATGAGTTTTGATGCTCTTGGGAGAGTTATAAGTGGAACTATTAAGAAAGGATAGAATGTTAAATTATTAGGAGAAAAATATAATATAGATGATGAAGAAGATATGGCAATTAGGAATATTAAGAATATTTGGATATATTAAGGTAGATATAGAGTAGAAGTAAATAAAATACCAGCAGGAAATTGGGTTTTAATTGAGGGAATAGATTAATTTATTAGCAAGAGTGCTACAATTATTGATGATTCTTAATAGATGGATATTTTGAGACCTATTTAACATAACATTTTGGCTACAATGAAAATTGCTATAGAACCATTGGTTCCAAGTGAATTACCTAAAATGTTAGAAGGTCTACGTAAAGTAACTAAGAGTTATCCTATTTTAACAACTAAAGTGGAAGAATCTGGAGAACATATTTTATTAGGAACAGGAGAATTATATTTAGATTGTGTTATGCATGATTTAAGAAAAATGTATTCAGAAATAGAAATTAAAGTATCTGATCCATCTGTTCGTTTTTGTGAAACTGTTATTGATACATCATCAAAAACATGTTATGCAGATACTCCAAATAAAAAGAATAGGGTATTTAATTTAATTAAAATATTAATTAGATTAAAGCATTGGCATCTCCATTAGATAAAGGTTTGACTCCTTAAGATAAAGGATTGGCTGAGAGAATTGAGAATGAAGAAGTTGATTTATCTTGGCCAAAGAATAAATTAACTGAATACTTTAAATCCAATTTTAATTGGGATATTATTCAAAGTAGATCAGTTTGGGCATTTGGTCCTGAAAAAACAGGGCCTAATGTATTTCTAGATGACACCTTACCATCAGAAACAAATAAATTATTATTAAATGAAGTCAAAGATTATATGATTTAAGGTTTTTAATGGGCAACTAGAGAAGGTCCTTTGTGTGATGAACCAATTAGAAATGTCAAATTTAAGATTATTGAAGCAAATATTGCAAATGTACTTATTGTTTTTAAATATAAGGAACCCATCTATAGAGGAGGTGGACAGATAATCCCAACAACAAGAAGAGTGTGTTATTCATCATTTCTTATGGCAACTCCGAAAATCATGGAACCAATGTTATTAACTGAAATCATGTGTTTTCAAGATTGTATTCCTGCCATACATAATGTTCTTTTGAGAAGAAGAGGACATATCTTATCAGAATAAGCAAAACCAGGTACACCCTTCTCAGTTGTGAGAGCTCACATTCCAACGATTGATCACTTCGGATTCGAAACTGATCTTAGAGTACATACCTCAGGATAAGCCTTTTGTTTAAGTGTTTTCGATCATTGGTCATTATTACCAGGAGATCCTTTAGATAAAACTATAGTTCTTAAACCTTTAGAGCCAGCACCCTCAAATCATTTGGCAAGAGAATTCATGATCAAAACTCGTAGGAGAAAGGGTTTGAATGAAGATGTGTCTATTTTGAAATTCTTTGATGATCAGTTCTTGATTGATTCACTCAAACAAGACAAAGACTATTAATAGTATATTTGATGAGTAATTATTTTACATCCCAATGAGATAATCAATCATTATTTTACAATCTTGTCATTTCTATCCAAATACTCTTCACATTTGTATAATAAAAATACCCTACTTCTTTATCTCTTCCAAAATATTGATGTTTTGAAAATAGTTAAGAATTCTAAGGATAAAAATATAGTTATTTTAATTTAATCATTATTAAAAATAATTTTACATAAAAAATGAATTGATGTTAAATACTTAAATCAAATTAAAAAAAGATGATAATTGTTTTACTAATTTTTTATATTCATAGATAATTACATTTCATTATTCTAATTGTGGTTTATAAACTTATCTTGTATTAATATTGATTCTATGTTCAGATAAGTAATTAAAAACATGAAAATCAGTATTTAAATTACCATCAAGCTATGATTATTGGAATGGATTTCTAATGTTTATGTTAATAGATAATACTATTTAGGATGAAATGAATTTGCAAGAATTCTAGGTACTCCATGATAGCATCTTCTAGCATGACCACTCATAACTAATAAATCTCCAGAGTCAAGTTTAATAGCTATAGGTTTTTCATCTTTTGTTGGTCCACCTATAACAAAGATACTAGATAATCCAAAACTAAATGAGTAGATAGGAGAATCTTAGTCAAGTTCAGCATCATCTAAATGTCCTGTCATGTAATCATGAGATTAATAAAAGTTTATAATGACTGATTCACTTTGATAGTGATTTTATAATTATAAGAAGTTGTTAGCTCTTTGAGAGATTTCTTAGATTGGATCAGGCACTTGTGTTTTTTCTTAAGGATAATGTCTAAAAATAAAGAATAATTGTAAATACCTATTGTTCCAATCATATTGATAACCAACATTTGCCCATCTTATTTTATTATTAAAATTATATCTTTTATCATCATGAACAATAAATTTGTCAAAGTTCTCTTCCTCTTTGTAAATGAAAAGATTTGTTCTGTAAGGTTGATTGATATATTCATTCATACACAATTTAGAAATACGTATTTAGTCATCAAGATTGAGAAAACTCTTTACTTAGATGACTCCTTAAGGATAATCAAAACTATAAACTGATCCATTTTTATGAATTCCTTTTTATTCCATTTATTGTTCATTTAAATTGTTAACATCTATGACTTCACTAAAATCAGTTTGAACACCAGCATAGAATTTATATTTCTTTTCTGTTTCTTTAAAAGGATTTAAATTTTAGTATTCGATTGGCTTTTATTTATTTTTTTTAATCTTCTAATACATAAATTTATTTAATGAAAGAATTCGCATAAAATTAAATCAAATATTTTGTAATAGAAGATTAAATATATATAAATATTATAAATTATTATCTAACATAAAATTATACTTTCCACACACATCTTTGTTAATTTCAATAGTTATAAATTCAATCACTATAATCATTATTATATTGAGTATAGATTAGAGTATTTTAGAATGGATTAATTTTAAAGAATAATCCATAAAAAATGAATTCCTTATAATTATCTTTATGATTGCTACATAAAGAGTAGGAGAGATGTGGGAATTAATAACATAATGTTCTTTGATTATTTGATATATAGATATATTTACAAATTTCATTGCTTTATGTACAATTTTTAGTAACAAGAAATACTAAATTTACTGGCACATACACATATTAATAAAAAGAAAATCGACCATTCAATAGGTTATTCTAATTATATATATATAATTTACTTGCTAATATTATTGAAATAATAGTAGATATCATCCCTCCACAACATTATAAAAAATTAAAGAGTCCAAAATATTAGATTTAATCATTCCAATCCTAAGCGATTATAGCTAATAATGTAGATGTAGTTCCACAATCAACAAGTCCCCAAAGAATGGCTATTAAAAAACATATACCATATTTCTATTCATAAGTGTTAATTATAGCCAATAATAAAGCTATAGATATTAAATGAAATTGTAATAGTTAGCTTGTGTATTTAGGTGTATAAGTGTTAAATATGCCAATAAATATCTAAAGTAATATATAATATAAATATTTTACTCCTCCCAAGACTTCACAACATCCTAAGACTGTCATAACTAATAGAGTATATTTGGTAATCTCTTCATCGCTGAGGGATTATATATCTAAAGAATTTTCAATTATATAATGCATAACATTCCATTGAAAACTCAAAAGACATCCTGTGATCATCATCGGAAATATAAAGCATTTGACTCTAAATTCTTTCATAGTTAAAATGACAGAAATTGGGTTCAACTTATTAATTTCTTCATTGTTAGTGACTTCTATCTCTTCTTCCTGAAGTTAAACAATACTGTGAGAATGTCTTTTTGGTTATGGAACGAAAAGAAAAGATAAAGAACCAATAGTTGCCACAGCCACCATCAAGCAATAAAAATAGAATTACTTTATTTGAACAATAACAAATGCTGAATATAAGCTCCCTATAACTTAGGATATTTATAGAACTGCCCAAGCAATTCCATAATATAATCCAGCTTTTTTGGATTATTTACTTAATTATGCTACATAGTCATTTTGTGTAATAAATAAACCAGAGGATGTAAATCCACTTATGGCAGATGAAATAATTGTTATAAAATAGATCCAGAAACTATTACACATTCCACCTTCTTCATCTGCACAATGACAAACTAATAAGCCAGATATTAAAAATAGTAAATAACCTAGAGAATGAATAAAAAAACTATGTCTATATTGTAATTTTCTGATGTATAAAATACCTAATATATATTTGTATATTGTATTTACAGACAAAGTTTCCAATCATTCCAAATAAGAAGATAGTGAAAATTGAAATATTACCCAAATAATTGAAGCCTTTTTACTCAAAAATCTGGGTCATTACATTCAAACCAGTCGATGTTGCTGATAAATATATGGCAAATACTAAGCTCATATAAATTAAACTACAGAGCATGTCAAATTTAATAATAATCACATTTTTTTTATAATTATTTTATCACAACTTCTCATAGTCATCAAATCATCCTTTGATCATATTAATTCATCAATTGTTTAACATGCTTCATCATTTCCTTAAATTAAAGACAACAATTCCTTTTCTTTTGATTTAAATAGATATTCTAAACGGCTTCTATTTTCTTGTTATTGATTCTTCTTTAATACTTTAACAGCTTAACTTAATGAGATTTATTTTGACCTTTTTATATTTTACTTCATCTTAAAAACAATATTCTTACATGTCTCATAAGCATTTTAGCATTTGGACATTCATAACTCAACTAATCAATGAATTTCTTTTAATTGTCTGATTCCTTTTATTAATATAAAAATTTAGATAATCTACCTAAATATATTTTACCTGAAGTTTTTTATTTCTTCTCTTTTTTTATTTATAATGTATCAAATGGTGGAGGAGATAAATTTGAATTTGCCAAAATTGGAGGTAATTCCTTTCTTTATCTGCTATGATGACTTTACAAATTCTTTTTAGGTGATTTAATTTATTCTTTCTTCTCTTCAGGTACAAAATTTGGATTAGATAAAATCAATTGTTCATGATAACTCTTATTTAAAATCAATTTAGAAAGACTTTAATTGTACTTTTTACATTCAATAGATTAGGATTTTTTTACTAACGACTTTGAAGTTTCACTTTATGGTAACTCAATTAATGGTTTATCTTATTTGAATTTAGGAAGTCTGGAACTTACTTATCTTAATCCAAACACTGAAATAGTAGTAGCATCAAATACTTTCCAATTTATT
This sequence comes from Paramecium biaurelia, assembly GCA_000733385.1. Taxonomy (NCBI): domain Eukaryota; phylum Ciliophora; class Oligohymenophorea; order Peniculida; family Parameciidae; genus Paramecium; species Paramecium biaurelia. The sequence goes on from JPFL01000058.1 coordinate 45,858, forward strand.
TGGATTTTAAATAAATAGATATCCTAATCTAATTTTAGTGTCAGTTCTAGCAGAGATGAATTCTGCTGGTTCCAAAATACTCTCCTATGAAACTATTCTCCTTGTTGTTTATGATTCCATTAAAATTAACTAAAAAATTATATAATATTTAATAAAGAAATACACACAATATAATAATATTAATATGTATGATATATAAAATATTATTGAACAAAAGAAAGCTTGAATATAGAATTGTCTTCAACCTTAATAATAATAATCTATATAGATCTTCAATCAACTAAACAACCAACAAAGTAATGAATTATCTACTTAACTTATTAGAACAGATTCTATAACAAAGAGAAACGTCATTAAATAATAATAATAATTTATTAAATAAGGATATTTATTTTATAAAAAATAAAAATTATTATGTTATCAATAATAACGTCATGAAGAAATCTTGTCCTGCTTTAAATAATATAATCCTTATATTTTTTTATCTATATTTAAACAGATTTCTCGGTATCTATAATTTTAAGTTCAAAACTCAATTTTTTAAGAGATTAAGTTTAAACATGATTAAATTTTCTTAATGAGGTAGAGTAATTTGGATTTAACTTTAAATGTTCATATTGCTATTATTATATGTTTACATTGAAAATTTGAGAAGTTTAAATTCTAAATAATTTGATAATACTAATTTAGATCCATCCATAAAATGCATTTACCTTGCTACTGTAAATTAATGTATAATATTTGTTACAAACATCATCTAAGTAATAAATTAAACTAATTTTTCAGAATTTTTGTTAATCTAAAAATGGTTAAAATAATTCTCACAATTTAAGAAACTTAGAAATATATATATATAAGACATTTTCTTATGAAATATTTACTCATAAAAGATTTAATATTGTCATTTTTTTTCAAACTTTAGAGATTTATCTTTTTTCTACTAGGTACAAGAATGAAGTTATAATTTTGTCATATAGGCGCCTTTATTTTTTAATATTCCCTTTTTGGATAAGGATTTTGCACTAACATTTGGACTTTCTTCTGTTCCTTTAGGGATAATTATTATTTTATTTCCAAATTAAAGTAAATCTCTCATTATTTGAACACCCTCTTCTTCATTTCTTGGTTTAATCATTATTGCTTGGATATTAGAGAATTAGACGCCTTCTTATGGTGATTCTTTATTTAGTTTTAATTGCTGACTATTACACTAGATTGTTGAATTTATGCTCTGTATTTCATTTTCTATGGTTATTATTTAATATTATTAAGTGTCCTCACATTCAGTATCTTTATCTGGCTTACATGAGTTACCCATGAATTAATAAATTTAATCTTTTTTTGTTTTCATTTTCACAACCTATTAAACCAAATAAATTTAAAGATCTTACTTTTAAAAATTCAATTCAAGTCAACATTCAAAATAATCTATTTTTAGATAGTTATGAGAATAATGAAAAAAAATGCTTAAACTATATGAAAATACTGATTTACAAGATCAATGATATTAAAAGTGAAAAATTTTAATATAAGGGGGGGGGGTCATTTGCAAAATATTCACAATTTATATTACCATTAAATTTTTAATTATTTTACAATTCTAAATATATTGCACTCCATTATTCAAATTATTATAAATAAATTTTATTTATTTATAATGCTCTGATACAAATTAAGACAAGTCAAAAATATATTTCAAGATTTAAGCAAAAATAATAAATAATATCTGATTTGCTTTCATTATAAAGATAAAATCAATAATTCTGTTTTCTATTAAAACAGAAGGAATTACAGAGGATAAGTAGTATGCGAAATGAAAAAAATATACTTTAACTAATAAAATTTCAGATAAAAGAAAGTATTAAATTTAAGAAGGATTACTATTTAAAAAAATGAGTCAATTTTCATTGTAAAACTTTGAGAGGATAAAGAGTTCTGATGAAATTGATGATCAAGTTAACTTACATTGTGAACTTTAAATGATAGATGTAATAGAAAAATCAAGTTAACCATAACTTAAATATATGATGTAATTCTTTTTGTTTAATTTAAGGAGTTCAAATTCATCTAATGATAATGATGAACCTGTTTAAAATACTTGTGAGAAGGAATTTCATGTTAATTCAATTGAATTGAAACTAAATGAATAGTTTTAGAATGACATGCAAATTTAAAGTTATAAACATCAAAACAATAGTGTATATAATTTTAAGTAAGATGTATAAAAAAGACCTGTGAGAACCAGAAGAAAATTATAAGTTAATTCATAATTAATGGATTTTTAATCTGAGAATAATACATCTTCTTAAAATTTAAGTATTATTGTTTGTAAATGTACTAAATCAAATTGTTTAAAATTATATTGCTAATGTTTCCATTAAAATCAAAAATGTTCTGATTTTTGCAAATGTATAGAATGTAAAAATAGGACAGAACATCTTGAGATTAGATTTAATGCTTTAGAGAAGGTTAAATAAAAATTACATAGATAGAAAAATGATGATGATTTATTTGATAGATCAAAGATTTGGGGATGCAAATGTTAAAAATCTTAATGTTTAAAGAATTATTGTGAATGTTTTGTAAGAAAATAGAAATGCTCTTCAAGTTGCAGATGCAAAGATTGTGCAAATAAAAAAAGATTTCCATTCCAACAAAAAAAGAAATAGAAATCTTGAATAGATTATATAATGTGATAGTAAACAATTTTGATTTTTGAATTTCTTATTCAACAACAATAACTATTATAAAATATCAATTTTCTTACTATTAGAAACAAGAATTATTGTTATAGATAATTTAAAGCTGTTAAATAATAATTTAAATATAAATATGAAACCTTATCAAACTCCAAATTCTGGTCATTCACGTCAAGGAAGTTTAAGAATGTAACGACAACCTTTAGCTGTAATCAACAATTGTCCTGAATTTTCATAGTGTGCAAATTACTTACAATAAAAAGTTTAGGGATTGGAGTAGAGAGTTAAGAACCTTAATAGTTAACATGCAGATAGAACAGAAAATAGATCCACAACTGCATAAAAAAATGAATAATCATTATCACCCTTTGTAAGATAGAAAAAACCATGTAGTTCGAATTAAAAAGTAGATTCTCAGAGTTATTATGAAACAATCATTAATAAAAGACTAGAAAATATAAGTAAAATAGATTAATCTCCTGTTCATATCAAAACTGATAATACTGTAGTTTAATAATAAGATAAATATTCAATTCATAGTTAATTTTCTAATTTAGGACCAAGCTCTGGAAAATTGCATTCTAACAGTATTGTAAGAATTTAATAGTTAACTAAAAAATTAAGAAAGTTTAAAATGATTAAAGATTAAAACTAAGATGAATGTGCTCCATCTTTGGCAAAAATTAAATGTTTTTGTTAAGAATATTATAATGATTGTTTTGATTTCTATAGATGCACTGATTTGATTGCTTTAAAATATTTTATCTATTTGCTTATCTAAGAAATCAACACTCTTTATAGTTAAGATGCTTTTAAAATGGCAGATAATTCAATGTAGTATCAATAATAGATTGAAATACTTAAAGAATAATTAGACAACTAGAAGAGTGATTAAGTGAGTTTTCAAAATCAATTGAAGTTATAAAAAATGGTTGTAGATACTTAAAAATTAATATAAGATATTATTAATGTCTTATAAACAAAACATAATTAAAGTACATTGATCAATTAAGTTGAAGTATTGAATAATTAAATGAAAAATATTAAAGAAAATATGTCAACCAATTAAATTTAACATTAAAATGCCACTTCATTTGGATAGTAATTAGCAAAATGTGGAATTGATGTAAATTATTAATAGAGAGTAACAAATGACACATCAGCAGTAAATTAATCAAATTTTAAAACTTAAACTGTAGATGAAAGAAATTAAACCTAATTTAGTTCAAAATCAAAGTCTCCTTATGGTAGAAATTAAAAAAAAATTAATTTTGATTTAGAATAATAAGGGGAATTAAATAAGAAGTTATTTGATGAACAAGTTGTAACAAATAGATAATTAATGGAAAAACTATTCAAATTACAAACAGAAAAACAATAGAATGATTAGTAATTGAAATAAGTGTAAGAAGAATTAAAATAAAGAAATTTAATGATTATAGATTTGGAAAATAATTTATAGAAAGAGAATTCAATATATAATGAAATGAATTAAAATCTAGAGGAGGCTATTTAATAAAATAAAGAATTATAAAAAGAAAATTTTAATTATAAAGAAAGCATTAATCAATATATGTAGATAGAATAAAAGTATTATGATTTATTATAAGAAAACAATACTTAATTCTAATAACTGAATTAAGTGTTAAAAGAAAATGGATCTTTTTAGAAGGTTCAATAATAAATAGAAGTATTATAATAGATTTATAATATAGGCTGAATATAAAGGTTATTAGTAACAAATTTAAAAATTATAGGAGAAGTGTTAAGTACAATATGCTCAATTATAAGATCATAGTGATGATAAGTATCTATAATAGTAAATAAATGAATTATTATTATAATAATAAGAACAGAGCAAAATAATAGTAATAAATGATTATATATAAACTAGACTTTGATTACTGATGAAGCTTTGTATCTAGGACAGATGACACTTTATGCTTGTGATATATTATCAAGACAACAGACAGATGGTATTCCAACTACTCTTGTAATGTTGTAGAAAGACTTAAATGGAAAGAGAAGTACAATTTAATAGAAAATGAACATTTTGTAATAATTTGGAAACAATATGAAAAATCAACCTTTGATTGCTCATAGTAGTTCTAGTTAATTTAATGATAATGTGGATTTATTAGAAAATCTACATAGTGAAGCTTCATCAATTAGATAGAAGAATGTAAGTTCTTATGAGGAGACAGTTAGTACAATAAACAATAATAATATTTAATCAAATGATTTGATGATGATGTTGATTGTTTAATGTAATACTTTAGAGAAAATGATGGAACTTTGATTTTTTTCTTGATAATTCAATTTTTATTATTATTTTATCATGTTAACATTTATATGGATTTTAATTGTGCAATAAGTAAATGCTTAGTATTGTGAGTGTAAGTAATAATAGCCGGAACAATGTTTGATAAATGAAAATTGCACATTAATTATAAGTCATTTAAATAGCACATGGAAGAATATAGATGTGCTTCAAATAGAGAATTGCAATGTGACGATATGTATAGAAAAATTAGTGAATAAAGCAATATTGAATTTCAATTAATTAATCATAAGCAATGTAACTATAATATAAGATGAAACTTGTTATTTCTTATTATCTCAGCAATTATTCTTAAATGGAAATAATACAACAATTTAATCTTCTAAAGTTTTGTTTTTTGGAAATGTACAACTTTAATTCATAATGACTAATAATATGATTTTAGAAAATACAAATATATTATCAAATACTATGAGTATCTGTGCATATCAATTATCTGTTAATAATTCAACTCTTAGAGCTTTAATGTAAAACAAATCATAATGTTCATGTTTAAATAATCAAAATTGTTCTAATCAAGCCAATGTTAAAACTATTTATAGCTTTGTTGGTTATATCACTTAGAACTATACTAATTTATCTACTGTATATATTGAATAATAATGGTTATCACAATTCCAATGTAACTTTTTCAGTCTAAAGAATCTCACCTATTTTACTCTATTAATTTCTGTCTAAAATCAATCTACTTTGACATAACATTCTAAATTGAAAGGATTCTATATTGGAATGTATTCATATAGTTTAACTATTGATTAAACAAGTCAGATTTCAACTGATGGAATGGGATATAGCACAAATGAGGGATTTGGTTGTGGATACACTGATAAAATAATAGGATTGAGATAATAATGTGGAGGTACTGGAGGAAGTCATGGAGGTATGGGAGGATTCTCAACAAGTCCTAAGTCAAATTACAATTAATTGTGTTTACAATTATATAGTAAATAAATTTATGATTACTCATTTGATCCAGTATTACCAGGAAGTGGTGGTGGTGGAGTAACATATGGAGATTAATTTGATAAAATTGAAATTTAGGGTTAAGGAGGAGGAGTCGTACATTTAGAAGTGTTAAATTTATAAAATGATGGTATAATAAGTTCAAAGGGGACATCATATATTGAATAACCATTTTTTGGTAGTGGAAGTGGAGGATCTATTTAGATAAGAATAATCTATTTTAATGGATAAGGATTTGTAACTGCTGATGGTGGTGGTTCTGATTATTCTGATGATTTTAATACATATGAATTTGCTAAATAGAAGTTTTATTAGACATACTAAGTCTATGGAGGTTTTGGAGGAGGAGGAAGAATTAGATTGTTCTTTTTCAATATAACAGAAATGATTAATAATTCTACTTGTTATTAAAGTTCTCATAATATAATATCAACTAATTCTGGAGGTCTATCAATTCAATAAAAAAATATCCTTTAGATGTCTAATCAAAGTCTAATTAAATTTCAAGGTTCCATTACTCCAACAGGATGCCCTTAAGGTACATAAGGTAATTATTGTAAACAATGTGAGAAAGGGTTCTATAAAATGCTATTTGGACAAGCACCTTGTTAACCATGTTTTAATTCTATAAGTAAAAATGCCAGTTACGAATAAGAAGGAGAAAATACACCTTTTTGTAATGTTATATGTTTTGGTAATAAATAACCAAAAGAAGATTAATGTTTAACTGGATTGGCAGAGTTCTCATAAAAATTAGGAGGATAAAATGTTATATTTGCTCTCTTTATTATTATCATGTTATTATTGATTAATATTGCTATTGTTTGGGTGAGTAGGGATAAGAATAAAAAGATTTCAAGATAATTTTATGGTTCTTATGATGATTCAAGTCTATAATAAATGACTAATTCTTTATCTGAATTAAATAACAAAACTTATTTAATTAGTTAGGATCTTCATTTTCATGTTCGTAGAATATATCTGGCAGGATGTAATACTTATTAAAATCCATGGCAGATATATTAAGAAACTTTAGTTGATAATGATCTTAATTAAGGAGATAATAATAAGAAATTATTAAATTTATTTGAAACATTCAACTAAAAAGCTTTATTTACAACATTTGAAAAATACATTTTGATATTTTTCAAATTTTATTATTATCCACTTTACTTATGGATACTATAATTGATACAAGTAAACAAATTTAATACTTTATCTAAATTATTTATTAAATAGGAATAACTTTATAATGAATTAGATCCTGAGAGAGATAAGATAAAGCTTAAATTTTCATGTTCTAAAGATAAGACCTTAGCATTTATTGATAGACTTAATTTAGCTTTGAAAATTGTTGAATTGAGTAATACTTTAGAATTACCAATCTACTTAGTGTTAAGTGGTTATGGCACATTCTCTTATCCATTTTAAATCAATATTCATGATGCTCTCATCAAGAGATTATGGTAGTAATTTAGTTTTAATACTAATAATGAAAATATTAATCTATTTGAAAAATTTGTTACAGAATTTAATTATTATGCAGTAAAGATAGATTTCAGATAATCCTAATCATCATTTATCAAAAGATTTTTTGATCTTCTTAATTATACAAATCAATATAATTATGAAATCTTTAGATTATATCATGCCATCTAAGTTGATATTTGTATTCACATCATAGCCATTGAACCATCTGCATAGAGTTAAGTATATTTACTTGGAAATGCAAATTATAGAGAATTAGAATTTCTGTTAAAATAAATTCATGTTATGAAGAATTTACCTGAAGAATTCACTATCAAAATATCTATCATTTTCAATAATTATAATAAAGATAGAATTGTTAATTTAGAGACATTTAATAATTTAGCATATAATATTAATGAATAATTGTAAATAATTGTTAATCAAGATAAAGATGATTTGAGAAATTAAATTTAATAGGAAAAGAAAAAGATGTTAACAAAAATAAATCGTTTTAAAATAGATGGAATGAAATAATATAAACTTAAAGGAATATAAGTAGTTAAAAGATTTTTTACATGGCTTTTTAGTTAAATTACTAGATATCGAGATAGCAGAGTTAATTAGTAATTCCTTATTGCTGGAATATGTATAGTCCTTGCAATCTAATGGGTAATATTTTTTAATTTAATAGAAAGTGTTTTGTAATTGCATATCCTGTTCTCTTATTTATTGTTTATGATATAGAAAATGATTAAATATTTTTAGCTGAATTTATCACTTAACTTATAATATTTCCAGTTGCATAAATAATAAGTTTAGTGATTCTCTCTGCATGGGTATTATAATATAAATATTTAGCTTTTAAAATCAAGAAGAAATTATGGAAAAATGTATCTTTAATTTAATTTATGTGCTTTGGCAAGTTCTTTGATTGAATTTATTTTTGGATGCTATGATCTATTCAACTATAACTCTAGTGCTGAATTTAATTTATTTAAATTGTTCCCATTCTTTTTCATTATGCTTTCATCACATTTAGTTTGTTTATAGATGAACATTAATGAACTCAACAAAACAAAATATTTTGAAATTTGATTTATTTATATTCATAGTTATTTTAAATACTTTTCTAAGATATTTAATATGTTTTCAATGTTATTATCATATAAATAATTATAACTTAGTTTCCATTAGAAATATACCACTTTAGAATTAATCTAAACTACTAATTTATTTTATATTTAAGTGAAGATTAAATAAATAAATGAATAAATACACTTTAAAATTCAGAGATAAATAAATTGAAGAATAGTTTTAAAAAATCCATCAAATTCCCACAAGATAAAAACACATAAAACTTATATCAGTATTTTTCTTAGGACTTTAAATATTCAAACTTATAGCAAGTATTTTACAGCATTAGAAAGAATAAATGTATATTTTACTCTTTCTAATTGGGGCTACTCTAATATTGTGTTTTATTAAGATTAATTCTAGCTTCTCTTCAAATATGGCTCTATGTTTTATCAATTTATCTTTTACTTTTTATACAGTTTATTATGATCCAAAAGATGAAATCACAAACTCATATTATAGAGGAGCTAATCAAATGGTTTTTAACATTATTAATATATTACTTACTGATTTCTTAGAATCAGCTTTCATTACTATGATAATATTTGCTACTAGATCACTGCATGTAATGCTTTATGGTGATAAACCAGATATCTCTTACTTTGTACTAGGATTTATAATAAATATGTCATTTCTATATATCATTTATACATATCGAAGTGCTATGCGTTCATAATATATACTCTCACGCACAGATAAGTAATGGGAGAATATTCTTAAATAAATTATACATGATGAACAGTTTCTGTTAATAAACTTTGATGAGGAAAAATTAAAGTTTTCAAAAATTGTATCAAACCTTTTTAAAGAAAAAGAAAGAAATGATTAAATTCCTGATTTTTTAAGAAATTCATATATTGATTAAGAAACCTTTGAAAATTATTTATTTAATTAAATAAAATTATTTCAGACTAATTATAATGAAGTTTTTAATAAAATTATCATATTAAAGTATGAAAAATAACATTTTTCACTCACTTATTCAATATTTTAAGGTTCAAGACCAACTATTTTAATATAATTAGAAAAACATTAATATAATAAAGAAATATAAAAATTGATCATCAATACATTAATCAATCTAAAATTACAAACTAATTTAATTAGAATTATTAATGGTAATTAAAATTATAGCAAAGATAAGTTTTATAAAATAGGTAAAATACTTATATATTAATACTTCTAAGCTAAATTACATTCTAAAACATTTTGTTTTAAGCTTTGTAATTTAAAAAATATCATTCTAGATTTAAAATATTATTTTTATCCCAATAATAAGGTAAGATTATTAGAAAATAATGTCAATATTAAAACAATACCTTGTATTTTGAAGTTACTTCTATTAATAATTACTGAAAGTTCTACTAGTCATGTAATGTTTATAAAAACACTTAATATTAAAGGGTATTAGAATCGTCTTAAGATTCATAGTGCATTTAATGTTTAAATATTCAAATTCAGATATCAGTAATTTGAATATTTTCTTTAAGCTATTGTAAAATATATATAAATTGAGGAAAAATGTACAAATTTCCTTATTATTTAGAAATTGAATTTGAATTATATTAGGAATCTTTTTTACCATATTGTAAGCCAATGTTTTTAAAAAGTTGTAATAAAGATTTTAAGAAAATAGGAATTGATTGATTTTCAATTTAATTTAATTTTTCTTTTGTGATTTTATAATTAATGAATTCTATATATAAATTAATAAAAATTAATGAAATCGTTTAAAGTTTCAAGTGGAATAATGGATGTTATTAAAAATTAATCAAAAGATGTGAAATCTTCTTAAATGATAATTGACAAAGTGAATGAAATTGTATATTTTAATATAAGATATAGCATAGTGGAATTGATGAAAATAATCTGAAATTAGTTAATCAACATCTTATAAACCATTTTTAATTGAAGCCAATTGTAAATACAATAGAATAGCCAAATAATCCATTGTAAAAAATACGGAATCGTTCCAAAACTAAATTTTAATCATTATTGCATTCTTAAATTAGTTAAGAAGTTGAGTCAGTCTAAAATTCATATTAATATACAGAATTACTTAGTGAGAAGGACAAAGAGATAAATTATTACAAGAATCATATATAACAATTAACAGAGGAATTGTAAAAATTAACTGAATTGTTTGAAACAGTTAGAAATGAAAATTAATCTCTTAAAAATTAAGTTGATCAAAGTTAAAATTATTAATTAATCATATCTAATTAATAGAAATAGATTTCTAAATTACAATAAGATAATATTGAATTAGAAATTATTTTGAAGAACACACTTTTATAATAAGAAAGACAAAAATTTTAATCATAATCTTCAAAACAATCAATAATGATTAAAAAAAACTCATTAAATGGATAAAAATTAAAGTTATCTAATAACCTAAGTTTAAGTGAATAAATGAATAATTCCAATATGAGTACAAGTTTCATATCTTGTCCAGATAATTATAATTAAAAACAGAAAAGTCATAGAGTAAATGAAAGAGTAAAAACTAATTAAACAGTTCCTACACTTCCTGATTCTAAAATTTATTAAAATGATTCCTATTATATGAATAGATAAGGGAAAGAAAATATCAAAATGAGATATTGATGATAAATTATTTTTTTTTTGTTATCTATTAGAATTCAAATCTTTAAAGGAGTTGAGATATTTGTATAAAGTTCATAAAGTTTTTAAATTTCTAAACCATTTGTTGTTTTTAATATTATGTTTTCATCTTTAATTTACTTTAATTAAAATTGAAAATAAAAAGGAAATGGTAAAGGATTTACAATATCTCTAATACAAATTTCCAATTTCTTTTCCATATTATATATAATAAGAAATCTATCAAACTTAACTCCTAAAATAGATTAAGTTTCCAATTAACATTTGAATTATCTAAATAATTTATAATATATACCGAAATAAAATGTCTTTGCTTGAATTTGGAATTTCAATATTAAATTTTTGAATACCATAAAATTAGTTCTATTGAAGAGATTCAATAAAGAGTAATTCTGTAATATATTTGTATTATTATTCTAAATTTCTCATTCCTTATAAATTCTTATCATGTTATTTGATTATTTATTCAATTTCCTTTTTTATGACTCCAATTGCTATATATATTTCTGACATCCAAGTTTGTTCTTTTTCTTGCCTATAAATTTTGTCTGGAATCAATTATTTAACTAAATGAATAGGCAAAGATTATTTAGTAAAGGTCTAAGTAACTTATATTATGTTTACATGTTTGAAATGCTCATAATATTTAATTATTAGATAATAAGTGGAATATACACAATATTATAAAAAGGTGAGTTTAAATTTCATATTCTTGATATCATCTAATGCTTAATGACATAATAAATTAAGCCTTACTAAATCTATTTAATAGTCTTTTTACTCTTGTTTTGGAGTTAAGTATAAGTATTTTTTGAGTAATAAATAAGTATCGCTTTTTTCTGTTGGTTTGATTATATATTAAATTCTTTAGATAATGTTTTCACTATATGATTTATTAAATTGAATTTTGGGAATGCAATCTTCATCATCAAGAATTCTAACCTCCTAACCTTTAATTAAATATAATTTAAAATCCTCATAACTTTTTAATTTAATTGATTCAGCAGCAATCTCAATTAGATCAGCTACTCTTAATTCAGGACTAACTGGTAAAATTATATAAAGTTCATTTAAGAACATAATCTAAATGTATAGTAGTAATATGATACTTTTATATTGATAGTTTGATTGTTAACTTTTAAACTTCTATGATGCATAGTTTTTCTGATGGTATTAGAATTCCTCACAAATCTCAAGGTTTCACTAAGTGAAATGTCATCTGAATTAAATGAAGAGTATTTTAATGTTTTTCTTAAACTCTCTCTTTCTAAATATGTCTAACTAGGACTAGATATAATTGTTTCATAAAATGAAGGGGGGAGTTCTAAATATTTCAATACATATTCAGGGTTTTATTTGATAAGGGGAGAATTAAGTACAGCTTCAAGGAAATTTTCTATAATGATCTTTCTGGCTTCAATTAACTCAGTCTTTTTATTACTTATCCATTAATTCTTACTCAAATGTGGAATTGAGATTTAAGGGAATTGTCTTCTTAATATTATCTCTAACTTTATCAAACTACTGTATCTAGTTAGTAGAGTTAAATTTTAAACTCCAGTAAAAATCTATTTTGAATTCTATATTTACAATCATCACATAGACAGTATATGATATAAAGAGTGACTTTCTTAATTCTGTACCTTTGGCAAATACTTATATGGGTTAGACATTATACTCTTAAAGGATTTCTAATTTTTAATACTTCAACTTAATTTCATTAATTAAAGATTCAAATAAATTTAGTAACTTCTATTTTTGTTCAGCATCTTAACAAATGAATGTTATAGATTGTTCCTAAGAGGAGACAGTAAATAGGAATTTGCAATATTAAGTTTCAAGTTTGTTTTTGCAATAAGATTTCTCATTAATGTAAAGATATTCATACAATTTTTCATGTTGTTTAATTAAAGTATTTTGATCCCTTTAAGTTAGGATTATCATGTCATTACATATGTAAACTATAACTGATTTCTACTATTTTGAAACAAGAATATTAATAGTTTCACTTTGAATATATCTTCTTGTAGATTCTACAATGGATACATTTATAGAATCAAAAAATAATTTTTACAATTCAAAAAGCATTTGATTCTTAAGAACCCTCAAATTAATTATTAATTTTACTTATCCATCAAAATATCAATTTTTTAATTAACCTCAATGAATTTATTAACACTCTGTTAAAGTGACTCATAATCTGGATGAGATTACCAAGTATGTTTAATTAAATCCTTAAGTAAAAGGACATATTTAGGTAATCTCTAAACTGGTTTTATGAGATATGATTCTACATTACTACCTTTAAATATATCAGCTTATTCTAATTCTGAAATAAACTAATTCAATTTTGGAATTTCTTTTCTTAAATTAGAAACAACTTCTATTGAGAAACCAGAAGTGTATTCGTAGTATATTTTAAAAAATTAAACGTATTTATCAAATACTTTGCCAAAACATGTATATTAAGTAAAATTATTAAATCTTTCTAATTTAATATGTGAATCTTAATACCTGAGATTTCTAATAAAAATTATTTATTTAATAAAAATATTTGTTACAAATTTCTGAATAATAATTTAGATTAAACTTCTGATAAAAGCCCTTATAATGGACTGTATAACTAGACAATAATTAATTCTAAATCTTTTAAATATGTGAATTCACTATCTACTAATTCTTGAATTACACATTTACGATATCGAGCCCATTTCTTTCTTTTTTAATATTTGATTTTGCAAGAATACATTCTATAATAAGATTAGATCAAAATAATTTGTTTTCTTTTGAATTAGATGAATGTTACATTGATGTCTCTGTTTATTCAACTATCTCACTTATATAATGATTGGCTGAATGTGATAATCTTTAGGAAACAATTTAGATTTCTGAAAGTAATTTTAATTATTCTTCTCCTTAAAGAAAATAGTTCTGATTAAATTAAGATATTTCAATATTGTCTATCTCATCTGAGATATATCTATTATTACTCTCAATATCCAAACTTATTTAATGTAGCATTTTTATAATTATTAATTATAATAGTTTAGTTTTCAATTTATTTAATTTAATATAGCTTTTAGACACAGATCTAAGATTTCCATAATTTCTAGAATTCCTTAGATTTCTATCTGTTTCTGGATTAATTGCAGCTATCCTCATATTATTCTTTGATTAATTACTAATAAATAAATAATCAATAAATCTTTTAGAGATAAGATTCACTTAAACTTAAACCTAATTAAGACACTAGACAATAAATTAACAATGATAAATTATTTCTAATTCCTATAAATATTTTAAAATAATTTAGGATACAAAAATTCCAATCCAATCAATACTCACCCAATCCCCAAATGTACATCATAAAAACTACTGGATTAAACTTTTATTCTTGTTTCTAATTCAATACTTTCTCAATTTACTCTCATATCACAATATAATCTAATATATCTATCGTAAATATATTTAACAATTATCAATTTTAGCATCTAAACAGAATCACTTCTCCATTTTTATTGCAATGTCTCTTAATTATCATTATATATGGAAGGTAAGAAGATAATAGATCAATAATTATTGATTCTTTATTTTATTTTTAAAACCAAGAAAACTAAAATTAATTAATAATCAATATTTAAAATCTGTTTATGATAAGAATTCTGATTGTTTTTATGTCATTTCATTTTGGCATAGTCTATAAATATATTTTAAAGCTATTTCTGTATTCACTATATCTTAATCAATTTAAATTTAAACTAAAATTTTACTCAAATCATTAAGCTAACTAAAATTCAATAATTCCATTCTTTTTATTGTATAAAAAATGCAACTATAAGCAATAGTGCTTTAATAAAATATTGTTGTATCATAATACTATGAGACATATCTTAATAATTTTAGAGTACATTTGTATATAGCTGATATTTTCATTTTCATCAAAGAATTATCAACAATGTTTGATCTTATATGTTTGAAGTATCTAAATTCTAAGTCACGCATGATATAATCAAAATTCTTAAAATAATTTGGCATTTCTATTTAGTATTACATGGTTTGTAAGATTTAAAATTGACATTTTGCAAGCTAATCTTCAGTCATTTTCTCACCACTTATTTAGATAAGTTATGAGGAAGTCAAAAAATAGTTATCCTTTTGTTTAGAAGCCAAACTTAAACAACTTATCCCTATACTTAAGAGTTCTTAATTGGTTAAACGATATGGATATTATTGAAGGAATTTGTCAAAAATAGAAATGGCTAAAAAATAGGTTTCATTTGATGTGTAATCATAAGAACTCAAAACTTAGCCCATCCAACATAATAGACTATTTCTTCCTAATTCACATATTGAATGATTTTTAAGAGATTCTTAAGTCTATAAGAGTTTAGTTTATATACATACATTAATATGATCCAATTTTAATGGATAAGAGAAATGAAGATGTTAGTTTTGGAACCATTAAATTTATTCATAGTAAGAGTATTATAATGGATTACAATTACTTTGATTCATTATTTCCAATTCAAAATCATCTAGGCAGATCCACTCAAATTTAAAGTTATGTATATCCATGTAATTCAAAGACGGTTTTTTCTTAGGACTCGTAGGAATGGTTTTCTAAGACATCAATGATTTAGTCTTTAGATTAAGATATGAATTTTCAAAGTTTGTAATGTCAGAGAATTTCATGTTAATTAATTTAAATTATAAATTTACTTCATAATTATTATTTTCCTTTCTTCTTTCCATTTATTAATTCATAGATATCATCATTATAATATATTTCTAATAATTATTTTATTGATTTCTTTTTTCTAGTTAACACAGTTAAATCAGCTCCATTTTATTAAAACAACTTAAATAATTATGGATTTTTATATTTTATTGCTAAATGAATAGGATAGTAACCTTTATGATTTGAACTATTAAGAATTTCTTAAGATATTTCCTTTTGTTTGAACAAAGATTGCAGTTCACCCACATCCCCCTCATCAATCAATTAAAAAAAATACTTTTAGAAATCACTTAGTTTAGATTCCTTATATCTTTCCCTTAATTCTTATAATGTTAATTCAGAGTCATGCAATCTTTAATTGACAACTTATTTAATTTATTAGGTATCCCTTTAGTTACCTTGACTTGGTTATCGTTTGATGGCAGGAAAATAAATAAGTTGTTAGGGTTGTTTAGACTTTTTATTCGTTCTTTAAAGATCTTATATAGAGGGATCTACAAGATAGGTTCCATTAAAGACTTTACAGGTGTTCAATTTAGATTTGAGTACGATTTTGCTAATTTAATCTATGAATTTATTACAGATGTTCTTCCAATTGATTGAGTTCTTGATCTTCATGTGAATAATCAGGTTTCTTAAAATAAAGTGGAAATCCATTAGATTTAGCTTTTGGTTTAAACTAAAGTGTATGAGATAAATGGAAATACTTTAGACAATATTTTAACTGCATCTCCTTCCAATTTTTAGTTTTTCGCACTCAGAGATTAGTGTAGAACATTAAGTTCTTCATTCTTCAATTAACTTACATTTAGTAAATTCATTGAAACAATTCTTTAATCGATATTACCACTTATTAGATATTCTTGTAAGGCTCTTTTGTGTATTTAATACATGAGGTTCTCTCCAACATGCAACTTATTTTTAATTAAAGGAAGAGAGGATTATAGAGATTAATTACTCATTATTGTTTATATTAATATTTATAATGATACATATTTGATCATTTGCTTGGTACTAAACCTAAAAGGGATTTATAATTTGTCAATTGATGGGGAAGTTCTGCAAGTAATTCCCTTTATAAAATAGGTAAACTATGAGAAAAAGGAGCAAATGGAACAAATTAAACAACATTCCTTGTCAAGATTTCTTTTTGTAATTGCTTCTAATCTTAATCTAAGAATTCTAGCTTTTTGAAATCAAATTCACCAACTCCAACCAAAATAACTGACATTGGAACATTGGCACCTATTTATTATCTATTGATCTTAGATACATTAAGCAATAATTTCTGTAGTTTGATGCAAATCATGTATTTATCCACATGTCAATATTAAGAGGACTGTATAGATCTTCTTCTTAGCATTAAATTCAGCTATCTGCTTAGAATAATTCAAAATTTCCCCTAGACAACCAGGTCCAGAGAACTATAAATTGGCCAAAGTTTATTTATACAAATTTATTAGTCCTTCTAAACCATATACTTCTGGTTTTTAAAAGTCTCCTGTTAATGGAAAGCTATTTATATATATATACTAAATACCATTATTCTGTTTCATTAACATTGTAATTTGGTAGATGAGGAACAGCACCAAATCCATACATTGCTACTTTCTTATCATAATCATAATTCAATAGGATTTATGCACATGCTTTAATGGCAGATTCATATTAATTTCCATCTTAAGTTTTGAAAGCATGTAATGAATCTGGAAAATTTGGATTACCATTCTAAGCTGTATAATCTACACCTATAATTAAATTAATCTATTCTCCATCCTTTAAAAAGTCCATAAATGTAGGTTTCTTTGTCACTTTCTTCTCTTTCAAAATAATCTTACCACCAGACTTATTTGCTTAATATTCTAAATTGAATTCACTTTTATTTTCATTAATTATTTCATGAATAGATGTTTCAAAATTTCCCATAAATTAATTACTTGCACCCTTTTCATGAACATCCCAACATTCAACCTTAAATTTCTATTCCAATTTGCCTCCACATAATCTTCTAAAAGATATTTAAAATGGTTTCCATTCAGGATTTAAATTATCTTTAATCATCTCTGTTTTATGAACAGGTAACCAATCATCTCCAACTTTTTTATAGAATTTAAGGAATGGATCACTCTTTCCAAAGAAACCATCAGTACTAATTAATTAATATATATCTTCTTACTTCATCAAATCTTTTCCTATCCAACTCAACTATAAAAATTGATTGTCTTCTGGTTATTTATCAATATTTACTATCAATGTACCAACAGTTTGTCCTTTCTTACATTTCAATTCAAATTCACACTTCATGTCTTTTGCTCCAACAATATCTGCTACAGTTGTCTCAACTGATCCCATCAAGTTATCCTCAGATCCAGCTGATTAGTTCTTGTCCCAAACCTAAAACACCAACTTCTAGTTCAACTCAAAGATGTAATCAATAACAAAGCTCTTTTCCCAACAAGGATTTAGATTGTTTTTTTAAAACTCTGTATCCCCTTCACATTTTTCTTACTCTCCTTGAATTGTATGTAAAAGTCGACAAAAAGGATCACTTTTTGAGAAAGTGTCCATGTCCTTCAGATTTTTGGCTTTTACAAAGATCTCTAACTAATACCTCTCTTCAGGAATGCTTTTATTTTAATCCATCAATTATTTTTTTTATAATAATAAAATACAATAAAGTATAAACATCATTGTCATTGTGATAGAAAGTTATCTAAATCAATATACATATATATATATTATAAATGATATCATTAACTTGTATATTTTATATATTTCTTTAAATTATTCAATAATTTATCTCAAAATCATAATCGTCTATCTATTTCTCTTATGAAAATAGATAGATTATTCAGGATTTTTACAAAATTAGGATAGCAAATCAAAATAAATTTACATTATATAAATTTTGTCAAAATCATAATATTTTAATATTATTTTGTCATTTTTTTAGACAATAATATAAAGAATATAAAATTTTAAAGTAGATTGTATTTAACAATAAGAATGAGAATAGAATTTTTATTAAATAATACTATCTTTATTTTTTTCATTATTTTTTAATTGAATTCCATGATTGAGGATGAAACTCTTTAGGTAATTTAAGGAGAGGCTTTTAAAAATTAGTTTTAATAGATGATTTTTAATTAGTAACATTTACTATTTTAGCAAACTATTACTTTATTTTAATATCTCGATTTTCTTCTGACAATTTTCCAAAGCTCCAATTTTGATCAATTTATATTACTTTATGTTAATTATTTTTTTTAAAAAAAGGAACTTGAAATTCATTGGTTTGAGTTATTAATGGAAATCGAGTAACAGGAGAATACAGTTCAGCAGATTTAGGAGGTTGCTATGGAATAATATTTTATTTTGGAGGTGACTTATTATTCAGGAGTTTGACAATAAGATTTTGCTTTCTCTTGTTTTCTTCAATTAAAGTCTTATTTTTTAATTCTAGATAATGAATCACTTCCACTTGTTCTTTTGGGGACATCATTCTAGGACTAGATATGAGAGAAGCATTTGTATAAGATTTTTTTATCCTTGTACTCTACTCCCTACTTGTATCAGGAATTCCTTTCTTAATTTTTATTTTTTTATATTACTTATTTTGTTTATTTATTTGGATTCATAAATTTAGTAATAGAGTATTCTATAGTAGTCGATTCAAACCTACTATCCCAAGATGTCTAATCATCATGAATTTGTTCTTTAATTTGACTGGTCTTTATAGAATCTGATGGAAGCTAAGAGATGATTTTCTATTGTGACTTCTATGAGGTAATTTTGGATTTCGTCTTCATTATTAAATATAATAAATATAGAAATAAATACTAAATTATACCCAATCCAATAAAATTATTATCTTTTTTCAATTCAAACTAATTACTGATCAAATCAATTAGAATAGATAAATGAATAGATATATTAGATTAGATGAAATAACATCATCAATA
This sequence comes from Paramecium biaurelia, assembly GCA_000733385.1. Classification (NCBI taxonomy): domain Eukaryota; phylum Ciliophora; class Oligohymenophorea; order Peniculida; family Parameciidae; genus Paramecium; species Paramecium biaurelia. Next base: position 65,790 of record JPFL01000058.1, read on the forward strand.
GACTTAAGCTAAATATTTATTATAATATATAATACAATAGTAATTTAGTTATAAATAATAATAAAAACAAAAATCATTGACTGAATTGGATTTAATCTTCATATAAAGTAGATTTTTAACTGTTTTATGAATGGAAATGAACATAAACATAGTTAGAAATATGAATAGATTCACTTTTACTATATAATTTGATTTCAGTAAAAAGTGAGTTTGCAGATTCTATTTCTTGTATTCCTTCACTTTCAGATTCAGTAGATGATTTACTATTATCAACTTAAATGAATTTTTGAGATTTAATTTTAGGAAAGTATTATTTCTTAACCTATTTATAGAATCTTTTAAAATTCTCATCAGAACTATCAAATAATAGTCCATAGAGTGAAAACAAATCTACTAATTTCATCAATCCAATTTGACTCCTTAAATTTTTCAAAAACACTTTGTATTTAAATGTTTTTTAAATAGTTTTAGATATACATTTATATAAAAAATGTAATTGTTAATTTTGGTTGATTTATGAAATTTCACCAAAATATACAATAAAGGCTATTACCTTATTGTATTCATAGACAGATTGAATTTCTACACTACAGTAAATATGTGATTATTCACTCTTCTTTATTCCTTACCTCAATTATGATATCATTTCATGATATTCTAATTTAGGAGATAGAATTAAAATTAAATCATGTGCTAATGTCAAATACTCCTAAATTATACTGTATATTGGAACATCATGCAAGAATAGCAAATCTAAAAACATACATAGCTTATTTTACTCACAATGGCAGTATCTAATTTAACTGTGATATCAGATTTAGCAACAAAATGTATCTTATTATGACAATTCAAAATATTTATTCCCTTATCTAAGATTGGCTTAAACGCTTAGGTTTCTTCAATGAAATATACTTGTTGACTAGAAGAAAGGTGTTTAAATAAAAAACTTCCTGTTGGATCATGGGCAATCAATAATTTATCATTCTTGATTCTTCTATAACCTAACTCAGTAATAATATTAGGCACAAGTTACTTCACAAATTTAACTTCCTGTTAAGGAGTAATCTATTAATCTATAAATTGAACTTAAGTACTTCAAAAACAAACTTTATATCATAGAGAATCCTCATAATAAAAGCTGTAAATGTATCCTTCAATTTAATGATTGATTAATAATTAACATTACTTAATTTAACTAACAATCCATCTCCTTAGTGCATTAACATAGATTCTTCAGGATTAGTTTTTGATTCCTATATTTAATTATTTATTATGCTACTTCCAATTTTTAGCTAGGTGAATATTCATAAACTTCAAACAATGATGATTTTTCTTAGTAATTTTTATCATACTCACACAAAAAATCTGTGTATTCTTGACTGACTCTATTGGAGTCATGAGAATTAAACAAACTATTTAGACTTCCATAATTATCTAATCTCATCTTTGATTAAAGAGAAGTTCCGTGTGAATTTTATACACGTTCTTATTCTTTGTTTTCATTTCTTATTCCGCAGAGACAGAACATATATTAATAATTTTTTTATTTTTTAATAACGCAATATGAATTGTGCATAACCTTACGATGTACTTAAGAATTCAAATGATCCTTTATTTGTTTAAGAAAATAAAGCCAAAATTACAAAATGCTTAAATTTCCATCATGGATTCTAAATAATGAATAAATATTATAAAATGTTAGATCCCATATTGTGAAGAAACAAATTGAATTGTTTCATATAAAATTTAGAGGTTTATGATAGGACAAACTATTAGAAAATTATAGAAAATAATAATAATCGATAAAATATTTTAGTAAATTACTATGATGCCATTCTGTTGCTAAAGATTGTGTTAATATTTTTACAATTAGATAACTATATCTAATTGATTGATAATATTTATCAAGTTACCATAAGGTAATCAACCAATAATGAAATACTTATATAAAATTCACTTGATTTTCTAAAATAAATCAATTTGCATATAAATTAATTCAAAGAAACAAGTATGATGACAAAGATTTATCCAAAACAGTATAATTTAATAATAGAAATCCGTGTTCAGTGATAAAAACAATTAAAATTATAGCAGATGCAATTCCCTTATGAAACTTAAACTAATTTATTATTATAAGACACTCTTAAGTAAATAACACCAAAGATATTGATTATCCTTTTATAATCTTGCTTAAAGTATATTAAGAAGTACAAATATCTAATGGAAGATAAAGTGAAAGACTCTTTAAATAGAAAGAAATTCAAATTAAAAATAGTTTGATCTATATATATTATTATTTGCAATTTTAGCTTTTTGTATCTAAATTTAAAATTTGAAGAACTTTGAGCAGAATAGAGAATTTGAAACAGTCTTGAATCATTGGATGGTAAGGGAATATGAATTAATGATGTTATTAAAAAATTTTACACTCGAAAAACAAAATTTAAAATCTTTTAAATATGGGCAAGAGAATTAGAGCATAGAGAAAAGGAAAGTCTAACAGTGTCTTCAAGGCTCATCAAAACTAAAGAGTTGGTAGCCCATAATACAGACATCTTGATTATGCTGAGAGACATGGTTATGTGAAGGGTGTGATTGCAGAAATCATCCATGATCCAGGAAGAGGTGCTCCATTAGCTAAAGTTGAATTTAATGATCCATACAAATACAAGAAGGTCACCAAACTCTTCATTGCTCCTGAAGGATCATACACTGGATAATATATTTATTGCGGAGCTAAAGGTACTTTAATTATTTAAATACCTTTAATAGCTCAATTAGCCACAGGAAATGTACTTCCAATTGGTTAAAATCCCTGAAGGTACAGTCGTTTGCAACTTGGAAGAACATCCAGGAGACAAAGGAGCTTTGGGAAGAGCCACTGGTTGTTATGCTACCATTATTGGTCATTCAGATGATGGCACAACTACTAGAGTCAGATTACCATCTGGAACAAGAAAAACTCTCAGTGCTCTATGCAGAGCTACAGTAGGTATATAAGTATTCTATAAATTAGGATTGATTGCTGGTGGAGGTAGAACTGAAAAGCCTATCCTCAAGGCAGGAAGACAATTCCATAAATACAGAAGACTTAGAAAATGCTGGCCCAAAGTTAGAGGTGTAGCAATGAATCCAGTTGATCATCCTCATGGTGGTGGTAACTAATAACATATTGGTCATCCATCAACTCTTTCCAGATATGCCCCACCAGGATAAAAGGTTGGTTTGGTGGCTGCCAGAAGATCAGGACTTCTTAGAGGTGGTGCTTAACTCAAACAAATGGACGAAGATTTAGCAGCATAATAAGCAAAAAAATGAGATTTATTATCTATAATAGTACAATAAAATTTAGAATTTATAACAAAACTTTGATCTTCTATATTATCAATACTAAATAAACAACTAATATTTATAGATAATTATATTATATATCACAACGATTCATTTAATTGTTTTGATCATAAATTTGTGTGAATTTTTGTCTAATGATATAAAATCTTTTAATGATTAACATAGATTAAATAATTAATATATCTTTGTACAAAATAAGGACAATTCAAATTGATGTTGTACCATATACTATCTTTGCTTAAATAAGATCAGCTTTTTGTTTAGCAAATGCAAGGTCTTACATAAAATATGTTGAATTAGTCTTTTTATTAATGAGTTCATAGAAGGTTTTATCAAATTTATTTTTAAACAAGTGAGTTTGTTTAAAAGCTCTTCCTTTTTTAATGAAATAGAACAATGCAACTGTTTCCATAACTTAAGCTAGTAAATAAGATATAGGTTCAGAGACTCCCCAATCGTATATACCATAAGTCAAATAAAGTAAAAAGAAATACTAAATCAAAGCTAACACTATAAGTTATTTCAATAATTTATGACCTTACTAAAATATATGTATAAAATACTTTAGTTGCTTCATCTGTTACTTCTGCTGCAATTTTCTCATAGTATACAATAACTTAATCTAAATTCTATAAGACATTTTACTAGAGTTACCAAAATTAAGAACTTGTTGAATTTTCTTCAGCAAATTTTGCTAAAGCTTTCTAAATTGCATTTTCAATTTCTATTGGACTATGAGACTGTTTATTAGAATTAAGTTGCTAACTCATTAATTCATGAAATCTAGAAATAACCAAAGCATCAAAATATGGAATTTCAAGTTGAGCAAATGCTGTTTCTAAATCCGAATTCATATAATATGGTGCACAACCATTTAAATCTAATTCATATGAGAAATTAACATCATCAATATTAATAGAAGGAGTATTGTGCAATACTAAATCTACAAAAGGTAATTATTGATCAGTCATATCCTTATCACCCATTGTAATTTTAACATGTTAGAAACTTTGCTCTTCCTATTTGATTAATTAAACAATGTCACTTGTAGTGGCATGATGAGGTATTTTAAAAATTTTCGCAAAACCTTTTGGGTAATGCAACTTAAGATTTGAAAGTCGATAGAGATGACTTATTTTATTTAACATATTTATACAATTAATTAAAGATAATTATTAGATGTTAATTTATTTATATTATAATACAATCATCAGAAGATATAAAAAAAACTTATTTCTATTACGCCAGATTTATATTGTGATTTAATTTGTTTTCTAAAACATAATTTTCTGTATTTTCTCAATCATTATTATATGCAAAATCAAATTGATAGTGAACAAAGTCTTATTAAATCGAGTTAGTACTAACAAGAAGGATCAAATCTCATAAGTCCCTCTATTAATTAATATAATTAAAGCCAAAAGTTTAATATGTATGTTAATTGCAAAGAGAAATTACCTTCTAATATAGCTGTAAAACTTTATGAATTATTTTATTAGGATATTGATCAACCAGATGACATTATAACAATATTAGAGAAAACCTTTAAAAGAGGATAAATCTATATAGATCTAGGATACAAAAATCTAATATCACTTAATCCTTTCGAACAAACCTTACATCTGAGTGATTCATCAATCTAAAGTTATAAAAAGGATTTCTTGAACAAGAGTAAGAGTATTTATTTAATCAAATAGGTAACCCAAAATTAAATTAAAGTCCTCATCTTTATAAATTGGCTGAACTTGCTAAATAGGCTTGTTTTTCTTCTCAAAATATTTATAATACATGTTCTATTCTGACATAAGGAATTAGTGGATCTGGGAAGACAGTTGCCTCTAAAGGTATCTTGGATTACATCGCAGCAGAATCTAAAAGTGGATTATACATATCTACTACCCTAAATAAAGTTGAAATAGAGAAAAGAATTATTGCTACCAATATTATTTTTGAGGCATTTGGAAATGCCAAAACAAAAAAAAATTCTAATTCATCTAGATTTGGAAAGGTTGTTTAAATTCAATTTGAGAAAAATTAGAAAATAAGTAGTGGAAAAATTATTACAACACTTTTTGAAAGAACTAGATTAACATAAAATAGATATAATGATAGAAATTATCATATATTTTATTAATTATAAACAGCTTATAACAAGATTGAAGATTTAAGTAAAATATCAAAAAATTATAATTTTTAGAAACCTTTATTGCATAGTAATTAGAAGAAGAGGTAGAATATGAAACTGCTAAATTAGTTGAAGAAATCTAAAAATTATCTCTTGATTCAGAGTTTATTCTTCTTGGAAATCAAAATTCAATGAATTCTAGTTGGGATGATTAATCAAACAAATTTGAAGAAGATTTAGTATAAGCTAATGAAGATTTTGAAAATTTTAAATAACTTTTGTTAGCATTTAATGCTCTAAATTTTAGTTTAGAGGAAATTGTAAATATATTTTAATGCATTGCTGGTCTTATTCATTTAAGAGAAGATAATTATGAAAAAGCTCAAGAATTATTGTAGATTCCAAATCTAAAGTAAACAATAAATGAAAAAATTACAACTGTTACTCGATAGAGCAAAAAAATATAAGCAGAGTCTATTATAAATGGAATTATAATGGATTTCTATTTTAAATTATTTTGTTGGATCTAAGATAGAATAAATAGTGATCTTTCTTAAGATTATGATGTCAATAAGAAATATACATTAAATGTTTTTGATAGTTTTGGATTTGAGGTTTTTGAGAATGAATATGGAATTCAATAAAATCAATTTGAATAATTGATGTTAAATTATATAAATGAAAAATTGTAGAACCTTTTTTATTTTCAGATTGTTGATGATGCATAAAGTAATAAATATATATTACATAATTAGAGAAATTTTAATCTGAAAATTTGACTCTAGTTCCAGTTGATTTTTAATAGAATGATAAAATTATCAAAGTAATGGAAGATGTGATATTCAATAATATAAAGGATTGCAATTTATTATCGAGATCTACTAAGAATTTAAAGGAGGTTATAATTAAATAAATAAATGAAAAAAATTTTAAAGATGTTTTAATTGATGAAACCTAATTAAAAAAAAAATAAGGATCATTAACATAAAGTTAAAATACCCATAAGTTTGAATAAAATATTATTGGAATTCGACATACTGGAGGTGAAGTATATTATTAACTTGAGGGTTTTCTTTCAAGTAATAGATATTCAGTAAGTTAAGATATATAAAATATCAGTCAAACAAGTAAAAACTAAATAATAAAATCATTTACTCTACAATCTGAAAATTAAACTGTGGCTGATAATACTCAAAAAGTTATTAATGATATTATTTAAATGTTTAAAAAATCAGAAACTTGGTTTGTTAAATGTTTCTAAACAAATTATTAATAAAAACCATAAAATTTTGATAAGGTTGCTATGAAAGCACAATTAAGTTAAAGTGGAATAGAATAATGTGCTTAACTTTTATATTAAACATATTTATTAAGTATACCTAAGGAAGAATTCTTTAAGTCTTATTCAATAATAGTTCCAAATATTTAAAGTATGGAGGAGGATCTAAAGGTTGCTTTAAATTAATAAGTTAAACAATCTCTTAGTAAGACTTCTATATAAGCATTTCATTTTGGATCAAATAACATTCTAATAAAAGATAAATTGAAGATAGATCTTGATTAAAAAAGAGAAAATATTATAAAAAGTTAAGATGATTAACCTTATTAATCTTAATTAAAAATGTGTAATGAAATGGAAATTATGAAATAAGAACATGGAAAATAAATCTAAGATAAAAATAAGGCTCTTTAAAATAAAGAAAAGGAAGCTCAATATTAGTAATAAAGAGCAAATTATTTAGAAGCTTCATAAAAAGAAATGATTTCTATAATTGAGTAATTACAAAATTATTATTCTGAGTAGATGGAAAAATTATATTTAATCAACCAAAACTGTATTAATAATATTGAAGCATTAAAAAATTAGACTGAAGAGAATGATTAAAATATTGAATCTTAAGATAATTAGAATATTTAAGTATTTGGATAAATTTAATGATAAATTAATTATAATTATATCCAATATACATATGCAATATTAATTTTATTTTAAATACAAAGTTTAAAGATAAATATTTATGAGATTTAATACTAATTAGAATTAAAGAATTCTTATTAAATAGTATTATATATTAATTATTAAAAAAATATCCTAAGAAACCATGCGTTGTGGATTTATTACTAAAATCAATTAGATTTAATGATTAATTATATTCCAATGCAATCATTTTATAAGTTAGCATTTCAAACACTTTTAAAATTCCATTCTCTGGGATTAGTAAGTGATGAAGAGAAGTCATACTTGAAAGAAGTGATAATTAATTGGACTAATCCTTAACTTACTACTTCTTAGGATTAGATGTCAGTCTTAATTCTTCAAATAATTCAGGTTCTTAGACACTAAATCTAACAAGTGTACTAGACATAGAAATTCTTGTGTTTGATCGAAGAAGAAACCGATGAAGATGAGGATATATGATTATATTTAAATACTTTCTTTTTTTACATTAAAAACATCCATCATTATATTCAATCAACAGTAAAACTATTCAAAATCACATTCAATAAAAATATTGAAAGAAAAATAAAGAATGCATATTTCAGTCTAAACATCTAATATGAATACATAATTGAGAGTTGAATATTAATTAGAAAACAATGTATATCTATCTTTTATGATACTTATATTATTTATATCAAAGAATTACTAATGCTATATATTGGATTCTACGTAGAACAATATAACATTAAGATTTCATATATTTGATCTTTCAACCAAAAAAGTTTTTATAAAAATTATATAACCTAACTCAGCATATGCAGTCTTAAATAACAATTTCAGATGAGTAAGAAGGAGTATTACATTAATTTAGGTTGAAATGTCGTGAATGATTATCTCTAGATCTTTATAAATAAATTTTGAATCACTTATATATAATTTAGGAATAATAAACAAAGTATATATAGATAATATTAATTATTATTAGAAATATATATAATGTGTACAAAATTTTAAGGTTTCTGGGTATTTATAATAATTCATCTAATATACAAAATCCATATTGCTTTATGACATTGATTGCTTAATAATTTTAGTAGATTATTCTTAAAGCGCTTCCCTTTTTAAAAAATTGATTAGTTGTAATCTTAATTGTGAGAGATAGTTTTATATTGGAATGATTATTCTGGAATAAAGAAAATTATAAATTTTATAATATGTAATATAATCGATTAGGAAATACAGGTTTACTTGTATCTTGTTTGGGGTTTGGAAACATGATTAACTTTTAGCCATAGGATGAAGAGGTGAATATTGCAATAATCAAAAGAGCATTTGATGCAGGAATAAACTTTTTTGATACTGCAGAATTGTATGCATTCTAATGAGATTTATAGTTATCAACATGGGGAAGCAGAGAAACAATTAGGTAGATCAATAAAGATACTAAATTTACCAAGAGAGAAGTTGGTGATCACAACAAAAGTATTTATTAATCAAACACCAGGAGGTAATTGATTGATTTATTATTATATAGGATTGAATGTTAATAGAATGTGTACTTTGAGTAGAAAACATATTATTGAAGCTGTCAATACAAGTTTACAAAATTTATAATTGGATTATGTGGATGTTGTTTTTGCACATTAATTTGATACAGACACTCCAACAGATGAAATTGTTAGAGGATTTAATTAAATAATAGAAGATGGTAAAGCTTTTTATTGGGCAACCAGTAATTGGAATCCATCCTAAATTTAAGAAGCAATTAATTATGCTGATTTATATGGATTAATTAGACCAATTGCAGAATAAGGAGAATATCATATGTTGTAGAGGAAATAATTTGAACTAGATTTAGTGGGTTTGTATGAGAAATACAATTATGGTACTACTATTTATAGTCCTTTGTGTGGTGGATTTTTGACAGGGAAATACTTAGATGGAATACCAGAGGATAGTAGATGTGCTAAAGATAATGGATGGATGACTAAAGAGAGAGCATAGAATAGATGGTTATTGAAATATAGTAAGAATATATGAAATAGATTTAATAGTTTAGAATCCTAAGAATGTTGAAGGTGTGAAGAAAATAGTAGAATTAGCTAAAGAATTGAATGTGACACCAGCCTAATTGGTTCTTGCTTGGACTATTAGAAATAAGGATATTAATGTAGCCATAACAGGAGCACGTACTGTTGCATAATTAGAGGAATCTTTAGGTAGTGTTGAATTGTTAAAGAGATTTGATGAGAAATTAGATGAAAAATTAGAAATGATTTTTGAAAACACTCCTAAACAAGACTTAAATTATAGAACTTTTTAATAAAATAAAAAGAGAAGATGAGTAATGATGATTTAGTATTTAAAATATCATAGGATTATTCTTATTTAATATTTAGATGAATTAGATTCGTTTTTTGTTTTAATTATATAAATGAAATCAACAGTAGTTGTTTTACTCATATTTGTGGCTTCAGCTTCTACAGTTGCAGATATCACATAGAGATTATCAAATTATGCTGATCATCCTTTTGGATCTTCAATGATCAATTTAGTCAGTGTCAATATGAAGACAGGTGGATCTCTTAATGAACTCAAACAACTGTTATAATAAATTAAAGATGAATTAATTGCACTTACTTAATTATAAGATCAAGAGAATGCAACATTCAACAGAAGATCATAAGTTGATTTAGCTAAACTTTAAGCCACTTTAGAATAAGCTCAATCTGATCTTGATAATTAGAGATAAGAATAGACAAGTCTAAATAATGAATTAACTACACTTTAAACTAGAGTCAAAGAAGATTAAGCTGCTTTAGATAGAAATAGTAGAGGCACTAATGATGCTTAAACAAGGTTAGACTCTGAAAATGCAGATTTCGCTACAAAATACTAAGATTACAGTGATGCTATATTAGCATGTAAAGAAGCTTAGAGATTATTACTAAATTTAAGAGGAGAAGGAACTTCCCTTATCTAATTGACGTAATTTATTATCATTATTAATTTAGATAAGACACTTAAACTAATTTAATTTAAACCAAAGAAAACTTCTAGAAAATTAAAGAAATTCTTGAAGCTCATACTAAAAAGAGTTCTCTTACTTTATTTTAACCAATCATTGAAGGATTAGCAGAAATGACTACTAAAGTCAATCCTGAAACTTTAAATAATGTTCTTAGTCTTGTTGCAAGATTGATTACTGCATTACAAGAAGGATAAGATCAATTAGAATCTAATCATAAGACTCAAGTTGATAATCTTAGTAGATTAGGTGATGATTTGACAAATGAGAAAAAAACCTTATAAGTCTCTTTAGCAACTGCCAATAATAGATTGAAAGAGATCTAATCAAGATTAAATGAATTAGATGGATTGATTAATATCTCAAATGCCATTATTGAAGTGACTTAACTCAATATTCAAGATGCTACTAGAATCAATGAATTAGAAGATTAAGAATATAACAATTAAAAAGTTAGCAGGTAATTATAATAATTATGATTTATTAGATAAACTGAAATTGATATCGTTGATAGATTAATAGAATATATTAATCAAAAACTATCAGAATGATTTATACATAATATACATTATATTTATTTAAATTGGATATTATTAAGTGCTAATTTGTTTGCAAATTAATCTAAATAAAATAAATAATAGAAAATGTATAATTATCAAACATAAACAGGTCCAGGAAGATTAGTTTTCAACAACCTAAAACCTTTGGCTGCTGTAAAATATTTGAATCAAACTAATCAAAAATCTATCATTTATCCTTTGAGAAAACCTAAACCACCTCCTCCTACAAATAATGTGTTTAGGAATCAACCTACAAAAGGAGATTTATTTTTTGATCCCATCAATCATGAAGGAGGATAACCTTTGTGTACTATGTCTATGGCAGATTATAAAGAAGATGGAACATGTCCATAATGCAACAAAAAATGTAAGAGTTTATATCAATATACAAGTCCCCTTAAAGGATTGGTATTATGATCTCTCCCTTGCAATGATTATCATGCAATTTAGAAATAATTAAAACAAAAGAGATATCATAGAATGCGTAAAATATTATGATGATGGCGAATATGAAATACTTTATACTGATTATTTAGAAGCACAAGAGACTGACTAATATTTGAACAATGATCCAATTATAGATGAATTAATTGGAGTCCAAAAAGAGATCCTGTAAAAAGTTGGAAACAATTAAAATGTCATTCTAGAATAAAGCCCAGATCTTATAGAGAATTTCACAAAAATCATCGAGAGTGCCTTATAATAATGATATATATCTATATCAAAAGATCAAATAAATTAATCAAACCTCTTTCTTCTCCTTACTTCCAATTCAGAAATATCTTACTTATGTATTTAATTTAAAGACTTATCTACTTAATCTTCATCCTCTTTCATTTGATTCCATTCAGATTTCTAATCAAAAGTCAATTTTATTTCAAAAGTTTCAACATTTTAAACAATCTCTTTCTATTTTTAAAGTGAAATATATTCATAATCTGCCACCAATCGCAAATTATATTTTAATAATCTTATTGATAGCCAAACATATCCTTAATTACATAGAGCCAAATATTCCAATTTACTTTACTTTATTCTCTTCCCAACTATCCTTTAAATTTCCAATTTTTACATACTTTTTAAATAATTTGTCAAATCAACACTATATAAATTTGTTCTTCATTGGAATAATGCTTGTGAATATTTATACTTAATCTAAGTCTTTAAGAATTTTATTTATTATAAATAAAAATAGATATACCTAAATTTTTTGAATTATATCTTCTAATAGGTAAGTATCTCACAATATACAACCACAAACCATTGTCTAATCAATGGGAGTGCGAATTCTATTACGAAGTGAACTAAAAGAATAAGGATAAGTTATTAATGTCAGCAGAATTGATATTATAAAAGACATCATCAAAACAGAAGCAACTTTTTGGATTTTACAAAGTGTTTATTCTATATTATATTATTATAAGGATTGGAGCTACTTTATTGAGATAAGTCATTTATGCTATAAATCATTTAGGAGAGTCATTGATGATCATTAAAAAAAGAAACATGGAAGAACCATCTTACAGGATTCTGGATTGTCTGTCTTTTATACAAGAATAGGACCTCATCTTATGATTACTCTGTTAAGATACATTAACTTAAATGTGTAATCTTCCAAAAATAAGAAAAATTGATATTAATCTAGTAGTTCTCAAATTATATGACAATTCTTAACCAAACATATTTATAAACTAAAAATCATTAATCTTCTTTAACTATTTCTTCTTCTTCTTCCTCTATAACATCTATAACCTTTATTTCAAGTTTATTTAATTTGTTCCAAACATAAAGTAATGATGAAAACAGTACAATAAATACAACAACCCCCAATGATATCATTATCAAAAATAACTTAGTCTAATTAATAATTTATTATTTATTACTTATCCAGATCTATTATAAATATTTGCTTAAAAACTAACCCATTTTCCAAAGTCATTTGAAGCATTGAATGTAATATTTTATGTTTGAAATTCTTTATCTTTAACTTTAATAGCCAAATATCTAGATAGAGTCAAAGAGATTAAACAAGAACCATCTTACAAAATGATACCATATGAAAACTCATCATTTTTTCTCTTAAAATGTAGAAAATCAAACAATCTTAAAAATAATTAACAAATTACATTTAATTAGTAGAAAATAATTTATAACCACCAAGTATCTTTCTCAACTTTTCCTTGCTTTAATTAAACCTATCATAAATTACCAATAATTTTTATTTTTCATCTAAAGGATTTTAATAAATCAAACCAAAGAATCCCTATGTCTCTTCAGATACTCGTATCTTTCCAGTTGCATAGAAATATCCATATTACATATAAGCCCTAATAAATTCCAAATAAATAAGAGTATCTTGACCTGGATATTCAATTGTAATTTCTAATTCATAATGATGATAATTTTGATTGGCCACTACAATCTTATAAAATTATTTCTATTCTCTTTAACCTGCCTCTGCTACTATCAATGATTAGGGTACTATGTTGGAAGGTATGTCTGTAAATCCTAATTCAAAGAAGAAGGATATCAAATCAGATGTATAAGCATCATCCTAAGGATATGTATAAATAATAAATTCTATAATAAATTTTATATAGAATACATGATGAATTTGTTAGCAAAAATAAAAGATAAGTATCATCATTATAGGCTACATCAAAACTAACAAAAACCTAATCTTTATCAGCAGTGAATTCCCTAGCATTAAGTGAATTTATAACTCTTAAAGTATCTGACTAATTCTCTTCAATAGTAAGATTGAACATATAAACATATTCAGTAACAACATCTAAAATAAATAAAATTTCATGTAACATTCGTATATGAGTTATTTGATTAATTACTAAGGGAGAATAAAAAGGACCCATTGCAACAGGTAATGAACTTAAAAATGAAGTAATATAAAATGAAGCCTAGGATGTTGTATTACATACTGAAACCACTAATTTGGTTTTAGTTTCCCAAGTATTAGCAGTGATTGATGTACATTTTATTGATTGTTCAGGAAGAGGTAATGGGATATAAAATTTGACCAAACCATAATTATCAATAGCAATAATACTCTATTCTTATTATATTAGCACATAATCATTAGTATGTTTAATTTAAGTGGTGTTTGGAATGGATGTTAAATATTAGTCATAATTAATGTTATTTATAAGTTCTAACTCTTTTTAGCAAGAGAAACATTTAATTGACCATTCACTTACACTTCCATCAATGTAATCATTATATCCATCTAATTTGATGAAATCTTAATTCAAATCATCATAAACAATAGTTTATGTTTAATTGATTAATAATGAAAGATTATATTACTTTTCTGCAGTTTTTACATTAACATATACATCCATTATTTTTGCATAATTTGTAAACCCTTAAAAGAGTACCTTAATTATTTTTGATTAAGATGTTTTAAACTATAAAATAACTGAACTATAAAGTTTTTAAGCTTTAAATAACTGCACCAAAAATACTTCATCCTCCTAATTTTATATTATACTAAAATCAAGATTGTTAACTTTTGAGAAATATGTATGAAAGGCTGAAATCTAAGGTTCATCCACTTTGTAAACAATAATAACATCAGAATAATTTGAATCTCTTGCTTATAGATAAAAATAATTTTGAGAAAATGCCACTTATGAATTTGTTGTATTTGTGATAGTAAAATCATATTTAGGTAATACTTTTTCAGTATAATAGAAATTTTATTAAACTAAATTGATGATCATTATTTAGTCATACTATAATGTAATGATCCTATTTTTAATCACTTATAAGACAGTATCAAATTATTAATTAAATGATACGAATGCAATTAATTACAATTGTTAAAATCTCTGTAAACCTGGATCTATAATTATTAAACCTAAATTAGTTGAAATATAGAGGTTATAAATGTTGATATTAGTTTTAACATTAAATATATTGATAGATCTCTTTGCATTTACAAGTTCTTCTAATTCAAGAGAATTAATTTCAAACACTTTCTCTAGACTACAACTCATTGATTATTTATATATTGGTAAAAATATCTAGATTAACTGATTATTCTCTAATTCTACTAAATATTTCTCTAAGTGCAATTTAATAGTCTAGATATTTTATAGGGACTCAATGGAACAATTAGTGACAATAAATCTATTATTAAATTCAATGTAGAGATCTGCTCTTTTTTCTTGTCTTATAACAAAACATTCAGTTGAGCATATCAACCCTGTAACAATTTATAAGATTGGATTTAAAAATTTAATGCTTTATTTATAGTTGCAATTAATATCTTTATCACTTTCATGGATTATACAATTGAATATTTGGAGAGTGAAATCTTTCCATTAGACTAATTAAATGTATTAATTTTCAGTTGCAATCCTAAAGGCACGACTAAAAATAATTGATTAGATATCAATGGTTTATGCATAAGAGATTCTAAATTGTTCTTTAAATTTGATCCTTTCAAAATCATCCTCATTAGAGTCTCTATTTTATATTTCATCTGATTTTTCAAGGGATGTATTATACAAGTAATAATCTACATTAGGACCAATAACATAATTATTCAGATATAAATTATTAATACTTTTATTTAATACAATGACAGAGGAATCCAAAATCTATTTGTCATATATATCTTAACTTCCTGCTTCTAATTTATTTACATAGAATGTGAAATTACATAAGGATTCCATCTCCAAAGAAGGAAATGAGGCTTAAATCTCAACAATTTATCCAAAACATTTATCATCATCAATAGTAATATATGAAACTTGTGGTGTTATGATGAAAACGGAATAATTGTTAATTGCATAGGCATTATCTAAATTAATAATTCATCATACTGTTTAGACTATCGAAATAGAATAACTCTTTAGAAGATATGATTTCAATAGTTTTATATAGATTAGACGTTAAATCATCCATTTAAGAGTAAATTTCTATAAAATACTTCTTTGTATTGTTATTTTTATTTCCTATAATAAAACTATATTTATCATTATGGAATATTTTTGAAAAAGTCATATTTTTTTATAACTTATACATCTAAATGATTTTATAAGTTAAATCATCAAATAAATAAGCTTTGAAGATATCTGAAGTAATGGTGGAACCTAAGAGTATACTATGATATCCATTTTATTCTATGTAAACACTGAAAACATCAAATATATTAGTCATTTTCCAACAATATTAATTAGTATAATTCTTAATATAACAAAGTCCAAGTTCTTTTGATAAAAAATAGAGAGCAGAATTGTAAATTAAGAAATCATATATATTTAATGATTCCATTTAATATAGTTCTTTGTCAATTCTTGTAGAAATAGTTAATTCTTTAGATGTGATGTTAACAGTATATATGTCAATTCTACTTTGATTCAAAATATTGATCATTTTGTAATAACTCACAATGTCATCATTGATATAATTTATCAGTCCTGCTCTATGAATTATGATATCAATTACTAGATAGAGCCCAATTAATTTGTCTGTAGAAAATAGATTTAAGTTTTTTGTATAGTTGCATTAATCAAATATATAGTTGATTGAATTCTAGTTTTATGATTGCATTCTACTAAACTCATATTCAATCTCATGCATAAAACATTATAACAAAGCATATTCTACATAATAAGTCAATAATTTATACTGCATCAATTTTAAAGTCTGTTTTGTAAATGGGAATAGAAAAAGTATCACTAATATTGTAAAATTATATTGTGACTTTTTAATTTGCTACATACATTTACACTGTTTGTCCAAGCTCTAAAATAATATTTATAAATTTCATTTTTATTACAAACTCCACTTATAGGGTCATAACATAAACTATATTCTGAATATTCTGATAATTATGGATCATGTATGGTAATGTTTTTGTAACGTATCTTATTCTCGAGACAATCATTGGATGATGAATATTGAAGTTACTTACCGTATATATAATTTTATAAATCTAATTTTAAAGTTTCTCCAGGAGATAAATATATTGTCTAATCCTTATACTTCTAGTAGCATTAGCAATATATTTCATGGAAGAGAAAGTAGATAATCAAATACATAATAGTATCCTATATAGGAGCTTTATAAAAATTTAATATTATAATTATATATAATAGAGATAAATTATGTTACCTATCCATTTCTAAAATATCTAAATAAATAATTAATTCAATCATTCATCTTTTATAGATTTAATATATGCAACTAAATTCATTAAGATTTCTTTTGTTTACATTTTTTTTTTATTATTATCATTTAATTTAATCAATTCATTATACACCTTAATGAAATTGGCATTTGCATAAACATCTAATAATTAAGCTTTTAATTGTTCTTTACTATCATAAATTAATTTAGCCTATTTTTTAATTAATCTAGGCCAATTTAATTCATATTTCTTACCATTATTACTTACCTTAATTGGGTATTATCTAGCTATAATATGATCTAGATTCTCATCAGGATCTTCACGATTCCAAACAACCCCATGTTTTTCTTTCATATGTTTTTTAAATTTTGGATCAACAACCAATTCTCTCATTTCAGTTATTCTATATCCAACTTTCAAATTATATAAATCCATTTTCAATGTTTTAAGTAATAATGGAAATGGTTTCTTTCTATGTACTAAATCAGTAACAAATGTTTTAAATAAAGGATTCATACTTCTTTCAGTTACTCCATATGTTCTTCTTTCTAATGATTATTCATCTACATCATATCCCTTTTCCATTATATTCATCTTCTTTTTCTCTAATTTGAATTTGATTCTATACAAAAATGTACCAATTCTAAGAATATTTGAACCATACTTTGCATATTCTAAATCTTCAATAAGAATATTCTATAACAATTATTAAATCTCTTTTCCACAAATATTCCATATCTATTCTAAAAAATCATTAAATTCTGGATTTTCAAATACATTTAAAAATTGTTAAGTATTTATATGAGTTACTTAATGTAGATATTCAATATAAGATATTAATGCTCCATTTAGTTTTAAATTTAGGAATACTGGATATTCTCTTTAACATAATGAATACAATTAATCATAACCAATTGCACCTTTGGTAAATATACTATCTTCAATTTTTAAATGATCTAAACATAGTTTCAAACGAGGAATTGTAAACATCTTTAAAATTTCTTTTACTTATGCTTTTATTGCAATAGATTTTTTTTTTTCAGGTGTTTCCTTAAAACATAAAAATAATAGAAGTTCAGGAACAACAATTTATTATTCTTTTAATAACATTAAAACTACTTTAAGTACAAATTAAGGAAATTTTTCAGATTTCACTTAATCCAAACTTTATCTTTTGTTTTTTAGTTTTTCTTAGAATTCCTAAAAATTTTTAACTATTTATATTATAACTTCTTTAGATTCAGAGAAATCAATTTTATTGAATTAATTTGATATTTTATCAAAGACTTCAAATTATTTTTGATTCAATTAACTGGCAAGTTCAAATTTCTTATTTAAAAGCTTTATACTCTACAATATAATTTCTTCATCAGTTGTTTCAATCAAACTATCATACATCTTTTAATAGAGATCAGATTTTTAATCTAAATTAGCCTTTTATAACATTGTATCTAATATTATTAAAAAGTCTTCCTTATAAACAATTTCAAATGATATTGATGAAATCTTAAGAAATACAAAAATTGCTGGCACTGGTCTCTATAAATATAATAACTAAATGAGATTCTTTCTTATATTCTATTTTAAAGTGTCTTCTCCACTTCTTAATCCATTTTTAACATTTCTTAAAATTTCCTCAGTATTATAAATTGGTTCTAAAGTCGTTTTATATACATCATTAAGCCATTAAAGATAATTAAAATCAATGTTTGCATAAAAGTTTTTCAATTATTAAAAATCTTATTAATAGGACACCAACATCTAATCTTTAACACTTTCAATTTCTAATAGTTAATGAAATTAAGCAAATTTTTGATGCTATTTAACTTCTAATTTTTTCATTTATATAATGAATGCAAAAAATTAGAAAACCTTTTCTTAAATTAATTGTACAAAAATTTTAATCCTATTATTATAATATTTTTAAATGAGGTTAAATTTTGTTTGTATTATATATTTTATGTTATAGATCAAGCTAAGAGTCCCTTTCCATCTTATTATAACCAACTTGGTAGAGTGACTCTTTCTTTCTTAACTTTAGTGCTTGTCTTTAATGCAACCTATTATGTTAATTCTGATTTCAATTAAGCAATCAAAGAAGAATCAAATTTACTTAGATCCCTATTATTATTAATTGCTTCAAGAGCATAAAATCTTTTATAATCAAATTTCTCACTATAATCTTTAATATAATATTATTACCCCTCTTTCACAATTGATCCTGGATAAAGATCAATAAATCTATTAACATTAATTTCAAATTGTCTTCTGCCTTCCTCAGTAGCTAATTAAAAGTTATTAATATTATATATATACATAATTAAGCCTTGAATGCTTTAGGTATATTAGCCAATTCTTCTTTTGAATATTCTAATCCTTTATACATGACTTCATTATAGAAATATCTATCCCATGAATCAACTCTCAACAGACCAAAAAATAGGAACCATTCCAATGGTAATAATTTCTATAAAATAGATCCTCTTGCTGTTGGTGTCATATCACTCATGTAATTTTAATAAACATAATTGTCCCAATCATAAACATTTTGAACACTATCAGCCAAAGTACGTTCTCTTGCTTCAGTTTATAACCATTCAGGAGCAGTAGATCCTCTTACACTTCTTTCTACTTTTGAAAATCTTGCTCTTCTCTTATTAAACATAATCCAAGTGTATGGATGGAAACCCTCTCTTTAAATATGTTCAAATAATGGATCTCTTCTTAATTCTCTATCTTAAAATAACAATAAGTCTTCCATGGCCAATCCTCTATCTAATCCAATATTTCTCATCCATCTATATATGAATCTATTTAATGTATTCCAAATCCCTTTTACCTTGCAAATAAAGGCTCTACAAATTTATAGATTAATCCAGTCCATCCCTATGTGAACAATTTTACTGCTGAAAGTGTCATTGCTGGTGTACGTGGTTCAGAATACCATTTTCTTGGTGATCCTATAATTCTCTCTCTTTTCAAAGCACGAATATTGACTAATTGTTCATAGATGAGCTTTTCAAGTCGAACCATTGATGCAAATTAAATCTTTTATATATATATTTATTAATTAATGGATTAAGACATACACTTAATACAATTCAGAATAATTACAATTACCAAAAATTCAAATCTAATTACCACATATTTGGAACCATTTCTAGTAATAGTTAAATTTACATTAATATTAATTATTATATTTCATTAATTTAATTTTCGCAAAACCCAATGTTTTTGCCTGTCTTATATTCTTTTAAGGATCATTATTAAATATTTTGTTGGCAACATTCTTTATTATTTTTAGTTTTTATTTTGTAGCTTAATTAAACCAAATTTATAATCTAATTTATTCATTATTTTATTTAGATCTTCAAACCCATATATAAATGATTTAATCCTCCTTTTCTATCTTAATACATGCAATTATAAAATCTTTAAACTCTATCTCAATAAATTATTTTGAAATTTATTCATTAATTCAAAAATAACTGGAGATCTATATCTACTCAATTGCATTTATTAAAATGGACCTTTCAATTATCTTATAAACACCTTCTTCATACAATTTTACAAATGCAAATTGTTTTTCACTCTATTCAAATTTTGTCCATATTCAAATAATTTTGTATTTATTATTCTAACCAAATGTTAGGCTGCCTCCCTTTTTTTTATTTATTATTTCATTGTAATTAAATATTCATTCAATCTATTTTTATATATTTTCATTATTTTTGAACCAAAATGATCAAAAAATATTAGAAGTTGTGTTTATTGTGACCAATACTTCAAGTATACTTAAAGCAATAATTATTCCTACTTTGTTTTGTTAACAATAATCTTACGCAATTATTCTTATTTTGCATAATCAAGTCTTTTATTTACTGAGCTCAAATTTCTTTATAGTATGAAAAATTTGATTTCTTAAAATGAGATTATCATTTTCTTCTTTCTAATATTTTAAATCACCATAAATAATAATATCGGTGCATTCGTAGGTTGAATACTCTCACAATCAACTATACTTTCTTATTTGATACTCAAATTTGCAAAGGAAATCTTGAATCCTTCACCAATGTCACTACTTTCACTTACACCCATTGAACAAACTTCATCAAAAATATTCCTCTCACAAATCACTGACTCTTTAATTCTAATCAAATCTTGAAGATTTCTTAATATAGGTTTCTGCAAGGCTTCTAATAATAATTTTGCTGCATTATCCTAATGACTTGTATTTGGATTGAAATTCTCCTTGTTCTTCCTTAGCATCTTACTCTGTAGAAATTTATGAGATAGATCCTTAATCTATTTATTAGCCTTGCTGAAATCAATAGTTCCTATATTTTACAATTTCATTTTTATATTTAAATTATATAACGTTAATCATCTCTGAATTAACTAAAATCATTTTTTCTTTTTACTTTCAACCCTTACTTAAACTAGAGAAAATATAAAAATCCAATAAATAACATTTTATTTTTCCATTTCAAAATATTTAAATATATCACAAAGAAAATTTTGTGATTCATCAATACAACAATCAGAAATAAAAAAAGAAGTATATAAAATACAAAATAAGTCTTATTGATTCTCTTAAAACGTGAAGTTGAATGCAAAATATCCCAACACATAAAATTAATAAATCAAAAAAATGAGTGAACATATATAGAGCTTAATTTATGATAATAATTTAATCATTTAATATACTATATGATTCTCAAAAGAAATTTATAAAATAAGAAAATTAAAGTATAAATTTGCACATTATAATAAAATATAACAATTTACTTTAATATAACATGATTATTTTTTTGGTAAAATTTATATAATCACACTAATCTATTTTAATTTCTAAGATTAATAAGAAGGTTTAAATGTTTAATACTAATAATATCTTAATAATTTTATTTCCATATTTAAATTTGATTCATATTTGAATGTGCTTACTAATTAAAGGTGTAAATAGAATAGTTATAATTTAAATTAAGGCTCTTAATATATCTAAAAATTAGACAAAATTTTTTCATTATGAAATTTTCTTTAGTAAAGTTCTAATGATAATTTATAAATTTAAAATTATGTATTTTAATACAAAAAAATATTTTTAATACAAATTTCATTTATAGTTATATGGTTCTAAATCTTTCAAGATCTCCATATTTGTATATATGCGTATAATAATATCTATAATAAGTATGTTATTTTTACTTTCTTCATTAAATATTGCCTAATCGAAAGGACCAAGTATTTTTAACGCTTTTCTAAATTGATTTTTTTTCATTAATTCTATATTAAAAGTTATTAATGAATTCACAGAAATGAAAATATCTAAAAATCCTGATTATTCTTATAATGTAAAATCAACATATTTTTCGTTTATTTTTACTAGAATTTTCATTAAACCAAACAACAATTTATTAAGTATTGAGATATTGGTGATAATAATATAATCTGGTTCTAAGTGATATTCACATTTGATTTTTATATTATAACATGATTCATAAAATTAAAATATTTGTTTCATTTTAATTTAAATTTAACACGATGAAAGTGTATTCTCTGTTTAATGAGAAAGCTTATTAATCATTTACATATATTTAATTTATATTTTACCATATTTATTTTAATTACTTTAGGCTTAGTAAGTTAATGCCATTTAAGTTTTTAAGAATTTTGAGAAGCTTTTAGAGCAAACCTAAATCCAATTACAAAGTTATTCAATTTTTTCTTATTATGATTTAATGAGTTTAGATTTTTAATCCATTATAATAACAAAAGTCAATTCAGTAACTTTAATTTCAGAAAGTTTGACAATAACATTCTGATTTGCAAATTTTTGATGATTTAATAACAATTCCTAATTATTAATATAGTTTTCAGAAGAATACTCTTTAGTTCTCTTGAATAAAAAGTCTTCTAATTTCATATCATTTAGTTTGTAATTACGCAGAAATGCTTTTAAATTATTTTGATTATTGTTTAAAGGATTGAATTGTGGAAATTAAGTAAAATTGGATTATTAAACCTAGAAAGCCAAAGTATTTGAATCGAAAGTGAAGATAGCAAATGGGTTATCAAATAATAATGGGATGAATTTTTCTATTGGAAATGATAGAAATATAATTTATACCTTTTGAACTATCCTAAATGACAAATAAGAAGGATTATCTATATTTTTTATTTATCCTTTAAATAACAAATATAGCCATAAACGCTATTAAAACAGCATACAAATATGTAATTAAAGATAAATCCCCATTGCTGAATTCAGCAATTAAGATTTTAATTATTAGGTTATTAATAATTTAAATGACAGCATATTTAAAATCAGATATTAAAATTATAATGATATGTAAGGTCATCATTACTTATCCAAAAATAAATGATTCTTAAAAATCATAACTATGATTGACTGTGATCTAATACATCATTAAGATATGATTTATAGTGAATAAATAAAAATCGATCCATTATTTTTAAAGTTTACGAATAATGAAATGAGAAATAATTACTGCTATTCCTAGACAGAAAAATACTAGGGCATAAGTAAATTAATGTGCAACACTTGAAATAACTGTTCTAATTACACAAATTATCAGGCTAATAATACTGATACCTTTGAAAACAGGTAGAGTAAAACCTCTTCGGGTTTGTTAATATGTTAATTCTAGATCTTTGGAATTGAATGTGAGAGTAAAAGTGTTCATTCAATTTAATTATATTTTAATCAATTTTTTTAAAGCATATATAATTATTCAATCTTATTTAAGTATTACAAGTGTTTCAATTAAATTTCTTCAATATCACTGTCATATTTCTTTAAACTAATCTTTGAATGGCCAGCTGAATAACTGAAATATAAGATGATTAATACATTTTCTTGGTTTATATTTATTATTTCTGTTAATTAAAATTTTAAGTTCTATCTACTATTTTATTTTTAATTGGAGGTAACTTATAATAATAAGAATTTTTGATAGGTGATTTAGAGTTCAGGTTAATGATTTTTTAAGGACTTTTATTGTTAGATTAATCTTATTACTTAATAGTAATAAAAAGAATACTAGAATATAGCTATTTTATTTAATATCAGGGGATTAGTTAATCCCATATTTTGAGATGTATGACATTTTGCCTTTAAATCGATCCTAAAAACTTATCATTGGAATATTTTATATTTATTAATAATTATATCAGGAGCATTTATAATCAGTTGTTTTTGTTGCATCATATGTACACTGTACTCCTTATTCTATTGATATTTTGCATTAGACTTCAGTTTTATCAACACATTTACCAGGACCATAACTAAAATAATAATTGATTCTAGTAGACGATGTAGTTATTGGTGTTGTTATAGCAGCCGTTTTACATGTTTTTGTAGCAGCAGTGCAAGTGATTATTGTACTGACCAACTTAACAACATCAGTTACTACAGCAGCACTTTCATCAAATTAATATAACTTGATATCTTTTTCAACAACAACTAAATTTGTATCAGTCCAAGTCCATTCTAAGAAGAATCCTGTAAATCCAGTATCTAAATTAATTGTTGCTGCTGTGGCAACAGAAGTTGTTGGTCTAATTGCTATAATATCTGTAAGAGCATTTCTAATTCCAAACTATTCAGCAGCATATGAATAAACTTGCATAAATCCATTTGCTGTATATGAATAACCAACCCAATCAATTCTAACTGTGTGTAATTACCCATTTATCTTTAATTCTCTTCTAGAATATGGACAGGATGCAAAATTAATGAAATAATAGTTTGTTTGATAATAAGCAGGTGAAAATTTGGCAATCCTAAAAAGGGCTATCTCAGCAACTTACCAGATTTTAGGTAGAATTGCTTTTCTCATTGTATAATCAAATCCTACATAATCCTATCATTAAATGGTATTTATAAATACTCTTATTAATTGTAATGCTTAGTATGTAGTTCTTTCTAAATAAAATGGATGAGAATTTGTAGTATCAATTAATACTTAATAAAATGCAATATATTTGTCCAATATTGCTTCTAATTCTGTTTTCAATGTTGCTGCACTTTAACTTGCTTCTGGAGATTTCCATGGATTTATTGTATACAAAGAAAACATATTTTATTCTGTTGCAGCCAATACTCCAACAAGTGTAGTTGTTGAACCAGTTGTTTAAAGTGCTGATCCATCTGTAGTTTTAGCAAAACGAACAAAAGCAAAATTTAATTTACCATCTCCTTTATCAACACAAACATTGTCATATTGTAAACTAAACTACTCTAATGAGTCACATTTCGTTGATAGAGCTCCTGTTGGAATTCCACTACCTACAGGTCCAGATCTGCAAGCTGCTACCTCATTTACCATATAACAAGGAAGTCCAACACAATTAGTTCCATCATGTCTACAATACCCTGATGCCTCGCAATCAGCTACAACAGTAAGTGTTGCACAAGCTGTTTCTCCCACATAAACTGAACTTACTACTGCTAGAAGAACAAAAAAATAAATCATTTATTATTTATTTATATCACGTCATTTAACATATATAGGATGAATATTAACATTTAAATCTTTATTTTCTATTAAATCATAACAAAGTCTTCACTTTTTCAAACCTCTTTCTCTTAAGATTACCAAATTCAATAACTAAAAGTATTATATAGTATTTAATAATAAGTAAGGACAATAATTTTACTCATAATTATTCTAATCATCTTTATGAGAAGAGTATGTAGATTAAATCTATAATTATCTTTCTAATTTGGATACTTGAGATATTATGAAATAAATTGTAAAATTAATAGGTATACTTTAATACTCTTCATATTAATTAAATTTCTATTAGATAATAATAATTATGATATTTAACATTTTCTAAACAATCAAGAAACACAAATACAATTTAATTGTAAGTTTAATAATTCTTTTGATGAGTTTTAATCTATAGAGATAGTTTTTTACCATATTATTATAAAAAGGATAATCACTAATTAATTTCTCAAAATAATATTTACATAATTATATAATTATGTAAATTCTAAGATTGTAAATACAACTAAATTTCTTGTTAATTATATTTGCTTATGGTTAAGAGAATCAATAAATCTTTTGTGAAGAAGATTAAATAACTTATTTCAAATTTACCTAATATCCTGCTTATTTTAATTATTCTACAAAAGATTATTAAATAAAAGAAAGTATCAACTTTTTAGAAATCATTTAAACATCTAATATTTAATAATAAAGTAATTACTACAACCTTATTCATATTCAAGAAATAGGAGATGAAATTTTAAGAGTTTATAAAAACGAAAATTAATATTATATAGAAAGATCTCAAATATAGTTGCATTTTTATTAAAACTAAAATCTGTTTAATTTATATAATTCCATAAATTTTTAAATTAACTTTTAATTGCCTCAATGTAATAAATTCCATTCCATTTATCAAAAATAATTGTAATTTCTAGTCATTTGTGAGTAGGAAAATACCTTGATAATTTATATTATTGATTCTAAAAGTTTAAATAGTACTTTAAAGACTATTTCTATAAATAAAATTGATGATGAATGTTCATTATCCATAAATTAATAGAATCATGATAAATCAATATATATCTCATTCACAAATTGTTTAAATTGGATTATTTATGTAATTGATTTTGAGTCAATATAAGAGTTTATAATGCATAATACATTTTTATAAGGAAATATCTTAAGAAGTGTTTTAGTTCAAGTTGCAGATCCTTTTTTTATATTTGATCATCAAATTTATTCAATTACGAAAGATTCATAAATATCTAAAATCTATGAAAATTTTAATAGAAAAATATTGACATGTTCTAAAATGATGGAAAGTTTAATTATCATTTTTGAGCAATAAGATAATGAAGAAATAATTGAAAATGAAAATATTTTCCTAATTTTTATTACTAGAAAAGAAAAGCCTAAATAAATCTTAGAGCTCAATAATAAAATAATACTTCATTATGAAAACTATATAGAACATTTAGAAACTAAAACACTATCCTTTAAACTCTATTAAAAAGTTGATAGGATATTTATTGTAAATTTTCAGAATAAATATATTTTTGGGTTTAATTTCACTCAATTGGTAATTTTCAAATAGAATACTTATTCCCCTTTTTTTAATTGTAATTAATATCAAAATTAGAATAATATAAGTTTTCTACTAAGTTAATTTTAATATAATAATGAAATAACTGTGGTAGACATTGTCAAAAATAATTCAGATCCTTTTGAACTATTTTCAAATTATTCATTTATTGAAAAAATATTAAATCAAGAATTCTAAATCACTTTTGATAAATAGAAGATTCTTAATTATGGAGCTATTCCAATTATTACTCCTCTCAATAATGAGGAATTGAAATGCAATCTTAAGTTAGATAAAATAACTTGCATCAATTAATATTTAGAATCTATTAAGTGGTTTTTAATTAAAAAATTCATTGATGGGTCTTATGGAATTCTTTTTCAATAAAGAAAAAACCTATATTTTTTACAATGCAAATATTAAACACTTATTTTTTTGGGAGTTTTCTAAGATTTTTAATCAAACAATATTTTTTCTTATTAACACTTTATTATATTGAGATTTAGTAATAACACAAAAATTTTATTAATTGAAGTGTCTACTTCTATTGAATATAGGATGCTAGAATTTTAAGAATAAATATTAGATATATAAGTCTTTAATTTTTAATTGATCATCATTCTAGAATCTTGTAAGATATTTTCACTTGTGTCACCCTTAACATTGGTTTAAATAAAAATTAATGTAATTAAATATACTTTTAATAGAATTTTTATCTTTCCAAAACTAATTGTAGAAACATACACTATTTACATGATTAAATTTAGTGTTTCTATAATGAGAGTACTTTAATAGTTTTTGAAAATTTTATTACAACAACAATAATGCTTAATGGTTTAAAAATAAATAACATTATTAAAATTTAACTATCCTAAAATATTTATTTAATAGAAGAATAAAGACAAGATATTATAATTCTATCGAAGTAGGCCTATTTCAATTAATAATTTATAAAATTAAATGAATTACCAAAATTATATTTTGAATATTCATAACCTTTAAATTATGTTCTAAATAATAACTTTTTGGTAGTTGCTGCAAAAGCAAATGATACGCGTGTATTATTAATATATTCCTTGTAAACAAAAAAAAGGAATAGTTTAATTTAAATTATTGATGTTGATTATTTTTCTTTTCACTTTATCGATAATGATTATTTAGTTTACATTTATTAGAATTAGATCTATTAATAGAATATAGGGAAAATAACATTGATTTGTTCAACTTAGTTTTTTTTTGAGTTTAATAAAAATCTTTAACTTCCAATTCAAGTTTAGTTTAAATCAAATATTATTTAAACAAGAATATAGAATATAAACATTTCATTAGTAAATTGTATTGAGAATTTGACTGCTTTTAATACAACTAAAATATAATTGAATGAAGAGGATGCTAATAAAATTATATGGTTAGACCCTAGAAAATATGTCACTGGACCTCTTAATAAAATATCTTCTTAAAATGATTCTATTATTCTACCAATTTAAATTATACATAACATTGATTTTGCTGAATGCACAATTTTTACAAATTCAATTTGCATTAATACTGAAGAAAATTATGTAATATTAAATATTTTAGAAAACAAACAAAGAATTTATGTATCTTAAATAAATCAAACTAGTTGTCATTATCAAAATGGATTATATTTTCTTATTGAAGATTAATAATTTACAATTAAAATTGAAATTTATAATTAGGTTTCAGAATTATTATCATCTGTAAGCTTATTTTATAATTGTAATAATAGAAAGCACATTCATGTTATTGATGATACACTTATTATTATTTGTAATTATGAAATGACTTTGTACATGATAAATTAAAATTCCATAATATATATTGGTCAACTGGAAATATAACTTTTGGACATTTAAATAATAAATGTGAAAAATGAAAATAATTCATTTGTTATTTATCATTTCGAACTTAAAGCAGAATTCATTATATATATTAAAGTTTATGAAAATTAAATAATCTCAAAACGAATTTCATTATTATCAGGAAACAACTATCAAGTTTTATCTTAAATTCATCTTTTGGAAATTGAATGTAATTTAAATGTATTAGATCAACAAAAGGTATTGAATATTAATCTATATAGTAAATTTAATTAAAATTAATAATCTAATCTTCCAATTCATTTGGATATTTGTATTTGGCTACTTTAGATTTTAAGTAGTTGCAATTATAATTGATTTCCTAATTAGGAATAATTAGATATTCATAATGTATTGAACCCTCAAAAGTGTTTATTCTTTCTACAGATATATTACTTTTTATCAAAAACAATAATTACCCTATAATGGATTTAATTATGTATAATATATCAAAAATCCAAGAATTTAATTTTCTTGATGAGATTTATCATTTGGCATATGAAAGATTCTCATTGTCAATATACAATTCATCAATTGCATTTTTGACCTTACCTTCAAATAAGAAGCATTAAGTTTTAAAGTTTTCATATTATAAGTTAAATTTAACAACTATAGATTCTTATTGCAATATAACTCTAAAATTTGAGAATAGGATATCAAATTTAGAGTTTGAAATAGAGTTTTAAAAACAATCTTAAAGTTTCCGAATAAAATGTGTTATGTTATTAATATATTTAAATGCATTCTTACTATTCTTTTGGTTATTATTTAAAGATATGTAAATAAAGAAGAAGTAAATAAATAGGAATTTTAGAGAGGAGATTTAAATAGAAATATGATATATCATTATTAAAGGAATATTAAATTATATTGAATAAAAAAATAAAATTTAACATTAAAATAAAGGTCTGTTAAAAGAAATAAAAATAAATAATTTTAAGTGATTTAAATGTCATACTACAAACCCTTTTATCAAAGTGGCTACGACCGCCCAGCCCCAGTTTATCCACCAAGTCAATATGCTCCTCAATACTATGGTCCTTATGATCGCCCAAACTCATATCAATCAAGAGCTCCAATGAGAGGTGAATAATGGTCTGAATATATTCCTGTGGAGTAGAGATATACAGATTATGTACCAGAGACAAAGGTTGAATATATACCTGTAGAGAAATAATACACAGATTATATCGAAGGTTTAAGAAATAATTTTATAATGTTTAGTTAAGCATGAGACTGATTATGTACCAGTTCCTAGATTAGAAAAGAGAGTGGAATATATTCCAGTTGACCGATATGATGAACATGTGGATTATGTCCCAGTATAAAATAGCTAGGTAGTGAGAGGACCTTAGAGTAGGGTTGGTTATGGAAGTTAATCATAATATCTACCACCACCACCTCCTCCATAATAATATTCAAATTATAGATATAGTCCAAGTAGAGTTAGTGGATATCGTCCACCAAATGGATATGGCTACAGATACCTTTGATTAATATATTAATTTAGTAATCCGTTTTCGTTAATTTTTTAATAATGTACAAATTCATCGCTTTGGCCTTGATTGTTTCATGTGCAATGGGTGTTCAGAAGGATACAAAGACAGTATTAGCTGAAATTGATGCTGACAACTTTGGAAATACAATTCTATCAACTGTTTAAATGTATTTGCAAGCAAAAGGAAATGCAGAAGAAATCTTGATTTTGTTGAATTAGGTTTTAGCTGGTTTGGTTGATGATTAAAACAAACATGATAATGTTATCAGAGTTGATAGAGCTGCTTGCACTCGTATAATTACAGATTTAGAAAACTCAATTGCTTATCATTAAGCTTAAGTTGTTGCTAATGCTCAAATGAGAGAAGATAATGAGAAGGCATTGGCAGAAGCTGAGAATGATGTAAGATAAACAATTCAAGTAAATATATGCATATATAAATTAATTAGGATATTGAAAGTAATGAAAGAACTTTTGCTTAAGAAGAGGCAAATAGAAATAAAGCTCACGAAACATGGGTTAGAAAAAATGGAGAGCATGATGATGCTATTGCAGCTGTTGATGAAGCAACTAAATTAGTCTAACATCTTTCTCTTGGTGCTACCTTTGCTGAACTTAAACCAAAATTCGAAGCTGTTTAAAAGAGATTGATTGAAAATGAAAGTCATGGTGCCCTATTCTAACCAATTGTTACAGCCTTAACTGAATTAGCTTCTAAAGTTGATCAAAAAGCTATCTAAAGAATTCTTTAATTACTTTCATAACTCAGATAATAATTAATTGAAGCCAGATCAGTCTTAGAAGTAACCATAAAATTATATACAAAATCTAGGATACTGAAAATAGATAAGCATAAAGATGGGTTGAATTTTCTACTCACTTGAGCAATGAACATAATAGATTGGTTGATAGAAAGAATTAATTGGAATAATCAATCCAAACTTTCAAGACCAACATTGACACTGCCACTCATTTCTATGAAGTCCATCAAGTAATTTTTATATCTAATATATTTACTAGTTGGAATTAGAATAAGCTCAAGAAACTCTTGATGCTGAACATGAATGGTGTGCTCTCTAAGAATCCTCTTATGATACTTAAACCACTGAAAGATCAAGATAATAAGAAATTGTTGATAGAATCTTGGAACATTTAACTGAAAAATTAACTGCTACATCCCAATATCTTGGTGGCAGATTCTGAGATTTAATCATAAATATTAAACATTAATAAGGGACAACATTATTAATCATTTATATAATAATAATATACAATGTACTATATGTATAAAATATTTTTCATTGACCAATTAAGGCTGATGCTGTCTTTGAAACACTAAACATTTATTAATATTGCTTACTATTTCCAATTTGATGGCAATTTTTATGTTCTTCTGTAATATCTACTTAATCTATGAATTCTGCTCTCAACTAAAATCAATCTGAATTTGCTTGTAATATCACCTCTATTCTTTTCCAAATGTTTTCTAATTTGTACAGCTTTCTTTATCAAAGCATATAAATCCTCTGGAATCTTTGGAGCACAACCTTTAGGTTATTCTACCTATCAATACCTCTCTTTTTTAAGATTCTCAAGATTTTTTGTCCAGTCAAGAATCTTGTTTATGGAATTCCTTGTTGATCTCTTAAGTAAACACCAATTTATGATCCATTCAGACCTCATATTACAATGATTTGCTACCCTTCTTTGCCAAATTCACTATTTGATCAACAATTGACTTTGATGATAGAGTCAACCATTTTGGAGCTTTTCTCTTGTATGGAAGGGCCGATCCAGAGATACCCTTTCCTTTTCCCTTGGCTTACATACGACCCATTAATAATTTAAAGATTTAATTTTATTTTAAATTTTATCCATTAAATTATTAAAATTCACTCATGTTTGTAGAATACCTTTGGCTTCTCAATTGAATTGCTTTTCTATTTATGAATGCATACATTCCATGATGCCATAATGAGGGTTCAAAATTATTATCATCATCAATAAAGAAGAATTTCTTATCCAATTCTGGAACATCAAACTTATTCTCCCAAATTGGTGATCCATCAAGTACCTTTCCAATCTCTCCTTAAACATTTCTCTAATAAATAGATCCTGCTGCTATTCTATTTTGAAATAATAATAACATTTACCTTGATCCCAAAAATACTGCACCTACAATTCCTGCCTTGAAATATATTGCCAACTTCTTCGCAACTGGGATACGATTGACTGCCTCTAAACTCAAATATGTTGAAATTAAAGATGCCTTATTCTAAAAGCTTCCCACTCCATTCACCAATGATGACACTTTATTTTATGTCTCTGTTGGTACAAGAGATGTGTGAGTCCACCAAGTTTTATTATTTTAGGAAAGACTGATGTACATTAATTTATATATTATAATCTCAAACCTAGTTAGCAATAATTGACTTATTATCTTAATGTTTATTAATATGCAATAATCAATTATATTAAATTCAAATGTTACACCATTTTTAAACATCTGAATCTGCACTTTTGCATTCAATTATTAATAATATATTTAATGGATCCATTAGGTCTTTTATCTAAAGAATAAAATGCTGTAGTTGTTGACAGTGAAATAGAAGGGACAACAAAAATTACGTATATAGAACCCATAAGATTATAAAAGAGGAGAATAGTACTTGGAGTGTTTCTTTCCGTCATCACAAGCTTTTTGTTTACTTTAGCTTGTAGTTGGTCAAAGAAGCTTGTTAGAAAGTTCTTCTTTAAAGAATCACAATTAGAGAAAGCTACTCACATGTGGATCACAAATAATGATAATTCAAATAACATCTCAAAGTTAGTAAATAAGCAAAACCAAATTTATTTCATCAATCGAAAACTAAAATACATCTATGATAGTGCAATGAATACATTTAAAGCTCTTGAATACGATTTGAAGACTAAAAGAGAATTATTATAAGCTAAAGGAATATTATGTAAGTCTAAAATTAATCTATTTAGAACCAATGTACTACCAAGAAGAGTTTGGGAAATGTTTAATTGAGATCCCAAAACCTAATTTATTTGTATATTTGTTGAAGGAATTGACAGCCCCATTTTATATTTTGTAGTATTTCTCATGTTTTTTGTGGGTATTAGAAGGTAATAATTGAATAAATAAAAAAGACTTGGCAATATTGTCAATCATAATGATATCTGTGTCATTGATATTCACAACAATTAACTTTTTGCTTCTACAGAATTCAGCCTAGAAATTGAGAGACATGGCAAAAAGTTTAGCTTAAGTTTAAGTGTATCGAGGAGAATAAGCCTTTTATTAACAAGGAATACAATTTAAGAAGATTGATAGTTAAGATTTAGTGCCAGGAGATATAATTGCAATTGAAAATAAAATGACATTGCCTTGTGATTGTGTATTGGTTTCAGGAGATTTATTGATTAATGAAGCCTCTTTAACAGGGGAATCAATTCCTATTCCAAAGATTCCTGTTGAAGATTTGGATTAACCAGTTTCATTTCTGACTGATAGAAGACATTGTTTATATGAAGGCACAAAGGTTTTACTTACAAGACCTTCTTATTAATATGTTATAGCAATTGTTGGAAGAACAGGATTTAGTTCATTTAAAGGATAGATTTTCAGAAGTGTTTTATATCCAAAAGTTTAACCTTTTCCATTTTATAGTTAAGGAATAAAATATTTAATTTGTTTGGCCATATTTGTTTTAATTGTGTATTTTGCATTACTACCAAGATTGATTTCTATTGGATTCAGTTTCATAATAATATTTTTAAGATTTTGGGATGCTTTAACTTGGATAGTACCTCCAGCTTTACCAATTTTTGTTTCAATGTGTTAGACTTATTCTTTAGTTAGATTAAGAAAGAAAGGCATATTTGGAATTGATCCAAGCAAATCACTTGTTGCTGGAAAGATTAATACAATTTGTTTTGATAAAACAGGAACATTAACAACAATTGGGATTGATATGTTTGGATATTAATTAAGAAATTAAACTAAATTTGGAAAGTTCATTCCAAAAAGTCAAGTGAATTATAAAAATACTTTAGAGTTTAAATTATTTGCAACTTGTCATGGAACTTATGAAATAGAAGGTGATTTAATGGGTGATAGTTTAGATGTAGAGTTATTTAAATTTACAGATTTTAAAATTGAAAAATACCCTCCTCAAAATGTAAAATCTAGAGTTGTGAATAGAGAAGGTATTATATTGGATGTACTTAAACTATATGAATTTGAATCAGCTTTATAAAGAATGAGTGTAATAGTAAAAGACAAAGATGATTATTATGTTTTTGTTAAAGGATCACCTGAAAAGATGGTTGAATTATCTATTCAAAATACTATTCCTGTAGATTTTAAAAAGACTCTTAATTTATTGACAATGAAAGGATTAAGAATATTAGGATTTGGATACAGAAAAATAACTCAGGAAGAGAGTGAAAGATTAATGAATGCTAGTAGAGAAGAATGTGAATAGGATATTTAGTTTTTTGGATTATTAGCAATGGAAAATAAATTAAAACACGATACTTCATAGGTTATTAATTTATTAAATAATGCATGTGTTGATCTAAAAATCATTTCAGGAGATAACCCTTTAACTACTGTATAATGTGCTAGAGAATGTGGAATAATCCCTAATGGTAAACCAGTCTTATTGTTAGATTACAATGAAAAAGAAGTATTTATTTTCTTTATTTAATCAGTAATAATTATCCTTAGATGAAATAAGTGTTTTTGAAGACAATCTTAATGGCAATCAATCAAAATAAAATAGTGAAATTGAAGTACTTGTTGATAATGTTGAAGATGTAAATGAATAAATTTTAGATCATTAACAAATAATGAATAAATTGATTCAACATTTATTGACTGCTCAAAATATCAAAAGATCTATTATCTCTGAAAATGATAGTCTAAATGCTAGTCACTGTTTTGCAATGAGTGGTAAAGCATTTGATTATTTTTGGGGTCAATAACCAAATGAAGAAATCGAAAAACATGTTAAATAATCCTTTGCTGGATTTGAATAACCAATAGATAATGTGGAATAAATAAAAATATAAGGTATAACTGAAGAAGAACTTCATGTTAAATTATTTGCATCTATCTGTTTAAATGCAAGAGTTTTTGCAAGAATGAGACCAGAATAAAAATCTATGGTTATAGAAAAGCTTTAAGATCTTAAAAAAATGGTTTTAATGATAGGAGATGGAGCTAATGATTGTGCAGCTATCAAATAAGCCAATGTTGGAGTTTCATTTGCCTAAAGTGATGCTGCATATTCAGCTCCTTATTCTAGTGCAGATGACAGCATTGATTGTGTTAGATAGGTACTTTTAGATGGAAGATGTGCACTTTAAAATGCTCTAGAAGTATTTTAATATTATGTTGGAGCCAGTGTCATAAAATACATAGCAGCTATGATAACAATGGCATTTGGATAAAATTTTGGAGATTTACAATATATTGCTATTAATTATATTGGTTCTTTGCCTTATCTTAAATCGATCTCACTTTCCAAACCTTCAATTAACTTGACTAAAGATCTTCCAAATGAAAGTATGATGGCCCTTTCCAATGTAGCTGTCTTAAGTTTCTAAATTTTTGTAGCCTCATTTGGTCTGGTCATTAATTTTCTGTATTGGAATAGTTTAGAATGGGAAGATGAACCAGGAGTAGTAGATGGGAAATTTTCAAAAGAAGGAACATTACAAACAACTTAATTTAAAAGTATTCAAATTTATTTCATTATGGCTGTTATTGCTATTTACACTTCAAGACCATTCAAGTAAAAAGTCTTTACCCACAAAATTATGATAATCTTTATATGCATAAGTTTATTCTTTACTTTATGGATCTTCTTCACTTTTTAAGAATGGCAATTTAAAGTATTAAAACTCTATGATACAAATATATAACATGGTAGATCTTATAATTTTATGCAATTTATTTTGACAATTATAGTAGGATTGGTCATGTTATTAGGTGATGAATATTTCATAAGAAGAGTGTTTCCTACTAATTAGAAGAAAACAAAAAAATCTAGAGTTAAGCCATCAAACCATATTTCTTGAAAATATTAATAAATAAAGAACAAAATTCATTTCTTAGTTAAATCATCAATCTTATTACGCAATTTTACATTCTGCATAGTTAAATCTTTTATCATCTTCTATGTTTCTACATCCTTAGTCAAAGTCTTAAAGAATTCATCCCTCTCTCTCCTTAACACTTTTATTTCCTCTTCCATTTTTTTTACTCTCTCATCTGTTTAACCTGGTTTTACCTATACTTTCTCCTATTACTATTATTACTATGGTAATTCCTGTTTACTTCTATTAACTTTCTAAAATCATTTGAATTATATACATCTGCTATTAATTCTTTGATCATCTACTCATTACGACAAATTTCTTCTTTACAATACTTCAACTCCTATCTTAATTTTCTTGTCTCTTCATCATCTGCAGGTTTATATACTATTTTAGTTTCTTATTAAGGCTAATTTTTCTTCAATTTATCTAATTCAGTTTTCAATGCAAATATGTACTTATCATCATTCTCACTCTTCTCCAATAAAATCTTAAAATATATATTAAAATAACTATTACCTTTTTATTCTTCTCATACTCTACCTTGACATCTTTTATTTGATCTTCCAATATTTATCTTCTGCTTGATACTGCCTTTATCTTCTATTGTAAATTCTCATTCTCTTATTTAACTGCATCGTATTGAGATTTCAATAACTCATACTGTTATTTTTCATTATTATTCTTGGCTTCTTATTTAGATTATTTAGACATTTAAGAAACATCAGAATATTAAGAAGATGAACTTAACTTCACATTTAAATCTTTCACTTTTGATTTCAAGATTTCAATTTATTATGCTCTACCTTTCCATCCATTTTCATCCATCAATAGTTAATCTAAGTTTACATTCTCACCTACTTCCCTTTGTATAATCCTTATTGCTTTATTTAATTCGGTTTTAACTTATTATAACTTGACACGCTATTCTTAAACTTTCTTATCTGCATCTTTGAATTTAATCTTAAAATCATCAGCTATTCCAACATCTTCTTTCTATGATTCTGATCCTTTCAATGCTTTTGCCAATGGATCTGCTTTAGGAATGGCAGCCTTTGGAATACTTTTATCTAAAGCCTTTATTCCTTCATCAGTTTCTTTTAATGCTTTATTTACTTGATCTTCAAGTTTCTTTCTTGATTGTTTTTCCCTCTCATAATTTAACAATAATTATCTATTCTTCTAGACTAATTCTCTAATCTTTCTATCCTTTAAAGTTTCATTTTTTGAATTTATCACGTCTTCACACTCCTCTGCCAATGTCTTAGGAGGCTATTTCTTATAAAATTCTAATTGTTTTTAAATCGCTTCTATTTTATTTTATGGTCTACTACAATATGATCATTAATACTGTATTTATGGCAATTATTCAACCTTACTATTTTATGAATGGCTTTTTTGTTAATATTCTTCTTCATCCTCAGAAGATGTTTAATTCTACTTGTACTTTTCCTCAAATTAGTCTATTTGTTAATTATTTTCTTCATATTCTTAATCAAATTGATTATCCTCTTCTAAACTACTCATTTAATATTTAATATACAAAAAAGCTAAATACATCACATTATTTGATTTATTATGAAATACATTAATAGAGGGTAACCTTCCAGAATTTACAAAAAAATGGTATAATTAAATTTACTATAACTATAAAATTTCTAAGAAAAAAATAATATATAATGTTATAAAAACTTTTATTTTCATTTTAAATATAAATCCTCAAGCCAATAGAGAATATTCATTATATATAATTTAGTATATAATAAGATATCATCATACTAGATTTTATTATGATTAAATATAGAATTAAACTTTATTAAATATGATCTAAACCTTAAAAGTATATATATAATAGTTTTCTAACTATTTAACATTTTACAAGGATATTAAAAATCATTATTCTCCAAAATATATCAACTTATAATTCTTAATTAAAATGAAATTCATGAAGATCATAAGGAATTTGTTAATTAAATTGCATTCATTCATAAAATACAAATTATATAGTGGATGATTAAATGAAGGTTAAATTTACAGAATTCATTACTTTTTGCAAATAATACAGTTATTTTAGCATTCATAATTATATATATATATTATGACCTAAACTAACATGATATTAGTTTAACATAGATTAGTGATGTATTTTATCAAATGAGCATTACAATATAGTACTAGAATTTAGATTGTGAATTGGTAACATAATTGAATACTAATAAGAAATGATTTATTATTGGAACTTAATTTTGTTATCCCAAGTCCGGTATTGAAAAAATATAATTAATTTTTACAATATTGGTATATGGGATATTAATTTGGCCTAGCTTGGATTTCTGATGTAGTATAGAACTAAAATTCAGAGATTTTCTCTAGGCTTATTTTTTATCATAATTTAATTAATGAATTATTATTAAATAACAAAGCAATTAAATAGCAGGAATTAATAAGAATTAAAAGCTTAAAAAAATTAACTTAAGAAAATAATATAATTAAATGATGATTAGAATTTAGAGTTGTCACATTTATTGAAAGAATTTGATGTGAAAGGTAAGGAGTATTTAAAATTATTCATTTATTTCAAATTCTAAATATAATATAAATGATTATAATCTGTAGTAGTGGTTTTATATAGATTTTAAAGAGATTTCTTAAGAATTGAGTTTCATTATAAAATCGATAAAAACGGTATTGAGAGCAATAATAAAATAAAATATGAGAAGTATAACAATAGTGATATTGATTCTGCTATTGAATTAAAGTGTTTTGTGTAGTCCAAAGAAGATCAATACAGATTTTTTAAATTTGTTGAGCTCAAAAACAAATGTGATGAGTTCTTAGGATGCAATTCAATCAGTTTTAATACTTTTAGAAGATTTGTAAGGAGCAAATGTAGAAGCTTAAGATAAGGCAGATTTAACATTTTAGAGATTTGAAAATGCTATTTTATAGGATATCAATGAATTTTCAGGAATAGTGAATGTGAATTCAAAGAGTGCAGCAGCTGCTCAATAAGATTTGGAGGCTGTAGAGTAAGGGTTATATATGATAATTAAGTCTTAAGATTTAACAAACAACAGATTATTTGAATTGGAACAATAAGAGATATAAAGGAAATGAAGTAAAATTAGAGAATTTAGCAGAGTATAATAATAATTATAAATAATTAGACAACGTTGTGAAGCTAATGCATTATTTATTGACACATTAAGAGAATATAAAAATGCACTTTCAGTATTGGATTGGGTTAGAAGTGATGCAAAAAGCAAATAATCAAATTTAATAGAGAAAAGTCATGTAGGTGATTATGCTGAGAAATTGAGCAAATATGCAAATTTATTTGAAGAGTAGGCAGTATAAGATTTTGTGAAATTGGGTGATGATGAAAGTGTATTTTCTTAATCAAGTAAATTAATTTTAATATAAAATTGAAGGAAAGAGAGAAAATGGAGAATAATTAGTATAATTGATGACAAATGATGTAGTAGGTGTAGTCTAATAGTTAATAGAGAAATTGAGAGAAACAATAAAGGGTTTGGAAGAGTAGGAGATTCAATCAGCTAATGATTTTGCAGATTTTAAGACAAATCTTTTAGCAGAACAAGAGTCTTTGAAATAGGAGTATGATGCAAAGGCTAAATTCTTAAATTCATTACAAAATGACAAAGAATTGGCATCTGACATTTTGATAAAGAAGAAAGAGTTGTAGGAATAAAGCATGAGAATTTTGAGTCTAACATAAGGTAATGATTTGGAATGAGATGTAGAGGAGTACAATTACAAAAAGAAATTATATAATGAAGAGAAGGTGAAGAGACATGAGGAGAATCAATTATTGGAGGAATCTCTATTGATATATAAAGAAAAGATTGCTACAGTTAATGAATATTTGAAGAAGAGAGTAAATGAATATGTTGGTGATTCTTTGATAGAAGAAAATGTTGTAAGCAAATAGTAATCTATTTCATAAAGAAAGGGATAATGAGTATTTCTTTTTATTGATAGAAAATATATTAAATATGTAATGTACTGATGCAAATGTGTCAATAAAAGAATCCAAGGATTTTACCTCCTATGTGTCTTTGTCTTGCTTCTTCATGAGTGAGGATTCCAACATTAGTTGTCAGAACAACACATCCAAATTATCTAGCAGGAAGAATGTTATTAGCCCATTTTTCGAATTCTCCTAAAGTAACATCATAACGAGGAGAGATCACTCCACATTTATTAATACGACCTGTTTTTAATAGATTATGCAAAGTTACCTAATAATTCAACAACTATTTTGCCGCTTCTATGATCATCAACAATTTCAAATTCTCCAATATAGCCATGTCTTTACATCACTTATAAGAATTTCACTACTAATTTTGATGTAGGTCTGATCAACACTTGCTTTCTTCCTTATCTAAAATCATATTTCAATCCATTATAAACCTTTCAGCATTTACGATTGAACGTAAACAATCATTCAAAACATTCATCTTCACCATTGCTTAAAAATCAAGAAATAAAAGATTATTTTAATTTTTTATTAATAAAACAATGATTTCTGAACATATAATCTAAAAACTCAAACCAAAACAAGGTCATTACTCTATTGATGTTAAGGAATCTTTTATTGATAAGTAACGTCGTCTAAGTGAAATTGAAAGATAAAATGTTCTTCAAAAAAAGCACAAAGAAATGCAACTGTTTAGATAAACATTTTCAACAACTAATTCCAAGATGTCTAAGCCAGGAAAGAGAATTATGATAAAAATTAAAGGATGTAATTAAGCCATTCCATTAGAACAATATTAATAAACAATTTCAACTCCACTTCCTCCTACACCAACATCTAATATTGCTCGTAAACATCATTAATCAGTATCATAATCATTGCCAAGATTGGAATCAGAAAGTAATTATACTACAACATTAAGAAAAGAACCAGAAGTTTAATTGAATACTTAATAAGATACATACAATCAACTTGAATAATAAAATCAAAATATATAAACAGAATAAATTGAATAATTGTAAATACAACCTCCTGAAGAAAATAATAATGATCATATCTAATGTATGGTTGAATAGCATTTATCTGATTATTCAGCCTTTGTTATGCATTTAGCAGGTACACAATTTAAAGATAAAAGATAGGAAAATGCATATGTGTTTAATGTCCATGTGGAAAATGTAAATGCAAATATGAGTATTAACCATTTAAACCTAATATCTCATGGAAATCTCATTATAATTAAGAGTACAAGGATACACAATTTAAAGATTAAGAACTAAAAATGAATCTAAATTCTATTGGTAGATATCAAACATTAGATTTAAATGAATTTAAAACAACAATGGCATCTGATTATAAGTAATGTGATCCCTTTCCAAATTATGTTATTGAAAAATAAAAATACTAAGCAAATTATGGATCCACTCCAATTACATCATATAATGTATATAATATTTATAATATAGAAATTCTATATGGATTATGGAGACTTACATCATGAATAATTCAAACAAGGTCATTATAAGACTGTGATTCCAGAATTAAAATTTAATTCATCAACAACTTATGGTAGTGAATTTAAAACACCAAAATAAGTTGATACAACTGTAATTGATAAATATGTCATTAGAGAATCAAAAACCACCAAATGGTAATCCTTTTCCAACCATAGACTTATTTTTAGGATAATCATAAAATAAATTGGCACACGATTTAAAAATTGTTGAAAAATGTTTTTAAGTGAAGAACTTTTAAGAGGTAATAAAATAGATATATAATATATAAACATAGCCAATATAAACAATTCCAGCTTTTGAGAAATAATTTGTGAGCATGACAAAAAAAGATTTTGTAATGAAAGAAGTTCCATGTATTAGGAATCAATATTCATAATAATTATAATAATAATATTGAACAATAGTAGATTTTATTATATATATATATATATATATCTAATACGTTAATTATTTTGTTAATCATACCTGACATTATATAATTGATTGTCCATTTGACATTAAATATACTTTGCTATCATCTTGTGACCATTATATTTAGGGAAGATTTAAAGGCTATTATTTAACAGATATATCTTTAGCTGGTTTCCCTTGTATACCGATGATGGCTCCGAAGAATCTAATTAGATAGTTTAATCTCCATACCCTGTTGATCCAACTTTCCAAATTTTGATCTTCCAATCAGTATCACTAAAACTTGCTAATTGTTTGCCTGTATGATCAAATTCTAAACAATTAACTTAACCACTGTGTCCATCCAAGACTCTCCATTTAACAGCAGTTCTTAAGTCATATATAATAATTTAAGTATCTCCAATTGCTATCTTTTAAGTTTGTTG
Source organism: Paramecium biaurelia (assembly GCA_000733385.1). NCBI lineage: Eukaryota > Ciliophora > Oligohymenophorea > Peniculida > Parameciidae > Paramecium > Paramecium biaurelia. The sequence continues at coordinate 108,896 of JPFL01000058.1, forward strand.
ATGGAAACAAACACACTTAAATGTTTTGCATATAGTTTATAAGGCATATGTAGCAGATCTATGGCAAACTTTCCTTAAATTAGGATTGTTTGGATCAAGACTTTTTAGAATGATATCCATAAGGAATGGTAATTGTTTATGGATATTGTTATGTTATGATTTGATATAGTTTCTTATTATTTCAATGATAGATGAAGGATATAAATAATGAGTTTCTAAATTCACAATATCTTTGTTTAAGATTTTAGTAAACTCTAAAGGGGCTGCAATAGCAACTTAAATGATACTTTTAGCAGTGAGTTGTCTCATTCTTTTTTTCATATCTTCTGACTACTTACTAATTTCTTTTAATAAGTTAATCAATTGCATTTATTAACCACTTTAAGTGAGAATCTCTGAGTAATCTATTACAGTGTTGTATTGAAAAAAGATGAAGAATAGATTTTTAAATATTTCTGATGGATTGTAAGTATTTCTAAAATGTTATTAGACATCAACAAAGACTTTTAATAAAGGTGCACAAAGATGAGGATTTACTATACAATTTTTGAGATGTAATCCTTATATAACTCTTCTTTTTTAATCTTCACTTTATTATAGATTTTAACACATCCCTGTTAAATAGGATTCTAACATAAGAAGTATTACTTCAACATTTGAAAAAGAATGTCCTTACTGCTCCTTATTTAAATCAAGCAGCTCTCTAATTAATTTATGCTATTCATGCATATCTTAATCAGACTTTCTAATTTATGAAAGTATTAAATTACATGCAGCATTCATAACTTCATTAGATTCATCAATAGTATATTAGGCTAACAAAAATAAATCCATGGACTTAAAATTTACATCCAATAATTATTTTTTTTTTGTAAGTAACTCAACTGTTTGTATCATCAATTAATTAAATACTTGAGCCTCTTTGGATAAACAAGATAAATAGAAATGCATCAATGACATAGCTCTTTATGTAGTAAAATGTGGTGATACATCCCAACCACGAGATAATGCAAAACTTACACAATAACCCATTGATTACACTCCAATCAAAGGAGAGAATGTTGGTTTCTAATAATTCAATATCTAGTCTAACTATGTACTTAATTGAGCATCAGCATCCCAAGGATGAAGCATTAAAAATAATCTATTTTAATTATTTTTATCTCCTTATTTCTTCAAATCCCACCATTCCAATTCCCCTATACTAGTTTCAACAAACTTACACATTCTCATATTATTCTTTATTGAATTATGATCTATCAAATATAACATCTTTGCTGCTTATTCTACTTCAAATTGCCACTATTTAAATTATCCTCCTACTTCATATAAACTAGGATAAGGAGATTGCATTTTGATATAATTATTTCTTTATTGAAATTCCAATAATTGATAAACTTTGCTTATTGATTTATTGAATTCTCTTTTGAACTCACTTAAATGATGATGACTTATCATTTTATCTTTAACTTTATTCAACTTTTTTTCCACTTGAAATAGTGAATGGTATTATTCTATTGTTAATGTTCTTAAATATCTTCCTTTGTAATCAAATACTAAAGATTCTCCTCCTTAAACTACAACAAACCATTAATCTCCTTAATCTTCATAATATAAACCCAAAACTTATTGATTTATTCCATGTAATTTTAATTATACTCCTCCATCTTATAAATTAATTATTAGTATAACATTATTCTCCATCAAAATAGCAATCTTTTAGAATTTTTATTATTAATTGTTTGTTTAAATTTCTTCATATGATTCATTCTCTAATTTATGAATTCGTATTGTTTTCTTTGCACAACTTGGAAAGTAAATTCTCTATGATGGTTCCAATTCTATGAATTCTACTTATTATTCTCCCATCTTCTCATTAAACACTATACTATAATCCATTATTATAAATTATCCACTTTCAGAACTGGCAATTAAATACTTACCCTTTTAATATATAAATGTAACTGCTTTTTCATCCATCTTTATTCTGTAAATAAAATATGATTTACTACTATATGTAGTAGGAAATCCAAATATGATACCATTACTACAACCAAACCAATAAATTTATGTTTCTTCATTTACACTCATAAATGCACTTTTAATTTATGTTTCAATATTTATACATGCCAAATATTTATCCTTAAACTATTAAGAAGTAATTTGACCTAAATTCCAAACTAAATCATCATTACAAGATTTTGTAAAATCAAATACATCTATTTATTTACATCCTTATTTCAATGTTTCTATCTTAATCAAATCAGAAAATGTGTTGAATGACCATTAAAATCCATTGAATTTAATATCTGAATCATTTTACTTAATACGAATCAAAGACATATCTAAAGTAACATCATTTAAATTGTATTTATACAAACACTAATTTTTATATTGATACACAAGATTCTTTAATATGAAAATACCATTATGCACTTTCTAAATTTCAGAACCTGATATTAATTCTTAAAAATTAATTTACAATCTACTAAATTAAGAACCTGCAATTTTAGTAAATTAAAACTCTTTAAAACCATATACAAAATCACATTGTTCTTTCAAAATAGATAACAAATATAAAATATCTTTATATTCTAAACCAAGTACACTTCCATTTCTGGTAGTAATATATAGATATTCTTTTGAATAATGAATCTTAGTAAACTTTTAATTATTTTTAGATTAACTAACACACATAATCCAAGGTGTATCAAATATATCAAAAATCAAATAAAGTTATCTATGCATTAATATAGTCAAATGTTAATATTCTTAATTAAAACTCATATGTCTTATACGATTACTTGAAATACCTTCAATTTTAAGTTTCTTTAATCCATCACATAATTTAAGTTCTTTAAAATCTAATTTAATTTATTCTTTCTTCTTTTTGTATTCCTTATAATTCAAATATCTTTCATTGTTCAAAGGTGATAAATTAATAAGATGTAAATAGTTTTCTTAATCTAATATACATACTGTATTAATATCAATTTCACATTATGAACGTACTTTACAGTCATATTATTTTACAATTCTCATTTTCCAAAGATCAAAAAGACTCAAAACATTTTACATTCCCAAAATTAAAAACCTACAATTATTGGAACTTAAAGGAATACAGTATTGTACTGATACTGCACTATCATGTGCTGATATTCCAAGACATCGTCCATCATGACAATCAAAAATTCTAATTCTCTTATCCTCATGAATTGTAAGTATACATTCTTCTGCTCTATCTAAAATATTAAGGAATGACATTCGAACAAAATTCATAGTCAATAATTTTCCATATGCATTTGATAGATTTGGATAGATCACAATCTTTGGATTTAGATTCTACATCCAAATTACTATATCCCCATATTGACCAGCTGTAATTAAAATATCATCATTAGCAATTATTGTTTAGACAATATGATTCTAAAGTGTTCTATTTCTGTAGAGTAAAGGAAAAATAAAATTAGGCATTATTTTTTTGTGCAATATAAAAAAATATAGTTTGCAATTTATTTATTTTTATTTCATTCTATAGTTCTTCTTATGTTCATCTTAGTTTTATGTAAATCTTTAATTATTTAATTATTATTGAACATAATTAATTTAAATAATTATTTATGGAATCTGCAGTTGGAATTGAATCATTTCTTCAAGAAGGATAACCATTTAAATGTCTATTCAAACATCGCTTTACTGATTTCATTGTATAAGAAATTGATCTCAAAAATTAAGTAGCAATTATATCAGATAAAACAAAATGGCTAAATTTTGATTAATAAAAATAGAATCAACCATACTAACAAAAAGATAAAACATTACCATTTGCAAATTTATCTCTATCCGAAGAATTTCTTTAACAATCAACATAACAATTTGGATTAGAAATTACTGAATAATTTAAATAATTAGTAGAGAAGGTAAAGACAACTGGTAAATGTGTATAATTTGAAACCAAAGTTGCTCTACCAGAATCAAAAGAAGATAGAATCAAAGTACATCAATTAATTAGGTAAAATATTCCATTTCTTGAATCCTTTACTAAAAATGTCCACAATTAAAAGACTAAAGTAGAAAAGAAAGAAGATAAAGCAAATTCAAAACTTTAAGAATAACCCCTCTAAGATCACATTTTAATCAAAACTAGTAACATAAACTTCAAAAAATATGTTGCTAGTTAGACAACAAGCAAAGCTTATGGAGAGAGTAGGAAATTTGTAAAATTTTTATTGATGAAAAGAAACATGGATTCAATCAATGCAGGTATGTTTATATCTAAATAACTTGGATTATCAAATAAGCATTTTGCTATTGCAGGCACTAAAGATAAAAGAGGTGTTACAACTTAATGGGCTACTCTTTAAGGAATGGAAATTGGTTAATTAATAGAGATATAAGAAAGAAAGTCTTGGATTTCAAATCTCTTGATGTCAGATTACTCTTATTAAGATTAAGGAATTAGATTAGGTGATTTATAAGGAAATAAATTTATTATTACTTTGAGGTTTTTAAATGAATTAACACAAAATCAATAATGGGAATTAGCAAAAAATATTGAAAATATAAAATCACATGGTTTTGTTAATTATTTTGGTCTATAAAGATTTGGATCTAAAAATAAAATTAAGACTCATTAAATAGGTAAAGAAATAATTAAGAAGAATTGGAAGGAATGCATTAAATTAATTATATTGTCATCACAATAAGAAGATGAAGAGAGAGTCAATTAATTATTTGAACTTGATGATTTTGTAAATTTGTCAACTATTATTAATCCAAGATTGAGAATTGAGAAATAATTAATAGATAGTTTATTATAAAATGGAGCACATAATTACTTTACAGCTTTATAATCATTACCTAGAAATGCAAGAGAACTCTATCTCCATGCCTATTAAAGTTATATTTGGAATAAAATGGCATCAATGAGACTTAAATAGTATGGGAATAAGATAGTTGTTGGGGATATTGTAAGTGCTAATGTTTTGGATGAAGTAGTTGCAGATGAAGGAGAGGAAATCATTTAACCAATTGGAGAAGAGGAAGAATAATAGAAGAAATCAACAATATCAGCTTGTGTTCTTGTGACTGAATAAAATATTTCCCAATTTACTTTTGATTAAATAGTATTGCCAATCTATGGACATAAAATAACTATTCCTAATGAATCTATTGTTTCTACTTTGTTGTAAGAAATATTTTAAGAGGAATAAATTACTAAATAAGATTTTGAGGATGCATCAAATAAGTTTTTTATTGATGGCAATTTTAGATATTTTGTAATTCATTCTATTTATTTAGGTTTAAATTCCATCTGAGGTTGAACATCAATTATTCAAGTATTAGAATAAAGATCAAGATGTAGTTGATTCCTTTGGAGAATTATTAGTGGATCAAGGAGACTATTAGGGTTTACTTTTCAAATTTAAATTAAAGAAAAGTAGTTATGCAACTATGCTAATAAGAGAGCTCACTAAATGTCCATCAACTTTAGAGTTTCAATAAGAAATAAGTGTAGAATTCAATTGAGTATTTTCTACAATCTTGTAATGGTGTATTTGAAATTAATTTCTTAACAATCATGTTTATTCTATACATGGAATTATATTATTCAAAACTCAATTGATGTTAAGCTTAGTTCTTCTCCAATGTCTTCTCTTTGAATTATACCTTTTATATTGTTAATTGCAAATACCTAATTGTATTGTCGGTTCTATATCTGAACCAATTTGGTAAGGGTCTATTTTGTTTGTTAGCCTTAATCAATCTTTTCTTCATTCTTAAGGATTTATGGGCTCCCTAATTCAATAAAAGTAAATGAATACCATTTTTAAATCTTTTTTAATTTATTTAATATATTAAAAATGAATAAATAAATAACTCACAAATCCTGTCAAAATATTAAAATATCTTCTTATTAATTTCTGACTTCTTATTTGGATCATCAATCAATAATAACTCATAAAAAGAATTTTATAAACTAAATAATACTTTTCTATTTAATATATTAACAAAACATCCCATTTTCTTTTCTCTTATCCTTTGATTGATATATTTGAACTTAGATTTTAATAATTGTATCAAATCTATAATTAAGCCTTGAATTTTTATCTAAAATTATTAATAAACTATAGAGCAGACAAATCTATTTTAATGTAAACTACTCTAAAAATAAGTAGTTTAATAGTGATCTAGCTATCTTTTAGACAAGTAGATACTTTAATTAAAATAGATTTAGTATAATTCTTTGATCGAAAAAAGTAATTAAATTTCAATAAGATATCAAAGTCTCTTAAATATCTCAATAACTTCTTAATATGGAAATGATTCTGTTTTTTAATATTTTTATATTTGAATAATTTATATATTAATTTTTATTCATTTGTAATGTAAAAATCAAATTACAATATTTATCAAATAGAAATGTCATACATCAAAGCATTTTTTTTTTTTTAATTAATGAAATAAGTAATGACAACTAACGAGTATTCCATATTGAGAAAAGTTTAAATGCTCCATTCACATGCTTCACCTAAAGACTCTAATTTAACTTTGGGAAGAACTACTAGTTATGAATCAAACTAATTTTGTCGTAGTTTGGACATCATGATTTATAGAAGGTCGTCTACAAAAGATGACGTTAATAATTAGTCTATATCTAAAAATCTCTAGAATTATGATGAAAAATTAGCTATCAGTAATATGAATTAGATCAAGTAATTACTTATTTAAAATAGAAGTCCATCTCTACATATTGAAATGGATGAACTGTAGATAAAAGTGTGGAGATCTTTAAGAAAACAATAGTTGGTATAAAAACATATATATAAAAGTAATCAGTTTATTCAGTTGAGATAATAGTCTTGAAGAATTAAAGTGAATTTGAGTTTACATTTGATATCAGCAATCTTTCATGTTTTCTTAGAGTAAGGGAATTAAGTATTCTCATAAATGAAACATATTCAGACAGAGTGAAATTAAAAATACCATATTTGTCAATCTTGGTTGGTAGAGTAAAGACTTAGAAATTGGATGGGAATATGAGACTCTTTGAACTTGCTCATATCCTAATCAATGGATAAAGGATACTTATTTTATAAGAATCCTATATACAATTTTGATGATTAAAAATATAAATTATAAATTTTGTTTCTTTATTATATATTAATCCTTTCATTTTGAGATTTTGCTATAATTAAAATTAAGTAAATGCACTAAATTCAATAATAATCGATTCATCAATAAAAAATTGTCGAACTTACTAATTAAGGTATACAAAATGTTATAAAATCTATAGGATTATATGTTTAATTAGAGGAATACATTAGAACAAATTAAATAACATAATCATGTTATTCATAAGCTTTTTTAGAATGCATACAATATACAAGAGATAGTGAAGATCATTTTCAATGCATTTAACAAATTTTAAAGTAATTATTTTTCAAACTTTAAGACAATCCATTGATTTTAATTATAAAGATAATTAGGGTAATACAGCAATTGTTTATGCTGCTAGAACAGCTAAAATAAGTATTCTAAATGAATTAATCAAATACAAAGAGAAAATAGAAACAAAATAAATTAAATTTGCACTTGATATTGCAATCTAATCTGAATAAGATAATTGGGATATTGTTGAAACTCTTTTATAAATTACATCTCTTGATAAACCATAACATTTAATTAAATCTTTAAATAAAGGTAATTATAAGACAGCTGCAAAAATTATTGAGAAATATGGAGCATCTGGTTAAGATGAAAATGGTGACACTGCTTTACATATAGCATCTCGCAAAGGAGAATTAAATATAATAAAATAAATCTGTTAAAAAGAATGTCTATTTCAAAAGAAAAATAAATTGAATCAAATTCCTTTGGATGTTGCTAATAATGAAAAAACAAAAGAATTATTAATTATGGAAGAGACTCAATTTACAAAATCTCCAAATAGAAAAAAAAAATAAGATGAATTATAAGATAATACTTAGAAAATTGGAAAATAAGAAGAATAAATTGATATTCTACCAAAGTTAGTTAAAATTATATAATAAAGAGAATAAGAGACTTAGACTGATTTAAAGGAAAAAAAAGAATCTGAAGTATAAGTACCAGAACCAACATGTATAAACTAACCATTTTATAATTAATTAATTTGTGAATCCTAATATACATTACCTTAACATAAAATTAGTTTAGAAGATATAATAAAGTATATAAATTTTAATTGATTTTTAGGTAACTTACTTTTGAAATCAATACATTTACTCAAGAATTAAGTAGATATTTAGATGAACAAAAACCCATTATTGATAAAGTGGTTTAATTGGTAGATGAAGTAATTATTCTTAATTTAATTATAAGACTGTTTAAAATATTCAACCTAAATCTCGTGCTTTTCTCTATGGATCTTGTTAAACTGGATTGAATCTATTGGATTCTGATATTGATATAGTTATTGAAACAGTTGAGTAAGAAGAAATCATATTATTATTCAAACTTGCAGATTAATTTAAAGTATCATAGAATTTAGTTTTAGATGACAAGCTTTATCAAGGATGTCAAAGTAATTGATAATGCAAAGAAGCCAGTATTGAAGATGCAATGTTCTAAAGAATTTTAAGATAAATTAATAGATATTACAATTAGTAGAAATGATCATTTCGGTAGAAAGACTGCTAATTCTATGATTGAGTTTTAAAAAGAATTTAAATAATTTAAGAGTTTAGCTTTAATGTTAAAATTCTACTTTAAATCAATAAATCTATTGAATGCATACTAAGTAAGTGATTGACTTTAATGTTAGGGTGGTTTGAATAGTTATTGTATATTAACTATGATTTTAGCTTTATTGTAAATTAAAAGAATTAGAGACAATGAAAATGAAGAAATTGGAAAAACATTTTTAGATTTCTTTGATCTTTATAGTCAAGACATAGACTATTATAATAAAATAATCAATATAGTACCTTCTTCTTCAGAAAATATGCAAATTGATGAACCAAACATTTATTAATAGTAATATTATTAATTGTATGTAATTTGATTATATATTTAGTGATTAAGGATATTAAGAATTGATTATTTTGGATCTCCATAATAAAAGTAACAATATTGCTAGTAGTACTTTCAAGATTAAAAATATTAAAGTATTTTGATATAATATATTAAATAGAATGCTATTAGTTTTGGATATAGTGCAATTTTGAATGCAAAGAAGTGTGAACAACCTTGTTTCTTCTCTAGTTATAATAAACCAGTTTGTTGTATTTTGAAATAAATGATTTAATAATCAAAAAACAATCATCTGAATAGCCATTTGAAAAGTAAGTAACCCTTTTATCTGTTTAATTATAATAATACTTATTGATGAGTTTTATGTGTATTTAAAATAATATCAAATGTATTCCAATCAAAATTTATGAAATTTACTATCATTCCTAGGATTGGACTTATCAACAACCACCTCAATATTATTCTCATATGCTAATTGACAAATTTCAGCAAGAAATGTTCTTGAATTATGTATGTATGTACCACCTAATAAAATGCTTGGTTGATTAGCTAATACATTATAATTATAAATTAAATACGTTATTTATTTAATAAACCAATTTCTTTGACTTCTTCAAAAGATGTTCCACCAACATAAAATATAATAATTTCAGTAGGTCTATCTCTAAAATAATGTAGATTAGTTGCTGGGAATTCATTATCTTTAATTTTATTAGTTAAAATTTATTCTAAGATAGTAAGAAAATAAGGTTAATGCTAAGTATAAATATTTGGAACATCCTTAAAAACAGATTTCAATTTTTGTTAGGCTTTAGAGAATATATTCTTATCACTAAATAAATCACCTTAACGTCTAGCTTTACCAGAATAATCCAATAAATGATTAATTAAATTTAAACTATTATTTTTAACACCTAAATCTCTCAATACATCTTTCATCCTTGATATTTTATCACAATTTTCATATCTCAAAGCATATAACATAACCAATTTTAATTTTTCATATGTTTAAATAGTTCTATCTTCAAGCATCTAAAATACAGCTTTTTAATGTTCAGACTTTGCTTCATTACAAACAATATCTTATTCAACTTTAGATACTTTTAATAATTATCTCTCTTCAACTAATTTAGATAATTCACAACTCAAAGCAACATGTTTGGATAAATTACCACTCATTTTTCTTATTTCTGGAATCTTATCTACAGCCTTTTACATATCTTCTAATGAATTTATTTACACTGTTTCTTTCTTTTATTATGTAACTTTATCAATAAAATCTTTAATATTTTGAGCTAATTCTCCAAAATTAGAATATTAATTTTCAGCAAAGAAATCATCTAAAGCAGAAGATATAACAAATTCATTTTCTGAATCTGTTTTATTAATACTCTAATTATTAGAATTAAATATTATACAGCTGCTTAATTTAATGCTTTTTAACCTTAACGAATATCAATTCTATTATTTTAGATTCCTATCAATTCATGAAGCATACCCTAATATGTCCATTAATTTAATAATAATGTTGCTGGATCTTCTCTTCTATCTAAAATTAAGAGTAAACAATTTGAAAGCATAAATTAAGATTAGGATTACTCATATTCTTCTCTCATTGTTTAACTTAACTTTTATGCTAATTTAGCACAAATTTCACTTGATCCTTAATATCGAATCATTGGTATTCTTCTTAGACTATAAACGGTAGCACTCAATCCTTCAAGCACTCTTTAAAACAATTATTCATCTTTAGAATTCCATTATGAAACACTTTTAGCTAAGGAAATAGTGGATGGTATATTCAATGTAAAAGTATCAGGTTGTACTATATAGTAATCTAAATAGATTTCTTAAAGTTATTTGATTAGATCAGAATCATCAGCTTCGGCTAATTATTCTATATAAAAATTGCTTAGAGTATTTGTGAAGAAGATATAATATTCACAAAATCTCTTGTCTTTAATTTCTTAAAGAAGCAATGTTTAATTTTCCTAAAGTTTTAAAATGTATTCCATACTTAAGTTGGTCTAATCAAAAAGATAACTTTCATATGTTAAAGCTTTTATTTAGTAGAAGCAGCAGCATCTATCTTTTCCATCAAATAGACATCTTTCTTCAAGATTTAGGATTGAGAGTAAATGAGTGAAATGATGCCAATAGTCTCTTAATCCAAAATGAGACATTTCATTCCTTTTATTAAATGATAAATTCTATACCTGATACTTCAGATAGAATTCTATCAATATAGTCTGTTGCAGAAGTGTGTAGATTGAGAGTATATTTTTTTTGGGGTACTCCTCGATTTTATTATATCATTATAAATTATCAGAATATAGTCAAATTAAATTTCAAGTGGAACTATTTACTTATTTAAAAGTTCCGTATTCTCCATAATCTATTATCTCTTTTTTCTATTCTTTTTAATCAGATGTTTACAATAAATCAGAATGATGTACTATCTATGGTATAGGATCAGATTAAAAGAAAGGATGATTTATTGCATCCTCTATCTTAATTCTATCTTTGGGAGTATAAATTAACATTCTACTAATCAAATCTAATATGTAATAATCAAATTTGAATTTAAAGAGTTCTGGAAAAGAAATCTTTTTTGCTTTTATAAGATTTGCCTCTGTTATTGTAAAATTACTCATATATTAAATTTCTTGATTTGAAGGAGTACCAAGAATTTTAATTATAGAAAGTAGAATATCAATACTTTTAGTTCCTTTAAATAGAGGTGTACCTAATAACACTTCTGATATTACACAACCTGTTGACCATATGTCTAAATATTCTGAAATGTACCAATTTCCTAGAATTACTTCAGGAGGTGTATAGTTATTAATAATTTCAAATTTCCCTTATTCATTCAACTTTTATGTCATACTAAAATCATATAACTTTAATTCATTATCTCTAATCAAACAGTTTTATGGATTTATATTACAATGTACATATCCTTGTTTATGTAATGAATTAATAGCAATCAATAATTAATAGATGTACTTTTTAAATTCTTAATGTGTCATTTCTGTTTTAGTTGCTAATGTATTTGGTAAATATTCAAATATCAAACTAACTGAATTTTCATGTTCACTTGTAAATGTAGTTAATAATTTTGCAAAATATTACTTTTCTTTTATAGTTTTCCATACTTCCACTTCATTTTTATAATCCAATGAAATCTTTTTAACTACAAAATTATTTTTCTATTTATCAGATGCTCGATAAACTATTGTTCTAGCATTTTTAAATAGTATTTCTTCAACTGAATAAATAATTTATTATTCATTTATCATATTTTTATTATATTTAAAAATGAATACTAATTTCCAAATCACTATTTAGACCTTCAAGTAACTTCATGAACCATTATAATTATTACCATAGACTTGTCACTTTACTAAATTATATAAATCCAAAGATAATAAAGTTATAAAGAGAAAAGTATTTTAAACCAAAAAGGAGTGGCTTACTTGGAAGAACAGCATAAATTAAGAACTACTTAATTAAAGGATTTTATCAGCCAAATATCCTAGCAAAGTTCTAACAATCTTAAATTACACAGTTGAAACAACCAATCATCAAAGAAATCTTTACATTACATATGATTGTGGTGATGAAATGGAACCATTATTTCAATATTTAAATAATAACTCTGTTAGTTTCTCAGAATAAGCTCAAATATTTGAATAATTATTATAACTTACTTGTATATTGTTCAGGTCTTAATTTGAACATACCAATCTGAAGCCAAACAATATATTATACAACAAAAAATAAGTACTCATCACTGATTTTGGAAGTGCAAGAACACATTATTAAAACTTTCTTAAAGAATATACAGCTTAAGCTGAAAAAGAATGGTAGAATAATTTATTATTCTTTTATCCTCAAGAATATTAAAAAATCATGGAAGAAGATAATAGTGACTTTAGAAATGATTAATGGAAAGAATTAGATATTTCCAATTAAAATTTTAGAAAAAGTATTGATATATGGGCTTTATCAATGATGATGATATAAGTATTTGAGAATAATTAAATCTTACCAAAATAATTAACTGATTATTATGGATTAAATAATAAATTGCTACTTTAGAAAATTGATAATCTAAAATAATATTCAGCTGGTATCTTCTCTGAAGCTATCTATTCTTTAATTATTTAAAAAAAAGAACCAGAATAGGTTTATTAGAAATTTATTAAATAAAAGTAAATGGTTAAAATCGAACCCTTCAATATGGAATCAACCTTTACTATCAAATAGATTTTTGATCCTATAATAGATGATGATTCTCCATACCAACCTTATAAACCTGAAAATTATTTTCTTGCCAAAAAAGATATTGAAAAACTTGAAGGTTAATTTGATGATGCTTCTAGTGTTGTAAGTTCAAATTATTAAATTGATATTGTTGGCTTCCCTGTAGTAAAACAAAAAAATAATTTAACATAAATAATAAATTTAGTACCTCCACTAGAATCTTCTCCTCCTAAAAGAGAAAAACCAAAAACTTAAAAATTTGAAATCTCTTAATATAATAATCAACTATTTGAATTTAAAGATAATAGAACAGATGATTATAATGATAATCATAAAAGAAAGACTATTACTATATCAAATTATGATTTTATTTAATAACAAAATATAGGAAATCATTTTGAAGATCCTCCAAATAAGGATATCCATGAACCCTTTTATCCAATTTAAACAGAGATGTAATTTAAACAAGAAAATCCTAATCAAGATCCTCTAACAGTCATAAAAGATGATAAAGATGATAATAATCTTAAATAGTTTGTACCACAATAAATCCAGAATAATGTTAATTAATAATCAGGTTTTTTATAAGTTATAAAATTGGAAGAGATTGATGATGATGGTAAACCACATAATGGTCCTGGTAATGAATCACCAAATTTTAATTAAAATTCAACATTTTAATTTTTAGAGGCTTAAAATCTAAATACTGTAAATGAGAATTCTAAGTATTAGGGTGAGAAAATTCCAATAGGTCCTTTTGAAAGTTTTTAATTTCATAATACAAAAAATTAGAATTTATTAAATATAGAAGATTAGCAAGATTCAAAAAAAGTTGAAACGTTTAAAGGATAACAATAAATCTAAGGTTAAAATCAATAAATTAATTTAATGGCAATAGATGATTTTGAAGTTGAAGACCCCTATATTCCCAAAATTCCTGATGTTGGAGAAAAGGATTTATTAATTAATACTGAACAATAAGGAGTTAATTTGGAAAATATAGATGACCCAAATCAAAAGCCGACTCTTCCAATAGTCAAACCTTAAAAAGAAAGCATGTTTCTAAAAAATGAGGATAACAATTAAATTTCATAAGGAGTTCAAGTTTTTGATGGGGAAGATACAGGCCCCAAAAAACCAGAACTTATATTGAAGGAGACAGTTTATAATCCTATAAATAATAAAGATTAATAAAACTTGATTCAAGTTGAAGAATTTGATGATTAGATTCCAGATAAAGATAAAACTAAAATATAAAATTTATTTCACATTGACAATAATAATGAACCATATTAACCAATTAAATCCATTAATGATTCTGATGAGAAACCAGATAATAAAATTGTCAATAATCCATATTCTTTAAGTGTAATAAAAAAAAAATTAAATGAAGGAGTAACTTAATTAGAAGATAAAGATTAAAAAGAGATTTTAGAATAATTGAAGGTGATTTAAAAGATTCTTACTAAATTATAATAGCATATTACTGATCCGACAGAAATTTTTGATGTTGATAATGATGAATATAAAATAACAAAAAAACAAATACAATAAGTTATAAATGAAATAGAATAATAAAAAGATAAAGAATTACTAGAATTAATTCAAGATGTAAATGATGGTGTAAAAACTATTATTCAAAAATAAAAAGTCTTTTAAATTATTGATGACAATTAAATTTAAAATAATCTTATTCTACTTAATCTTTTAAATTAAGATTAATTATCATAAGTAAAGAAAAAAGTATAGAATAATAAATTAGTTACAGATTAGATTGATAAACTTATAGATGTAAAAGATGATTTAAAAAAATTCAAATAGCTTCCTACTATGTAAAATCTCCTATAGAAACACTAAATTGATTTACTGAATAAAGAGGAACTTAAAATTTACTAACGTTTATTAATAAGTATTCCAAAAGATAAAAGATAAGGTGATAAAATAATAAATTAGTAATTGATAGTTGATAGAAAACTCTAAGAAATTTAAAAAATTGAAAAAGAACAATAAGTTATAGAAAAATTGATTGCTTTTTTATAAAATCCATCCGAAAGTGAATTATTATTAAATGAAGACTTAAAATAGTTAAATGATGACTAAAAATAGAAATATAAAGCAGCCCTTGAAGATTTATTACTTAAAGTTTAATAAAGATTAAAAAAAAAAACAATTTAAGATTAAATTAATACCATAGATAAAGATCTTAAAAAAAAACCATAAGCAAGTAAGATTGAAAAACCTATCAAAGATGTAAGTAAAAATAAAAACCTAAATTTTCAAGATGCATACATGCATGTCATGAAAAATATAGGAGATGATGTTGATGGTGAAATTCTCTCATTGAATTAATATATAAGAGAATTTTAATTGACTTCAACAGCATATTAAATTACTGATTTACTTCCTAATGACTGTTAAAACTATTAATAATAAAATACAAAAAGAATAGCCAAATTTTATGATTATTAAGGTTAAAAATATAAAGGAGAGACCCTTAATGATTAACCTGATGGAATAGGAATATTGAGAAAAGCAGGAGTTTCCTCCATATATAAGGGATTATTTAAATAAGGCAAATTTTATTGGGGATAAGTCTTGGAGATGAATGATTAAGGTTAATTGACTTAATATATTGGATATTATGATTAATAATATTAAGTAAAAATTGGAAAGGCTAAATTGAAGTGGTATTAGCCATCCAAAGTTGGATTTTGTGGAGGATATATTTTTAATGATTATGAATTTTATGAAGGAGATTTTGTATTAGGATATATTCATGGAAAAGGAAAGAAAATTTATGAAGATTAATCTGAGTATGAAGGAAATTGGAAAAAGAATAAGAGAACAGGTTAAGGAAGATATACTTTAAAAAAGGAAGGAAGAAAAACAATTACTTATGATGGAGAATTTTAAGATGATGCTTAACATGGTAAAGAGATTAAAGCCATACATCATCATTAAACAGGACTAGATTTAGTAGTTTAAGGAGAATATAGACATGGTAAGCCTATAGGATCGCATAAATTAATCTTTAATGAAGTAGAATAAAGATAAATAGATTATTGATTGGATTGTTTATTTTAAATGGTGTTTTTATATATTTTACTTTATTTTATTGAGTTTTGTATAGAAATTTATAGATATTAAATAATTTATTAGAATGTTGAGTGTGATATTAAGAAAAAGTGCCTCAAGAAGTATGGCAATTAGAGGTGGTCATGGATGGGATAGACCAGACGTACCATTAACAATAGCATATCAACATAAAAGAAGGGTTAGCTGCTATTATTAATTATTTTATAGATGGATGTATTTGATACAAATTTATGGTTTTATTGTGGTGTGATGCCTGAATACTTTATCAATTAGAGTAATTAATATAATTTGATCTGTAGATGAGGGATATTTGCATTCAGCTTAAAATGCTATAAAATATTAGATAATTGATTCGAAATATGTTCTTGCAGCTTTTGTGGCAGCTATTTTTACATATGAAATATTCTATGAAGCTAGATTCTGGAATATCCAACCAGATTATTTGAAAAACCCTATTGTCAACTATCCAAGAAAGGTGTAATAAGAGAGACCATTCTTAGTTAAGCATTTCTTAGATTTAAGTAAGGAATTTGTTTAATATTATTATATTAGGTATTACAGGTGATATGGGTATGTAGAGGATGACTCCTGGAGAAAAGAGTTTTCAAACTGAATTATTGGAAACTTATGAAGAATAAAATAAACATATCCAACTCATGAATTTGGAAGGAAAGACATATATAGAAAGAGTTGAGGCAGAGACTAGATAAGCAGTAGCTATAAAGCATGGATAAGTTGAAGCTCATAATCATCATCATTGATATGAATCATATTAAATAATCAAAGGAAAATTATCTTTTTATTATGATAATTAATCTGTCAATAGAATATTATAACATCATTATTTAAGTAGTCTACTTTAATTAATGCTTCTATAATTTCAACTAGCAATAAGCTTATAAAATTATATATCCTTTTTTAATAAGAAAATATTTATTTAATATTTAATATTATTACATTCCTATAGTTTCTATTTAATAAACATCCAAATATCACATAACTTAAATGTTATGATTTGAAGTAAGAACTATTGGAAATGTCTTTCTATAATGAAATTTGAATTCATCAGTAAAAAAAACTTACTTTATTTAACTAATATATAAGAACAGAACCTTT
Source organism: Paramecium biaurelia (assembly GCA_000733385.1). Taxonomy (NCBI): domain Eukaryota; phylum Ciliophora; class Oligohymenophorea; order Peniculida; family Parameciidae; genus Paramecium; species Paramecium biaurelia. Next base: position 126,392 of record JPFL01000058.1, read on the forward strand.
TTTCGTTTTTTAATATATTTAAAAATAATAAACTCTTAATGGGAACTGCTTGCTCTTTAAATCAATCATCTATAGAATAATCTCCTCAAATATTACTAAATCATTTCGATCTTAAACCATATCCTTTTTAATGCAATGCCAAACTATATACTCATTGCCCTACTAAACAGGAAATTTCTAAATTTTTAATCTAATAAACTAAAGAGAACATTGATGAAGAATTGCCATCAGATTCTAATGGGTCCTTTTTAGAAGGGTCCCTTAGAAGAACATAATCTTAAAACACGTAAAGAAATAGTTTAGATTTCTCAGTAAATAAAACTGAAATACATAAAAAAGGCATTCTTAGACAACCTCATTCTTTAAAAATTATAAGGTAAATATCTATTTAACAAAGACAAAATAAGAAAGTTCATTTTTAAAAGTCTAAATTTGTACAAATGTGAATCCACTTTTTTCATTTGCATTTATATTCATATGATTTTATAAGTAAATCTTTAATTTAAAATTAAATTTTCAAATAAAAACCTTATTTATCAAATTTATACTTCTAATTCCTTTTTCTTCACGTTTCTCTTTTGATAATCTTTAATGTGAGCTAAGTTAAAACTTTGATAAGATAATTTTAGATACATTTTGATTTTCTTCGAGTATTCTAACTTAATGCTTTTCTTTTTGAAAATTCTTTCTTTACACTCTCCCTAAGTTAGAAATAAAAAAAAATGATTTTTTTCCTGTGTCATGTTTATTTGAATAATATTGAGTAATACAGTATGTTCTTCTATTAATCATCTACTTAAGACTATTTATTCAAGCCTAAAGCTATATTTTAATTTAAACTAGTTAAATAGATAAAATTTTATCGAGGAATTACTCATACATTCAATAATACTTCACGTAAAAGTTTAAAATTTTAGAAGGCAAGAACTTTATTTTCTCAATTTCATGGAAAACAAGAAAATCATAAAAAAATTACTACAATACTATATATAATTATTAATTTCCCATTAAATAACAACTCTAGAATAATTCCTTATGACTTGAACCAGTTTTATATTTCCAATTTATCTTACATCAATAGTAATACAATAGCCAAATATTTTTAGACTTTCATTTAAATAATTTTTATTGAAATTTCTTGAGAATTTTTACTAAATTCATAACAAAAACAATAAATTTTTGATAAAATTTTGAAGACAAAAACAATGACATAAATATAATAAATATATTCAAATTTAACAAATGATATGAGAAAACAAGTCTAAATAATGATATAGGTTAAAGGTTTATTCATTTTTTATAAATATTATCAATTTGGAAATTAATCTGACAACAATTGACATGGCCTTCTTATTTGCAGGTTAAACATGCGGCTTTTTAAAAATCAAATCGAAATCCGAATAAAATTTTGGTTAGCGAATATGTATGCTACTTTTTTCTTAACTTATGTTTTAGAATGCTCACTAAATAGTAAATTTATAACCTTTATATTCTTGTGGTTTCATCTCAATACAGTCATCAGATGAGGCAATCGATATTGGTTCCTGTAGAAGATGTAATAATACTTATAAGATCTCGATGATTTGAGATTTTTGGCTTGACTGGTTTTACTATTCCATTCAAAGGAAAATTAATTTAATATTGATATATAATCACTTCAATTAGTCTCTAATTTTCTTACTTAAAGGAGTAGAGGGTAAGTTTTAATCTGTGTTATATTCTAAATAATCTGTAAAATCAGTATCTTTAAACCAATCTCCCAATCCACAGTCAATAAATTACTGAATGAAATCTAGACATAAGATATTAAGGAAATCGGATTCTAAGATTAATATTAAAGTGTCAATTAATCTCAATGCTAAAGAATTTGAGAGAATATCAAATAATTAAGAGTAATTTTTGTAGGTCATCAAAAATCTGATTAAATATAGATCATCACCTTCATGAAGTAACAGTTCAACAGCATCCTCTAATAATCCATCCTATTAAAGTCTCATAGTCTTTTGCCATACATTTAGATTAGGTTAATGAATAATATTAGTATAATCAACAGTATTTTCAAATTGATCTTCAATTAATGCTTATTTGATATCTTATTTAAATTGTTATTAAGTTTGTATTTTTTGATTTAGATAAATTTGTCCCCCTCCAGTACCACTTAATTTTTTTAAGAAACCAGGAGAATAATCAAGAGAAACTGGATTAGGTATTAATTCACAATCAATTTATAATTTAAGTCTCATCCATTCCTTTAAGGCTGTTCTAGCTGCATTTTAAACTGCAATTACTCTATCTCTAGTTGAATCTTCTAATACAATGATAACTTATTCATGTAAATTTCCTAAAGCAATTTTGAAATTAGAGTTTTAATATTGAGAAGCAATTAATTTCATTAGATTTAATGCTCCAACTCTAGTCTATAATAATATCAAATAATACTCTGTAATTAAGTTTTAAGTTATTAATTCCTTAAAGTGTTTTATCAATAACTTGGATTTAGTGACTTGTGAAACTTTAAATTTATAATGTCTATATAATATAGAACATAATGGTATAAAATCCGGAATGATCTATTTATTATTTCTTGTTTAATTTAATATAAATACCAAATAATTTCCTAGATAATCTTTGACAACATCCTTTATGAACGCTAAATCCTAAGCAGTTGTTAATGTTTCAAATAATTATGATAGTACTATGGTAGCTGTTTCTTATGTTTGTCTACTACCACCAGATCCAATCAATTAACTTAGAGTAGAATACATCAATAATACTCTTTATTATACTGGTTTTTTGGATATGTTCTTAATATAAATATTTGACCAACATTCACTGATTGCCAGTTGAACATTATTGTTTGAATCCTAAATATGATATTTTTTTAAGTACATTAAAGTATTTAAGAATAATTTCTATTAGTTTGTAAATATCTGTAACACTAATCATATCTCCATATATCCCTACAATAATATTAATAGTTTTTATGATGCTTTCACTTCCTTTACCATTTATTGGAGTTTATAAACAAGTTATGAATAATTATAGATTAGGTTATGATTGGTTTTACTAGACCAATTAAAATATATTAGAATATGCAATTTGTTTAGTGCTTAAATCCCCTAACTTTGCTAACCAATGTTGAAATTGAATTCTCAAATCATATTAACTCAAAGGTTATGCTTTCTATATATATTGTAATGCAGCTCTAGATTTCTAATCTACTTAAGCTTTAGCTTCTATCTATTTTTTCAAGTCTCTTAAAGCTTTCAATGATGTGAAGGCATCAAATTCGTCAAGACTCATTTAATTATTTATATATAAATAAAATTCATTTAATTTTATCCAATTAGTTCAAATATTTTATATGTTCTCTCTCAAGTCGAGCAATTTCATCATCAAAAGGATCTCTACTTATATTATTATTATCTGAAATCTTATTTGGAGTACTTTTAATTGGTTATTCATCTTTTTTCCTTGTTTAAGGTTTTGGAATATTTCTAGCAAAATCCATTGCTTTAGTTCTAAATTATATATTATTTCTACCTTGCATTAGGTTCAGATTGTTTAGGTTCTTTAATTCTTGTAGTTATTATATTAGTTGAATTGAATTATCTTACTTATTCTGCAAATTCTTATCGTTTTAATACTTTTTCTTTCTCTTTTGCCCATTCCTCTCCACTTAAATTAGGTCCTAAACCTCCCAATTTTGCATTTGCAGTCTTCTTCATAGTTTCATAATCTTTTATTGTATATGGTTTATAGCGTTATGATTCATCTGCTGAATCTAATTATTATATGGCTGATTTTGATCGATTATCATCTTTTTTTTATGGTTCTGTTGCGACTTGATAATTTGAAATTGGCTAAAAGTATTATTATTGACTTAAGTATTAAAGAGAGTCTAGCAATTATTGTTCCCCAATATATGGATTATGTTAATATAGAGTTTAGTTGTTTGTCTATTTATTGTATTAAATTTTTATTGGAGATGTTTCAATATTTTTTTATTATTAGAGAGGCTAATACATTAGGGGTGGTTTATTTTGATCTTGATTATTTGATAATCATACAATCAAGTTCTTTCTTGATAGGCTATTGACATGTATTCAATACTGATTCTATTCCATTTCTACCCATTACTGATGTTTTCCCCTTAAACCTCTCTTAAAATGTTGCCATACTTTTAATTAAATAAATTATATTATTATCATCTTTAAAATAATGGTTAATTCATTATTTAGTAATGGTTAATAAATTTAGGAATATATTATGTATGATCCATATTATATAATTGAAACTATTAAAATAAATTTATATCAAAATATATATTGAACCCATACTTTATTCTTCAGATTTTAATACAAATAAAAAAAATTAAATTAAATAGAAAAGAATTGTGTAATAAGTTCATAAATTACATGGCATTCATTTGATTAAAGTGACTTGAATCGTTTAGTTTATTTGACTAGATATCTTGAATTACTCTTATGACTCTGATTACTAAAAAACAGCCAATTCATTTTTCTTTAGTTCTTTTGATTTTTTATTTTGTAATTAACTCTCATTCTCTATAACCATTGGAATATCTTCTTTCTTCTTATAAAGTTTAATAATCCAAATTCTAAATAATTTACAAATTGAGAGGAATGATAATGCCAATTAGTAAAATAATACACTTATTTCAACCAATAAAGTTAAAATTACTAATCCAATAATTATCCATCCCAAAATTACTTTATTATTTTCAATAAACTATACCTATCTTTAATCATTGAAAGCGAATAATACAATAATAAATATTATTGAACTTAAGCTAAGATCTGAGATAAATTAAAATATAAATTATGTTTTTGTTTTGTAGGGATTCTCATAAATAATCAAAGCAAGCCCAAAATTACTTGTAATAAAACAACACAAGGTTTGCAATAATGGCTTATTATAATAAAATACCATAAAGAATATATATAAGATTTTTCTAAATAATCCAAAAAATTTGTATTTAGATCCAAAAGCTGAATTTGTATTAACATTTTCATAGTAAATCTCATACTTGTCTTTAAAAAATTAATTCTCAGCTAATGATTTGTGAATATTTATAGTTTAATATGACTATTGCAAATGAAATAAAATTAAGCTTATTGAAAACAAAGCAAAAAACTAATTAATACTAACTACGAAATGATGTAAATTTTCAGCATAATTTAATTATAACATAATTGCTAGAGTTATGTCTAATAAGCATAATGAAATTGTTTATTTAATTTTTTTTTTAAGTTCTTTTTAAACTTAATTTAATTGGTATATTAAAGAATCTAATAATTTATGATCTTTAATTTAATTTTAATTTTTATTCTTATTCTTATTCTTATTCTGTTATGCATTATATTATTCACTATTTTTCCTACCTTCCAAATTAAAAATACTAAAGTGTTTTTCCCTTATACCTATTTTTTTACTTAAGCTCTACTTAATAAATCGCAATATTATAAAAAGAGATTTTATTATCAAATAGATTGTAATAGCAGAAAAGATGAACATAAAAGGGATTTAAGCATTATTGAAAAATAATGGATTAATACCTTTGGTTTCAAATCTTAAAGGAGCTTTGAAATAATAATCACAACCTGGTTAATTTAACTCTTGATATGTTGGAAAATTAAATATTTAAGTCCAATCAGAATTTAAGAAGAATATTTCTACATTAAATGGATAACGAACATTTAAAAAGTAAAAGTTATTAATCCAACTTAAAATTTCTAAAATTGCCCATAAATAATCAAATAAATTTGTGATGATTGAAATAGGAATCAAAATTAAGAAAATTAAGCCAAATGATTATTGAGCAGAAGATATTGAATCAATTTATTGTTGTTAATTATCAGACTCAATAATACGTTCTTGTGGTTCGATATCAAATTAAATTGTATTTTCTTATATTGTTAATAAAAACCTTTACTTAGATTCTTAAAAGGGGAATATTACATGAATCTTATTGTATTTATAAATAGATTAAAGGAAGGTAAATTTAATTGTACATTTACCATTATTATTTGTTGATATAAATTCAAATTATTTTGAATCATAGGAATCAATATTAATTATAACATTGTCACAATCTAAAATGAATTTTTATTGTTCATTCCCCATTTAAAAATCAAATTAATGAAGTCCATAAGATTTCATGTTTTATAATTTTGAATAGTCAATATTTTATCCTTCTAAATGACAAACAGAATCACATCCATCCTCATCTTCTTCATTCCCATCATCACACTATTCTGATTCAGTAATTAATATACCATCACCACATTTAGATACACAAGATTAACTTTCTATATCAGTATATAATCCTTAATAAGACTCACAAAAGTCACAATCATTTCGATAACAAGATGTACAAAGAAATGCTGAACCCTAGCAAGTTATACAATTTGAATCACATAGCTCACAATTTTTTCCAATAGAATAGTACCCCTACTTGCATTTATCACACATGAGTTTATTATTTTGATTTGAACAATATTCACAATTTTAATCGCATGTTTAACAAATAGAAAAAGTTGGCCCAATACATAAATAAGCAGGAGCAATCAAACAGTTAATGCAACCTTTTTCATTAGGATTATCACATTCTTCTAATTCAAATATATTTACTAATCCATCTCCACACTATGATGTACAGACAGAATCTTGTAAAAGGTATCCGTCAATACACTTCATACATTATCCATAATGACATATGGAACAAAAATTTTCTTCATCTTGATTACATCTATTATATTAAATTAACTTGCATTATGAACATCCATCATAATTCTCCTAATTACCATCATCACATTCTTCTTATCCCTATAGAATATAATCTCCACAATTTGTTTCACATAAATTTGTTACTTCATTTATATAATAACCATCAATACATAGAATGCAAATATTATTAATACAAATTCTACATCTTAAATTACATGAAACTTCATCATCTTCGAATAAATGAGAAATTTATGAAACTTCAATCTAGTCCTTATAAATGATTTGTTCATTAACTGAATCACCATTATATCCTGATGTATCTTTCTAACTGCAAAATCCTTTTATGCATACTAAACACTATTGTTCGCATTAATATCTGCAATTAAAACATCCATCAAAAGGAAAATGATTGCCGTCTTCACATTCTTCATCACCAGAGACTACATTATCATCACATATTGATAAAGGATTTGAATTGGAGTTCATCAATTATATTTGTACAGCAATTTCTTATTCATTTTAGAAAAATGTTTTGCTAATGTATTAATCAAACAAGTCTTCTTATTAAAAACAAAATGAACTTGGATACTTTATGAACTAAAGACAATCTCCATTTGTAGTATAATTCAAGCATTCTTAGAGATAATTTAAGCAACTTTAGAAATTAGTTAAGATAATAGAGTGATCCTATATATTTATTACAGCGCCGTTTAATAAATTTAGTTATAGAAGGAAAAGGGATAAAAGTGAAAAGTAATCCATCTTAGTATTTCTAACCTCTAATTTAATATAATTAAATGAAATATGTATTAAGATATTTAAGAATTAGATTTAATTATTAAAATTATAAAAATCTAAATTAAGCAAGAAAAATATAATAGAAGAATGAGATAATAATATAATAGAATTCTTAATATAAAAATTTGTTTATTTCTTTTTCATTACTTCTCTTTCAATTATTATTATTCAAATCAATTTTTATAATTATCTAAACAAAATCAACATTTCTCCAAAAAAATTATCTTTGGATAAGGTTTTAATTTTATGATTTATGCTTCTTTAGGCTTTAAAAATTTTTTGTTTTTTATTACAAATAATAGTTTTTAAGAAACTATTAATTATATTTTCTAGAGTTTTTCTCTTAAGTAGTTCATTTAATGAATATATATGAACATAATATTCTTGATTAATAATTACTGAAACATACTTCCATTATCTATTCTAACTCTTATATAGAATTTGAACTATTTATAATTCCTTTTAAATAATCAATTCATTTCGAAAAGGACTTTATCCATATAGAAATTATTTTTAAATTAACATAAGAAATTTGAGATTATTTATTTTGGACATTATTAACATAATTTCTTGAGATGAGATAATTGATCTTGGAGTTATTAGATTTATTCATGAATTTATTAGATCTGTTTTCAAAATTTATTTTCTTTTTAAAGGTTAAAATTATTTTGTTTCTGTTTCTATTATTAATAATATTTCTCTTTAATTGTGATAATTGTCAATTAAGTATATATATTTGGATAATACTTTATTCAAACTATCTAATGAATTTAGACCTATTCAGTAAATTAATTTGTCATTTCATTTTTAATCCAAGTTCTACTTTCTCATAACTTTTTTAACTATTTAATTAAATTATATCCATATAAATAACCTGTATATTCCTATATACTTTTACTTAAACTTACAGAAACTTTATAAATAAATGATTGCTTTTCTTATTCTGTTATGCTAACCATCATTTCAGCAGAAGTTTGTAAACCCTGTTCTATTTTTGTCAATTAATTCCTGCTTAATTCAATTACAAAATATTAAAATTCATATTAAGGATTCAATTCTTTAATGATTTCTACTCTAATCTGTCTTGTTATTGTGTTATCTTATATTTGAAATCATTTTCTCAATTAATTCTTTGACTTAATTTGATATTTTAAATAAATATTAAATTTGAGCAATATTAGAATATTAATTTTATATATATTCTTTTTATTTTAATTGAATTGAATATTAGATACAACTCTTATGTTAAATCATTTGATATAGGCATTGTCATTCTTTATTATTCTTTATTCCAATATTAAATTGAATTAAATATTAATAAATTTTAATAACAAAATTAGCACCCTTATGAACTCAAATCAATTCACTCCAGAATAATAAGAGAAAATCTAAAGGGTTGGTGAATTTTCAAATCAAACTAAGGAAAGGGTCATTAAAGTGTTATAAGAAAATAATTGGAGAGAGGATATAGCTATTGATTTTTTAATAAATGCAGGCCCATACATTTCTGATCCAAATCCTCCTAATTTATAATAATAACCTAATATTAATAGTAAAATTTCATAACAAAATAACAATTAAAACCCCATCCCTTCTACATAAAAGTTAAATAACAATCTTTAATAATTTAAAAAAAGTAGTAAATAGAATGAAATAGAAAAATTAAACTCTCAAAAGAAGATAGAGAAGAATGATATATAAAAAATAGAAGAACAATTAAAATTGATTTATAATCAGGAATGGGAAACTACTGAGATTGTCGAAGCAAAATAATAAATGCTTTAAAAATCTTTAATAAAGAACAAAATTGATGCTGAGAAAAGAATTTATCAATTCCCAGTTGGCCTAGATAATGTTGGAAAGAAAGGGTATTTTAATTGCATAATTTAAATTTTGGTTTAGAATCCTGATTTCTTATAGAGAGTGCTTACTTGTAAAGCAGATTTAAAACTAAATAATTAAGAAAATAAAATTGTAAATATAGGATTAAACATAGATATCTTTTATTGAAGAATTCTAAATGATTTTAAGAATGCTGACTTTTACTAACTAAAGATTCTTAAATCATAATAAATTTGTTTAAATAACTTCCGATTTAATTGATACTCTTACATAAACTTAAATATCTAAAAAAAATTTACAACCAAATGAATTTTTAGAAATTTTCATCATAATTTTAGATGTAGTTTTATGCAATAAAGAATATAAGAAAGAATAGTCAAAGATAGTTTAAGATCTCACTTTAAAAACTTAATTTTAAATAATTTAATAGTCAATTCCTGAAATTAGTCTCAATTTTATAAGAGAAGATAGATTTCTATATTTATCTCTTCTTAAATTGGTTTGTTAAGATTAATTTATTAAGTTTGACATTCTTCCTTAAACATTTAGTTTTAGTTTACGATCAAATAAAAATAATAATAATTCAAAAGTGGATTATTGGCTTCCTTTTAGAATAAATTTGGAATTTCTGATTAACGAAAAGGTATTCAAGGAACTGAGTAATAGTTTGTTAAATGAAGTAAATGATAAAAACATTGAAGAAATCAACTCAAGTATAAATGAAATAAATATGTCTAAGAATAGAAATTATTGAATTCTTTGATTATAGTAGAATAGAGTTATGAATAGAATAAGATTATTCCCATAAATGTTATAGACTAATTAAGAATTGAAAGAAAGAATGTATAAAATGAAATATCGAAATGTTTTTTATAGAATTAAAGCTTAATTTCGACTGAATTATATTAAAATTAGTTGTATTATTTACATGCAGCAGTTATTGAAATAGGTAATGGTGATTAATAACATTATTATGTTTATATTTACAATTTTGCACAAAATCAATGGTATAGATATAATGATAGAGATGTCAGAATGGAATCAGATGAAATGGTGAAAAGGGATATATAGTAAAATGGGTGTTTCATTGCTTATGCGAGTCAAAATCAAATGAATAAAATTAAAAATTATTAAGAAAAGTAGATTAAGATATCAAGAAATTTAGATTTGGAATATGACATCATAAATTGGAATGAATTAGAATAAGACTAATTAATTAAACCATTAATTCCAAAAGAAATAAAATAAATAATCTAAAGTTAAAATTAAAATTAAAGCTTTCGAAACTAAGATTAATGAATTATATAAATGATTATTTATTTAACAGTAATATAATATCAGAATATTGCACAATCTTTATCTTTCTTCTATTACTACGCTGGTTATTACACCTCTTATTTTTTTGGTTTTTATTGTTCAATAGGTTTAATATTTTAATCTGACTATTACCCAATCTCATCTTAATTATTACCCAAATCATCATTTATATTCCAATTACTAAAATTGGATTCTCCAAATCTATCTTTATCATATTCTTTAATTAAAAATCTAATAATTAATTTTTAATTTACTTTTCTTCGTTTTAAAGTAATTCAATTGTTAATGGTATTTTACTACTGTAAAATGGACTACGTGTGCTCATTGGTATTAAAATCCAATCATAAACATAATCATATTCATAACCTTCTTTTACAAATCTCTCTTTAAAGATCTTTTTCAGAAATGAATAGTCTGGTTTTTCATCATACCTAAGATTTCTCACATAATTCATGAATTATTGAAATTCATTAGGAACGCCTCATTAATTATAGATAAATAAATATTCTAAGGGAAAAAATATTTTAAGTTTTTATTAAAATATAATGCCCACCTCTCTCCTCTTTAAACCATTGATAATCAATTAATAATAATAAAATTATAACAAGTAGTATCAAAACTCTATTTTCAAAGGGCTGGATCTTAAAACAGGCAAATCCGTTCCAATATATTAAGTTATTAATTCTTCATTTATGGAATTAAAGAATCTATGTATTTCTTGATACAAGTTTATTGATGCAGCATTTTTAGTTTACTCTTCTTCTCCCCTATTGTGCCACCCTTTCTCTATTGGATTAAGCTAGGGAGAGTATGGTGGCAAAAAAATTGTTTCTACAGCCCAAAGTAATTTACAGAACTTTTTACTGTTATGAATTGGGATATAGTCTAGAATCAATACAAACTGTTTTGAATATAATGAAATTTTAGATAATTTATATGATGAAAATATATTTTGGAATTCACATAACCTTAAATTACTTGAAAAGATAAATAATTATTAGACCTAATTGGTCCCAAAACAAAAAGTTTGCCTTTCTCTTCTAAATTATCTAAAATTTTAATTATTCTTTAATTATCAGCATTTCAAAGGTTAATTGTTATGCCTAAAGAGGTTTCATCAAGAAATACAAATTCATACAACATGTAATAATATCAAATTAATATTTCATTCATTTTATTTTTTAAACATCAGCCTATCAAATTGGACTTATGAAGGATTAGCAGTTAGAGTAGTTATATTATTCTAATAAGATCTTATCCAAAATTCAATTGTTTCAGATTCCTGTTTTTTCGATTAAGCTTATTTTTGATATTATTTAATTTTTGCTTTGTTTAATAGATTTTTTTTCCAGCCACTTTTTGAGGAGTTCTTTTGAAAACTTTAATGTACTTTTTCTTCCCAGAGAGGTATCTAAGGATTTCAAAATACTTCAAATATTATCAGTACAATTACCTTAATTCATCTTATGTGATTTCAATTAAATTATCTCTTTCAACTATATTTAACAAATCTTCATTTTATTCATCCAATGTATATAAGACATTAGTAAACATTTCTAATCTTGTAATTAATCTTGTTTCACGCCCAATGTGATTGATTTTATTAGCATACTCTCTCAAGTTCATTAAATAATCTAACCTCACTTATTTTCTTGAATAATTGGCTAACTTTTATTTACACTACCTTATTTCTCAAGCATTTACCCAGAGCAACTTTCAACAAATGGTCACAAGAAATCACTGAAGATTTTAAATCAGGCTTGTAATAATTTTTCATGATCACTGCAGTGTGGATTGATTCGATAGACCCTGCAATCTAATTTGCTTCCTTTATTGACACCGTCTAAAAATATAATAGGTAATAATTAACATCTCTTTTATAAAATAATGTGATGTTAATTGTTTTTACCATGTGAATGTTGTTTTTTGAATAACAATATGAAATATTAATTCAATCTAAAAAAAATAAGTGAAAAACAGACTTATAAATCAAGTATTTATTGATTTCTTGTTTGATTTATAGAATTGTTTGTAAATTGCATTTTTTTTTTTATCTCTAAATATGATGAAATTCATTCAAAATAAAAATTCATTTTCATTCTTGTATTTTATAAATTCTTAAACAAGGACACTTAATATTAATTTGATTATAGTAAAGATTGTTATCATTCTAGTACAACATCCTATGAAGATGAAAGAAACTTATTGTTTAAATTTAGGTGCGAGACATTCTAAAAGCATAATTGGATGCTAATTATTTCAAATTTTCCGATATTACGCCCTAAAGAATATTATAACTAAAAAATTTAAAAAATCCAAGTCTCTTCAAATTTAGAATGCAGTAATCATTTAAGCATTCTTTAGAACTAAAGGCTATAACAAGGAAAAAAAAATTAAGAAATTTAATGCAAAAATAGTCCTAACAAGTGCTTTTGACATTTCCTTCATTGCAAATTGTTGTCCTGTTCTTTTAACCTTCCATACCTTTCCAAATCCTCCTATACCAATTACATATTCAAAAGTAAAAGCTGTCTTATTTATTAATTTTGTATCTATTGCTTTTGGACTCACGACTTCTACTTCTTTGTTCACTTTACGTACTTATGCAGAGTCATTTCTAATATGAATAGGTCCTTATGGAGTTTTAGCTGACATTGCAATTGCACGAGCTTTGGCTATCAGTTGAGTCATTGAGTCTTTAGATCCCTC